>CM076849.1:108055040-108450507 GCA_039519185.1 Astragalus membranaceus
CGGAATAAGAATAATAACTCGCTAAGCCTCTCGAACACGTCGCATACACTCCACATAGTCATTAAACAGTTAAATTAATTAAACTATCAAACTCCAGCCACGCCCCCTAGGTGCTACAGTATCAGAGAGCGACTCGACAACATCCCACAGCTGATAAGGAAGGCAGCAGGTCCTTCACTCGCGGTTACCTGCAGCGTTGCCACAATAGAGCAACATTCCAAGCAGAAGGGTGAGCTCAATTCAATCCATATAATAAATCACATGATAAGCAGTAAGTCAAGTCACAGCACTAGAGTAAACACATCACAAATCATCAATCACGTCATTACAACAACTCATAGAGTAAACACATCGCAAATCATCAATCACGTCATTACAACAACTCATCACAATGCCATGCGGCTATATGAGATGCAACCCCCACCAGGGCATATGCATGATGGTACCATACTCGTCACTGCCACTATGGGCGAACATCGTCACTGCCACTATGGGCGAACATCGTCACTGCCACTATGGGCGAAATGCACATGCTATGAGACACTATGGACACATGTGCAACCACAAATCATCATAATCACAGCATCATCAAAATATGGACCACTAAGGGCAACAACGTCATTTAATTAGCCACTAAGGGCATCCTCGTCGTAATCACATCATCATCAAAATATTGACCACTAAGGGCAACAACGTCATTTAATTAGCCACTAAGGGCATCCTCGTCATAATCATCACAATCACATCATCATCAAAAATATTGGCCACTAAGGGCAAAAGCGTCAATTAACTAGCCACTAAGGACATCATCGTCATAATCATCCATAATCACATCTTCATCAAAAATATTGGCCACTAAGGGCAAAAGCGTCATTTAACTAACCACTAAGGGCATCATCGTCATAATCATCCATTTTGATACTAAAACGTTAAAACTGCTGGTTGTGCGCAAAAGGATTTTCAAAAAAAATAAACTCAACATGGCTTCACAACGTCATGGGATGACCACCGGGGACAGCCTCTTGGGCGCCCAGAAAACACCAGAAAATGATAAGTTTTTATTTTAAAAATATGACACACAGGTAGACAACCGAAAAAGCTTTCCAACACTTTTTGAAACGTTTTAAAACGGGTGCCCGAGTCAAAAGATATAGCGAAAACAGTTTTTATTAAAAATCGGGAACATCCTGAAAATGGCGCCCAGGCACAGGGATCCGGCGCCCAGCAACACAGAATTTGGCAACACAGGCAACAGGCGCGCGCACGGGCGCCATGCGCCCAGGGCAGCAACACACGCACTGGCGCGCAACACAGCGCCCAGGAGAGGGGATCCGGCGCCCAGAAACTGGCGCAGCTTAGACACAGTTTGATTCCAGAATTTGACTCAACTTTGGAGACCCATAACTTGAGCTACACAACTCCAAATTGAACGAAACCAGTTCCAAAACGACCGGCTTTAAGTCTATTTTCAAAAGCAACCAGCCACGTAATTTTTGGATTAACACAACAATACCAGTTTTAGAAAAACCGAACAGTGTCCAGGAATGCACACATATGGCGCCCAAGGCGCCTAGGAGTTACAAAATCTTATTTCTCATCAATTAAATTACTAATTCAACACCAAAATTCAATTACCAATATGAACATCAAATTACCACGGTCATCTCCAATTATCATCAATCACAATACCATCAAAACATTAATCAAACACGTGATATGCAATTCACCCTTTTAACAATTAGAACATCACTCTTGCAATTTTAATCATAGAATTCACAATCCAAATCATCATGATCATCACATACATTCATAAATCCAACATGAAATCACACACATATCAAGGACATGGATAGATCTAGGCAATCCCCAACTTACAACCTATCATGAATATCTATTATATAGAAAGATAGAACTCCCCTAACCTCTTAAACGTATGCTCCTTAGACACCCACAAGGTCTTCTTCTTTCCTCTTTGCAAGTCGAACCCTTCTCCTTCTTTTTCCTTGAAGCTTTGCGAAATCTTCTTCTCCTCTCTCTTCTCCAACGGCGCCCTCACTCTCTCTATTCTCTTCTCTCAATTTCGCACCTTTCTTTTCTTTTGCACAAAATGACCTAAACCCTAATTTTTGGGATTAAGTATGCGCCTAGGTCATGGGTCATGGGTCATGGGCTCTCCTCAGCTTAAGCCCAATTTAATTGTCAACACCACCTCCTACTACAATACCACACCTTATTATATGCTATAATTTTTAATTATACTAATTAAATAAAATAAACGCCTAAATACTTAATTAAATAAATTAATTAAATATTTTGGGGTGTTACAGAGTCTACCTGCGCATTACTACTGCACAGCCATAGATGAAAAGCCGGATGACAAGCCTTGGTATCATGATATCAAACAGTACATCATCAGCAGAGAATACCCTCCTGGGGCATCTGAAAATGACAAGAGAACACTTCGGCGACTGTCAAGGAATTTCTTCCTCAGCGGTGAGGTTCTCTACAAAAGGAATTATGACATGGTCCTCTTAAGGTGTGTTGCTAAAGAAGAAGCTGAAAGAATCATGAAAGATGTACACGAGGGCTCATTCGGAACTCATTCCAGTGCGCATACTATGGCTAGACAGATTTTAAGGGCGGGCTATTACTGGTTGCAGATGGAAGGTGACTGCTACAGCTTTGTCCGAAAGTGCCACAAGTGCCAAATCTACGCTGACCACATTCATGTGCCGCCTGCCAAATTGAATGTTCTGACTGCATCCTGGCCGTTTTCAGTGTGGGGAATGGATGTCATCGGTCCCATTGAACCCAAAGCATCAAATGGGCATCGCTTCATCTTAGTTGCCATCGACTATTTCACGAAGTGGGTTGAAGCTGTCTCATACTCCAGTGTAACCAGTTCAGTGGTTGCCAAATTTGTGAAGAAGGATCTGATTTGCCGTTATGGTCTTCCTAACAAGATCATCACTGATAACGGCAGCAATCTGAATAGCAAAATGATGAAGGACCTGTGCGCAGAGTTCAAAATTCAACATCATAATTCTTCCCCCTATCGGCCCAAGATGAATGGAGCGGTGGAGGTAGCTAACAAGAACATCAAAAAGATTGTGCAAAAAATGGTGGTCACATACAAGGATTGGCACGAGATGCTTCCTTTCGCTCTACATGGCTATCGTACTTCAGTGCGCACTTAAACTGGGGCAACTCCTTTCTCTCTGGTATACGGGTCAGAGGCGGTCCTCCCAATCGAGGTTGAGATACCATCCCTTCGGGTACTCATGGAAGCTAAACTGGACGAAGCAGAGTGGGTGCAGGCTCGTCTGGATCAGCTAAACCTCATTGAAGAAAAAACAATTGCAGCTTTGTGTCATGGGCAGCTGTACCAACAGAGAATGAGAACAGCTTTTGACAAGAAAGTCCGGCACCGTGAATTCAAGCAGGGAGATTTGGTGCTTAAGAAGATCTTGCCCATCCAGACTGATCCCCGAGGGAAATGGACACCCACTTATGACGGCCCGTATGTGGTCAAGAAAGCCTTTTCTAGAGGAGCGCTGATACTCACGAACATGGACGGAGAGGATTTAAGGAACCCAGTCAATTCCGATCAAGTGAAGAAGTATTATGTCTGAAAGAAATAGACGAAAAAAGAGAAAGACAAGCCAAGTAAGAGTTAGCTCGCTAGGTTGAAAACCCGAAAGGGCGGCCTAGGCAAAATCAGAGCGACCCGGTGGATTGAAAACCCGCAAAGGGCGATCCAGGCAAAAATTAGGGTCAGAAAACTTGGGCATGAAAAGTAAAGAAAGGCATACAACTCCTCTGAAGGCTTGGATGAGGGAGTGATTGTAACACCCCTTTCTACCCGTTACTTCGTTTATAAAAATCAGAGTTTGAAAATCTCGTTCATAGGGAAATGTTACACATACTTCAATAAAACGTCGCTTAGCAGTTTTGAAAAACAGTTCAACTCAATACTCATGCATTCGCGTAGCACATCACAAATAAAGAATCTCCAATCTCATTTCAACGTCACTTCTAAAACTCAACATAACACAACCCAATACGCAGCGGAAAATAGTAAAACATAACCAAATAGTCCACATGGACATAATAATCAAAAATCATGAATAAATGCCGAGTTCGTTATCCCCCCTGAGTGCTACGTATCAGAGCATGACGACTCGACTCAAAAGTGAAGCTAATACCTTCACTGGGAATCACCTGCACGTTACCAACACGGGGGTAACATTCAAACAGGAAAGGGTGAGCATCATTTCAGTCTATATAATAGAAAATATGATAAGCACTAATCATAGGCTACGCACTAGAACAATCAGCATCCAAACACCAAATACTCACATCATAGTCATCTCTTACGTCATTTACAATAACTCATTACATATCATGTGGATTTATGAAATGCAACCCACTCGCGGGTATATGCATGAAGGTACCTTTTCACAAAACGTCGCTTAGCCACTCAGGCCTTATCATCACTTAGCCACTCAGGCCTCAAAACATCACTGGGTTTATGCATATGGGCATGAGACACTATGACATGCACCACTCACAATACACACATACACAATTACTCAATTCATGGTCAACTATGTGACCCGTCACTTACCGGTTTGCCGAATAAAGGCACAGCACCTGTCACTTCACAATTCACACACAAATAACGTCACTTAGCCTTTTAGGCCTTAACATCACTTAGCCACTCAGGCCCCAAATGTCACTTACACATAAACATCATTCAACTCAAACATTAGCCACTGAGGGCAAAAGCGTCATTTGACTAACCACCAAGGGCATCCTCGTCATTTACACATCATTATCATTAACTTTGGCCACTAGGGGCAAAACAGTCATTTAACTAGCCACCAAGGGCATCCTCGTCATTTACACATCATTATCATTAACTTTGGCCACTAGGGGCAAAACAGTCATTTTTGACACTACCGTGTTAAAACTGTTGTTTATACACCAAAAGGGATTTTTAAAGAGTTCCACGTCATTTTTCAATGTCACTGGGACGATCACCGGGGGCAGCCACTTGGGCGCCCACAAACAGTCAGAAAATAACAACTTTTCATTTTAAAAATTGAACCCACAATTAGACAACGTAAAAAGCTTCACGGCACTTTTCGAATCGTTCAAAACGGACGTCTGAGTCAAAAGTTATGATAAAAACAATTTTGGAAAAATTAGGCAACATCCTGGGAACAGGCGCCTTAGGCGCCCAGGCAACCAGGCAACAAGTGCACAGGCGCCCAGCGCCCAGGCAACATCAACAACGCACGGAACACAGCATGGGCGCCTAGCGCCCCGTGGCAACAACGCGCGCGCACAGCGCAGCGCAACACGAACAAGACACGGGCGCCTAGCGCCCAGGGGAACAACAACGCAGGGAACACGCACGCCACAGGCGCCCAGCGCCCAGGCGCGCACACACGCACAGCACAACACAACATCAGGCGCCCAGCGCCCAGCATAGGCGCTTAGCGCCCAGCACACAGCAGCAACGTCCAGAATTTTACCAAAACGCTTTTTAACACTAAAAATTGTTTTCTTAACAATTCCAAATCATAAAACTCAACATTTTCCCAGCAACTAAACATACACATATTTTAATCAATTTCTCAAAAATTCAATTGGGCATTGTCTTCCCTATCCCCTTGGCGCCCTAGGCGCCTATATACCATCCATCAAATCTTGCGAACAACACAAGTAAAATCCAACACAAATTCAGTTTCATGATCAATTCCACTTCGCATACACGCATATATATAATGGCCAATACCAACAAAGCATCAAGAAACATCAAGAACTCAAGCATCTCTCAATTCGCATACATCTATATGTAAAAGCCAACATCAACAATGCATCAAGAAACATCAAGAACTCAAACATCCCTCAATTCGCATACATCTATATATAAAAACCAACATCAACAATACATCAATAAATCTAGTCTAACCCTAGATCTAGAACTCATCATATGAAGTATTAGATAGAGTGATAGAGCTCCCCTAACCTCGAAATTGAAGAACGGAGGCTCCGGAGATAGTCACGTACAGGACCACAGCAACAAAATCAAGCTCCTTGCTCTTCCTTGATTTGCGACTTCTTCTCCTCTTCCTCTTCTCTCCTACGGCGCCTCCTTGCTCTCTCTCTATCTCACGCTCTTTTCTTTCTTTCTTGTTTTTCTCTTTTGATTTCGCAACAACTAGCAAAACCCTAACCCCCTATGCGCTACTCCACTTCGCATATGACAAGGATAATGGGCTTGGGCTTCTCACTTAGGCCCAAGTCCATTTGGTTTGGCACCTCCACTTTCTACCACTCCCTACACACATTAGTATAAATTCTAATTAATTAAAATACATCGAATAATTTAATTTAAATCCCCAATTACTTAATTAAATAAATTAATTAAATAATTTTAGGGTGTTACAACTCTCCCCCACTTAGAATATTTCGTCCTCGAAATTTACCTGATCAAACAACTCTGGGTAGGATTCTCGCATCTTGCTCTCTAGCTCCCAAGTCATACTCTCGCCGGCAGCTCCTAGCCAGACCACTTTCACTAATGCAATCTCTTTGCCTCTAAGCGCCTTCACTTCACGATCCTCAATCCGTACGGGCATCGTCTCCACAGTGAGATTATCCCGCACCTCTACTTCGTCCATATGGATCACATGAGATGGATCCGAAACATACTTCCGAAGTTGTGACACGTGAAACACGTCATGCAAGTTCGAAAGATTTGGCGGTAAAGCCACTCTATAAGCCACATTTCCGATTCTTTCAGAAATCTGATAAGGACCAACAAATCGAGGAGTGAGCTTCTTCGATTTCAACGCTCGGCCAACACCGGTAATAGGAGAAACCCTCAAGAACACATGCTCACCCTCCTGGAACTCTAAATCCTTCCTCCGCTTGTCATGGTAACTCTTCTGACGACTCTGCGAAGCCTTCATCTTTTCACGGATCATCTTGATCTTCTCTGTAGTCTCCCGGACAATCTCCGTACCCAGCACTACACTTTCTCCCGACTCATACCAACATAACGGTGTCCTACACTTTCGACCATACAATGCTTCGAACGGTGCCATCCCGATACTGGAATGGTGACTGTTGTTATAGGTAAACTCAATCAACGCAAGGTAGGAATCCCATGAACCCCGCTGTTCCAATACACAAGCCCTCAACAAATCCTCTAACGACTGAATTGTCCTCTCTGACTGACCGTCTGTCTGGGGATGATACGCCGAACTCATTTTTAACTTAGAACCCAATTCTTTCTGCAAACTCTTCCAAAACTCGGAAGTGAACCTCGGATCCCTATCTGACACAATACTCTTCGGAACACCGTGCAGCCTCACAATTTCTTTGACATATACCTCTGCCAATCTCGACACCGGATAAGTGATATTAATAGGAATAAAATGCGCAGACTTCGTTAACCTATCAATGATCACCCAATAGCGTCATGACCCTTAACTGTATTCGGTAACCCCGTCACAAAATCCATCGCTATGCTATCCCATTTCCACTCTGGGACTTCCAACGGCTGCATTAACCCTGCTGGCTCCTGGTGCTCGACCTTCGACTTTTGACAGGTCAAGCAGGCATACACAAACTGAGCCACATCTCTCTTCATACCATACCACCAGAACATCTTCTTCAGATCTTGATACATTTTCGTCGCTCCAGGATGGATACTCAACTTGCTACGATGACCTTCCTCTAAAATTGCCTTTCTCATCTCTTCATCGTCTGGAACACAGATCCTACCCCGGAACCTCAACACACCACTGGAATCTAATTTGAAATCTTCATCTTCAGATTTACCGACCCCATTAATTAAATCCACCAGCTTGACATCTGTCTTCTGAGCTTCTCTGATGCTGCCCAGGAAATCATTGTCGATCTTTAACATTCCCAGCTTGACACTGCGAGGTGTCATCTTACAAACCAAACTCAAATCCCTGAATTCTTCAATTAACTCTAATTCTTTCACCATCATGGCCGACATATGCAAGGACTTTCTGCTTAAAGCATCAGCCACGACATTAGCCTTGCCGGGATGATAATTCAAACCAAAGTCATAATCCTTCAAGAGCTCCAACCACCGACGCTGTCTCATATTCAACTTTTTCTGATCGAACAGATACTTTAGACTCTTATGATCACTGAACACTTCGAACCTCGAACCATAAAGGTAGTGCCTCCAAATCTTGAGCACAAATACCACAGCAGCCAATTCCAAATCATGCGTAGGGTAATTTTTCTCATGAATCCGCAATTGCCTCGACGCATACGCAACGACTTTCCCATCCTGCATCAACACACCACCGAGACCCATCTTCGAAGCGTCACAATACACAACGAACGGTTCCTCTGGATTAGGCAACGTCAAAACAGGCGACGTCGTCAATCTCTTTTTCAGTTCCATAAAACTTTCCTCGCACCGAGCATCCCAAACAAAAACTTTACCCTTGCAAGTCAACTGAGTCAATGGAAGGGCCAACTTGGAAAAACCCTCGATGAACCTCCTGTAGTACCCAGCCAGACCCAAAAAGCTTCTAATCTCTGTTACGGACTTCGGAGACTCCCACTCCAACACTGCTTCTACTTTTGCCGGATCAACCGCAATACCATTACCAGAAATCACGTGCCCAAGGAAACTCACCTCTTTCAGCCAGAACTCACACTTCGACAACTTAGCGTACAACTTTTTCTCTTTTAAAACTTCCAACACTGACTTCAGGTGCTCAGCATGCTCTTCATCTGACTTAGAATAAACTAGAATATCATCTATGAAGATCACCACAAACCGATCTAGGTAATCATGGAAAATACGGTTCATATATTCCATAAATACACCAGGAGCATTGGTCACACCGAACGGCATCACTGAATACTCATAATGTCCATACCTTGTCCTAAACGCCGTCTTCTGAACATCTTCATCTTTTACTTTAATCTGATGATATCCGGACCTCAAATCAATTTTGCTGAAAACACGGGCACCCACTAACTGGTCCATCAGATCGTCGATCCTCGGAAGCGGGTACTTATTCTTGATAGTTACCTTATTCAACTGACGATAGTCCACACATAACCTCATGCTCCCGTCCTTCTTTTTCACCAACAATACCGGAGCTCCCCACGGTGACACACTCGGTCTTACAAATTTCTTCTCAAGCAATTCTTCAAGTTGCGTCTTCAACTCAGACAGTTCTGACGCCGACATTCTGTACGGTGCCATAGACACAGGCCTCGTACCGGGTACAAGATCAATTGAAAACTCAACTTCTCTTTCCGGTGGCACACCCGGAATCTCATCAGGAAAGACTTCAGGAAACTCGCGTACCACCTTCAGTTCTTCAATAACAGCCTGACTTTCAGCAGACAACGAAGCCATCAACGCAAACAATTGAACTCCTTCTTTCTTCAACTTCTTCAGCTGACCAGCAGATACCAAAACCGAACTTTCTTCACCGAAACTAACCGACTTGCTACGACAGTTGATATGAACGTGATTATTCTCTAACCAGTCCATGCCTAGGATTACATCCAGACCTCTCAATGGCAAACAGACAAAATTCACAATAAAGTCCCTGCCGAAGATCGACACGGGACACTGAGAACACACCTGGGACGTAATCACCGACCCCTTCGCAGGAGTATCGACAACCATATCCCCACACATAGCAGATAAAACGAGACCCAATCTTTTACAGCAATCAACAGAAATAAAACAATGGGTAGCACCAGTATCAATAAGAGATTTCAGAGAAGTACCATTAATAAAACACGTACCTCTAATCAGACCATCATCATCATCAGGCTCCTCTCCTGCCAATGCAAATACCTTCCCAGTAGACCTTTCCTTTTTCGGCTTTGTACACTTTGTACTGATATGCCCAGACTCACCACAGTTGAAACACACCACCTCCTTGACCTTACACTCAGCTGCCATATGACCCTTTTTACCACAACGGTAGCAATTCCTGTCATCCGACCTGCATGTAGTACTCTTGTGGCCAGGCTTGCCACACTTATAACAGACAATGCTAGCAGGGGCATCTCCCCCACCAGAACCCTTACCTCCAGCAGCTCTCTGATAACCCTTACCCGCAGGAACCTCATACGGCTTGCTTCGACTCTGAAACTTGCCCTTTCTCTCAGAAGTAGCTTTGTAGCGAGCAGTACTGTCCTCCTCGAAAATCCTGCAACTGTCAACCAGATCTGCGAACACACGAATCTTCTGATAACCAACGGCCTGTTTAATATCAGGCCTTAACCCATTCTCAAATTTTATGCATTTCGAAAATTCAGCCGTAGCCTCACTGTAGTGTGGATAAAATTTTGCTAGTTCCACAAATTTTGCCGCATAGGCAGTCACAGACATACCACCCTGCTTCAGCTCTAAAAACTCTATCTCCTTCTTCCCTCGGACGTCTTCAGGAAAATACTTCCTCAGAAATTCCCTGCTGAATACCTCCCAAGTAATCTCTTCCTGCACAGCCTCTAACCTCTGCCTAGTAGCCAACCACCAGTCGTCGGCCTCCTCGGCTAACATATGGGTACCAAAGCGGACCTTCTGCTCAACAGTACAGTTCATCACCCTGAAAATCCTCTCGATCTCCTTCAGCCAAGCCATAGCACCATCTGGATCATATTTGCCCTTAAAGGTGGGCGGATTCTCCCTCTGGAAGGTTGTCAGACTTCGAAAACCAGCATTATCCCCAGCATTCTGCTGACCCTGCATCGCCTGAGCCATAGCTTGCAATGCAGCAGCAAGAGCAGCGTCGTCTCGTCTGGCCATTCTAGCACTGCAACAGAAAACAGAATTCAGAAACGAGTAACAAACTCAATGTTACTCAACACGACGACTCAACTACCGGCCGGACAGACCGAACTGCTCTGATACCACTAATGTAACACCCCTTTCTACCCGTTACTTCGTTTATAAAAATCAGAGTTTGAAAATCTCGTTCATAGGGAAATGTTACACATACTTCAATAAAACGTCGCTTAGCAGTTTTGAAAAACAGTTCAACTCAATACTCATGCATTCGCGTAGCACATCACAAATAAAGAATCTCCAATCTCATTTCAACGTCACTTATAAAACTCAACATAACACAACCCAATACGCAGCGGAAAATAGTAAAACATAACCAAATAGTCCACATGGACATAATAATCAAAACTCATGAATAAATGCCGAGTTCGTTATCCCCCCTGAGTGCTACGTATCAGAGCATGACGACTCGACTCAAAAGTGAAGCTAATACCTTCACTGGGAATCACCTGCACGTTACCAACACGGGGGTAACATTCAAACAGGAAAGGGTGAGCATCATTTCAGTCTATATAATAGAAAATATGATAAGCACTAATCATAGGCTACGCACTAGAACAATCAGCATCCAAACACCAAATACTCACATCATAGTCATCTCTTACGTCATTTACAATAACTCATTACATATCATGTGGATTTATGAAATGCAACCCACTCGCGGGTATATGCATGAAGGTACCTTTTCACAAAACGTCGCTTAGCCACTCAGGCCTTATCATCACTTAGCCACTCAGGCCTCAAAACATCACTGGGTTTATGCATATGGGCATGAGACACTATGACATGCACCACTCACAATACACACATACACAATTACTCAATTCATGGTCAACTATGTGACCCGTCACTTACCAGTTTGCCGAATAAAGGCACAGCACCTGTCACTTCACAATTCACACACAAATAACGTCACTTAGCCTTTTAGGCCTTAACATCACTTAGCCACTCAGGCCCCAAATGTCACTTACACATAAACATCATTCAACTCAAACATTAGCCACTGAGGGCAAAAGCGTCATTTGACTAACCACCAAGGGCATCCTCGTCATTTACACATCATTATCATTAACTTTGGCCACTAGGGGCAAAACAGTCATTTAACTAGCCACCAAGGGCATCCTCGTCATTTACACATCATTATCATTAACTTTGGCCACTAGGGGCAAAACAGTCATTTTTGACACTACCGTGTTAAAACTGTTGTTTATACACCAAAAGGGATTTTTAAAGAGTTCCACGTCATTTTTCAATGTCACTGGGACGATCACCGGGGGCAGCCACTTGGGCGCCCACAAACAGTCAGAAAATAACAACTTTTCATTTTAAAAATTGAACCCACAATTAGACAACGTAAAAAGCTTCACGGCACTTTTCGAATCGTTCAAAACGGACGTCTGAGTCAAAAGTTATGATAAAAACAATTTTGGAAAAATTAGGCAACATCCTGGGAACAGGCGCCTTAGGCGCCCAGGCAACCAGGCAACAAGTGCACAGGCGCCCAGCGCCCAGGCAACATCAACAACGCACGGAACACAGCATGGGCGCCTAGCGCCCCGTGGCAACAACGCGCGCGCACAGCGCAGCGCAACACGAACAAGACACGGGCGCCTAGCGCCCAGGGGAACAACAACGCAGGGAACACGCACGCCACAGGCGCCCAGCGCCCAGGCGCGCACACACGCACAGCACAACACAACATCAGGCGCCCAGCGCCCAGCACAGGCGCTTAGCGCCCAGCACACAGCAGCAACGTCCAGAATTTTACCAAAACGCTTTTTAACACTAAAAATTGTTTTCTTAACAATTCCAAATCATAAAACTCAACATTTTCCCAGCAACTAAACATACACATATTTTAATCAATTTCTCAAAAATTCAATTGGGCATTGTCTTCCCTATCCCCTTGGCGCCCTAGGCGCCTATATACCATCCATCAAATCTTGCGAACAACACAAGCAAAATCCAACACAAATTCAGTTTCATGATCAATTCCACTTCGCATACACGCATATATATAATGGCCAATACCAACAAAGCATCAAGAAACATCAAGAACTCAAGCATCTCTCAATTCGCATACATCTATATGTAAAAGCCAACATCAACAATGCATCAAGAAACATCAAGAACTCAAACATCCCTCAATTCGCATACATCTATATATAAAAACCAACATCAACAATACATCAATAAATCTAGTCTAACCCTAGATCTAGAACTCATCATATGAAGTATTAGATAGAGTGATAGAGCTCCCCTAACCTCGAAATTGAAGAACGGAGGCTCCGGAGATAGTCACGTACAGGACCACAGCAACAAAATCAAGCTCCTTGCTCTTCCTTGATTTGCGACTTCTTCTCCTCTTCCTCTTCTCTCCTACGGCGCCTCCTTGCTCTCTCTCTATCTCACGCTCTTTTCTTTCTTTCTTGTTTTTCTCTTTTGATTTCGCAACAACTAGCAAAACCCTAACCCCCTATGCGCTACTCCACTTCGCATATGACAAGGATAATGGGCTTGGGCTTCTCACTTAGGCCCAAGTCCATTTGGTTTGGCACCTCCACTTTCTACCACTCCCTACACACATTAGTATAAATTCTAATTAATTAAAATACATCGAATAATTTAATTTAAATCCCCAATTACTTAATTAAATAAATTAATTAAATAATTTTAGGGTGTTACATTAAGGATGTCACACCGCTTCGGACCGGAGTCCCTCGCCGCTTTCGCATCTCCAAATAATTACGTCTCCGCACACACCGCTTTTTATCCTTAGGCTAGGAGTCTAATTTTAATTTTTACGGTTCACTCCCCCGCAACCACACACACCTACGCAGTACACACAACGCACCCGCACGGGGCCGCCCAATTGGGCGCCCCTGCACTACACCGCCAGCCCGCACCACACGCGCACGGGGCTGCCCAATTTGGCACCCCTGCGCAACACCACCAACAGTAACATATCTCCACAATTCCAAATCAATTCAATTCATCAACACATATATATATATATATATATATATATATATATATATATATAAACACCACATTCTCAATTTAACCATTCCCATTATATCACCAACAGTAGCCGTAGCCTACCCCCAATTTTCCATTTAATTCATTTCACCACATATATATATATATATATATATATATATATATATATATATATATATATATATATATATATATATATATTAACATAACATCCACAATTTAACCAATCCAATTACAACACCAACAGTAGCCTAATCTCTACAATCCCCAAATTAATTTATTTCATCAATATATATACCTTAACACTACCTCACAATTTAACCAAATCCAATACCATTCCAACAGTAGCCGTAGCTTATTCTCAAATTCCAATTTAATTCATTATCCCCACCATTTCAATTCACTCATTTATTCATCCACCAACAGTAGCCGTACACACATTATCCCACAATTTCAATTCAATTCATTTCATAACATATATATATATCAATGCAATATCCAACAATTACATCCTTCTCACTAAACAATCAAACAGCAACAATTAGTAAACATTCAACTAACTTATTTCACCGATCTAACTCCTACAACCAATCCTACATATATCACCTAACTTAAGCATTATTATAGGTATAAAGTAGAGCCCCCTAACCTTTAGGAATTCGAGAATACTAGGCACCCCTCCAAGAAATCACTTCTTCTTCTTCCTCTTGCTTGAGCCTCCACATTTTCCTCCCCCTTCTCCTTGCTGTTTTCACGAGTTCCTCTTCTCACTCTCTCTCCTTTCCTTTCTTTTTGTTCCCTACGGCCCTCTCTCTCTTTTCTCTTGTTTTCTTTTCTTTTCTTCTCTTCTTCCTCCTTTCTCACCTACGGCTGATCCATTTCTTTTAATTCCTTCCTTTAGTTCATTTTAAACCTAGGCCCAATTAAACTAATGGCCTTTGGGCCATTGGCCCTTTATTTACACCTCCCACCAATTACTTCCACCACTCCTAATTACTTAACACCTCCTAAAATAGAATAAACTCCAACTTAATTAATCTACTTAAATAAATATTGCAAGCCTTAAATAACTTAATTAAATAAATAATTAAGTGAATAATTAAATAAATAATTAAATTATTTTGGGGCGTTACATGTAACACCCCGATAAATTCTAAAATATAGAATCACCGAAATGCACTAAATGGCATACATCAGAGTAACTTCCTGTTATTGAAATATTGAACACATCTAAAAACTTTAGATAATACATAATAACTGGTTCTCTGAACCTCATAAACTTTCTGAAAATGCTTAAGTTCCAAAACTTAAGACTTGTACATATTCCTGGTGTTCAATACTCAAAACATAAAGTAGCGGAAACGATTTTACAACTTAACAATGAAAGTTATACAATCGGAACATAGAAACAGTAAACGGAACAAAGGTCTAAAACATTAAACTAGGTCTTCAATGACTCCAAGAGTCACACCAGCTAACCATGCTTTACCGCCTTTGCTTTCCCCTGTTTCTCTGTAAAAACGACAAATATGAAGGGTGAGATAAACATTATCTCAGTGAGTCCTATCGAGACCCCTTACTACTCTAGCGGCTCATTATGCCTTGTTTTGAACTCGTGGTCCTAAAAGCAACCACGTGGAAATACATTCAGTTCCTGTAACCTTCATGCTCATGGCCCTCCTAAGCGACACATGAAGCATGCAATCTTTGTTCCATGTTTTTAGCATAACACCTCAGTCTACCTATTTTATAGGCATCTCTTGACCTTTTGGTGAACCCATCCCGCTATTTCTAGCAGGGGAAACATTCTTGAGTCTAGGTTTTGGGGCTCATGACTTCCCCTCCCCTAGTATGCTAACCTCTTAGGGTCATCACCCTTTTTCCTCTTGTATTTATTATACATTTTCAGTCTGTGTACCCGCAATGGGCTGTTAGTCATTCCAGTCAAGTACCATGTACCATATCAGTCAATTACAGTGTATAATATCAGTCAAGTACCGTGTGTTATTATCATTCCTGACATGTGTACTCTCGCGTTTTCTAAGTACGGTTTTTCATTTTATTCATAACACACAACTTTCTATCGAACATGCTCGATCTCATACCATTGTTACCTTTTCATTATTGTGGAACCTTGGGGAATGGATTAGAAGAGGTTTGGAATCATTTGGAATGGGTAAAAAGATACTTTAAAATTGAAGGTCAGAAGGTCTCGTACGACCCGTGCGTGTAGGCGCACGACCCGTGCGTTTTTGAACTGTTTGTAGAAATTTTCCAGAAAGATACGCACGACCCGTGCGACTTGGCGCACGATCCGTGCGTGATCCACTAAAATTTTATAAAGTTCCAGAGACATACGCACGACCCGTGCGACTAAGCGCACGATCCGTGCGTGTTTTAAAAATCCAGTTCCTGTCGTATCAGAGGGAGGCGCACGACCCGTGCCCAGAGGCACACGATCCGTGTGTCTCCATCAGTTTCCAGAAAATAGGTTTTTCCATGAGTAAGTCCATTCCATTCCGATTCCCACTTCCCTTCCGATCGAGACCCAAACTCAACACGCATTAAAACGCTATATTATAGCAATCCAATCCAGACCACCCAACAATCAATCAAACAATTCATAGTTAAATCACGATCTTTGGGAAAACGGTTTTCAATAAAATTCCTTTCGATACCAGAAACGTGTGACCATAATTTTGAAAGTAAGGACTCGAAAACACACACATATTCCCTAAGCGAGTTATAGAACTCACCCGAAGTGATGAAAATCACTCAAACAACGAATCTAGCAGTTGACGCGTTAGGATAGCCTCACGAACCGTCTCCGACTCGCTCCAAAAACTGAACCCGAACTTCCCAAGGACCTATGACTCGAACTCAGCAACTCAAATAAGCTTCAAACAGGTTTGTTGCTTGGATGTGGGCTTTTGGTACTGAATGTGGGACTACAACAAGGACATGCAACTATTTGGAGGATCAACACTCCATTTTTGAGCTTGGAGCTTCAAAGGTGCACAAATGGTAACTTGTGATGGAGAGGGTGGATGGGTGATTTCTGGGCATCAATGTATAGAGGAAGAAGAATGATAAACAATGGTGGTTTTCGATTCAACATGCATGCACTAGAGCCTTAGGTTTCTCCCTCCCTCTCCTTCTCTCCCTCGCGCCCCTTCTTTCTTTCTTCTCTCTTGGATTTCTGAAATTTTTTTTTGAAGTTGAGGAAGAATGAAGGCTGCCTTGGTGTTATGGTTCAGCTGAAACCTCATTTAATGAGGTGAAAGGACCAAAATACCCCTCCTCTCAAAAATCATTCCTTAAATACCCTTGTCATCATAATACCCTAACTTATTAACTTTGACATAATATTCTAATTATGCACAACTATAATTTATGTTAATTAATCAATTCATGATAATCCTCTTGCTAATTTAATTAATCTAACTAGCTAATTAGGGGATGTTACAATCACCCCAACTTCTAAAATTTTGTCCTCAAAATTGACAAAACATACCTTACTCGAACATATACGGATATTTCTCCCGCATGCTCTCCTCTACTTCCCATGTCGTTTCGTCAGGTGACGCACCGTCCCAAAGCACCTTGACAATAGGAATTGACCTCGTCCGGAGCGTTTTCTCGCCACGTTCGATGATCCTGATTGGGGTAGGATGATAAGATAGATCTGTTCTGATGTCAATCGCTTCATAACTTAATGGTTGATTCGGATCATGAATATATTTCCTCAGCTGCGATACATGAAACACATCATGTAGTCTTGACAATTCTGGAGGTAAGGCAATGCGATATGCTACCGGCCCAACTCGCTCGATAATCTGGAAGGGTCCGACATACCGAGGACTGAGCTTCTTCGCTCGCAAAGCAATACCGGTCCCGATGGTTGGAGAAAGTTTCAAAAAGACATGATCTCCTTCTTCGAATTCTAACGTCCTTCTTCTCTTATCCGCATAACTCTTTTGCCGACTCTGCGCGGCTTTCATCCTTTCTCTTATCTGACGGATCTTCTCCGTAGTCTCCCGGACTAAATCCGGTCCCAACAATATCTGCTCACCTACATCCCACCAACACAATGGTGTTCTGCACTTCCTTCCATACAGTGCTTCATATGGAGCCATTCCGATACTAGAATGATAACTGTTGTTGTATGAGAATTCCACCAATGGAAGATGATCCTCCCATATGCCTCCACTATCAAGTACACAAGCTCTCAACATATCTTCCAATGTCTGAATTGTCCTCTCAGTCTGCCCGTCTGTCTGAGGATGGTATGCGGTGCTAACACACACCTTTGTTCCCAACGCCATATTCAATGCTCTCCAAAATCGAGACGTAAACTTGGGATCTCGATCACAAATGATACTTGTAGGGACTCCATGCAACTTAACAATATTCTTAAGATACTCATCTGCTAACCTAGCAACCTTGTGAGTCGAACGCACTGGAATAAAATGAGCGGACTTGGTCAGGCGATCCACCACTACCCAAATAGAATCATTTCCGGTTTGGGACCGTGGTAATCCCATGACAAAATCCATAGATATGCTCTCCCATTTCCATTCAGGTACATTCAACGGTTGTAACTGGCCACCTGGCTTCAGGTGCTCTATCTTAACTTTTTGACAAGTCAAGCATCGAGACACAAACCCTGCAATATCCACTTTCATGCCCGGCCACCAGTACAATTGCTTCAGATCTCGATACATCTTGGTAGACCCCGGATGTATTGAGAACTGACTCTTATGAGCCTCCTCTAAAACTTGCCTCTTCACATCCTCATCATTCGGCACACAGATTCTGCCATCAAAACAAATTACACCATCACCGTCTTCGGTGTAACTCGGCAATCTCTTCTGCGCTTGCAGTTCTACATCACTTTCTTGGGCTGAGCGAATCTGATTCCTCAATGAACTTGAAATCTGAATGTGACTCAATACCAACCTGTTCCTTTTTGACTTAACTCTCAAATTGAGGTCTCTGAATGATTCCAACAATGACATCTCGTGCATCATCAACTTTGCAGTATGGATAGACTTTCTGCTTAAAGCATCGGCAACAACATTAGCCTTACCAGGATGGTACTTCAATTCAAAATCATAATCCTTCAGGAATTCTACCCATCTCCTCTGCCTGTTGTTCAACTCCTTTTGGTCAAACAAATACTTGAGACTTTTGTGGTCACTAAAGACTTCGAAACGAGACCCATACAGGTAATGTCTCCAAATCTTTAGGGCAAACACAATCGCTGCCAACTCTAAATCATGAGTGGGGTAATTCTCTTCATGCGGCTTCAACTGCCTGGAGGCATAAGCAACTACTTGTCGATTCTGCATTAGGACACATCCTAAACCCTTACCAGAAGCGTCGCAATAGATTTGGAATCCTACTGACGGATCCGGAAGAATCAGGATAGGTGCAGAAGTCAAACGACCCTTCAATTCCGTGAAACAATTTTCACAGTCTGAGTCCCAAACAAACGGCTGACCCTTGCGAGTTAACCGAGTGAGTGGAAGAACCAGCTGGGAAAAACCTTGAATGAATCTTCGATAATACCCAGCTAATCCTAAGAAACTTCTTACCTCAGTAACCGTAGACGGCTGCTCCCAGTCTACCACGGCTTCGATCTTACTGGGATCCACAGCAACACCTGTCCTAGATATTACGTGGCCCAGAAACTTAACTTCTGGCATCCAAAAATCACATTTGGACGGCTTAGCATACAACTTCTTCTCTCGGAGTACGTTCAGAACAATTCGGAGATGTTGCACATGCTCCTCAATCGTCTTAGAGAACACCAAGATATCATCGATGAACACTACCACAAACTGATCCAGATAAGGATTAAAAATCCGATTCATATAATCCATGAATACAGCTGGAGCATTGGTCAAACCGAAGGGCATCACTACGAATTCATAGTGTCCATACCTCATACGGAAAGCGGTCTTCGGGACGTCCAAAGCTCGAACCCTAATTTGGTGATAACCGGACCTTAAATCAATCTTTGAAAACACAGAAGCTCCCCTCAACTGATCTAGCAAATCATCGATTCTCGGTAGAGGGTACTTGTTCTTGACAGTCACCTTATTAAACTGACGATAATCGATACACAATCTCATACTTCCGTCCTTCTTCTTGACAAGCAACACTGGAGCACCCCATGGTGAGGCACTCGGCCGGATAAACCGCTTGGAAATCAGTTCTTCCAGTTGAACTTTCAATTCCCTCAACTCTAATGGTGACATTCGATACGGGGCTATAGAAATAGGTCCAGTGCCTGGAACCAACTCTATAGAAAATTCCACCTCACGATCCGGAGGAAATGAAGGAACTTCATCGGGAAACACATCAAGAAATTCATTAACAACTTGCACAGAAGATAAATCCTGACCTGTCTCAGTGGATGCAGACAGCATCATGACGTAAGCTTCCGCGCCTTGGAACAGATAATTACTGGCCGAAGTGAAAGAAATAACAGCTTCAGAATTTGGCGGTTGTAGCTCTACTGACTCGGAGGCGAAACCGATAGTTCGATGGAAACAATCTATTGTCACATGATTGGCCGTCATCCAACTCATGCCTAGGACAACGTCCATGCCCTTCATTGATAAACAAATGAAGTCTACTACAAAATTCCTGTCTCCAATGGATAGAAGACAATTTTCACATATTGCTTGGGTCTGAACACTACCTTCAGCAGCAGTCTTAATGGAGATTGGTTGAGGCAAAGAAGTTAAAGCCAATCCCAACCGATCGACACAAACTTGAGATATAAAACAATGGGTCGCACCCGAATCATATAAAATACTAACAGAGTTATTAAAAAGAGATCCCATACCCCTTAGTAGATTATCTGACGGTGTGACTTTCTGGGCGTCCAAGGTGTAAACTCTTCCATGAGTTGTAGTAGCAGCAGGGTTACTTCCTTGACTCTTCTCTTTCTCTGGGCAGTCCCGTGCAAAATGACCATCTTTCTTGCAGAAATAACACTGGTTGGATCCCATCTGGCATTTACCCTGATGGTACTTTCCACAGTTGGAACACGTACTGAATCTTGAGGAGTTCGATGACTGAACCTGTTTCCCTTTGTTGGAGTTGTGCCTGGGACCCGTCTGATGGTTAGATGATCCGGCATTCTTCTTATTCTGATGGAATACTTTCCTGCTTGCATACAACCTTTTCAAGTCACTCTCAGCTATGTGTGCTTGTTGAACCATGGCAGCATAGTTAGTATAGGCAAAAGAACTCAAACTCTGAGCAATGTCTTCCCGTAGCCCATACTTGAACCTTTCGGTTTTCCACTTGTCATTGGGAGCATACCCGGCCAAACCGAAGAATTGATATAACTCTTCAAACTTAGCCGCGTACTGACCCACAGTTGAACTCCCTTGAGTGAGAGTCAGGAATTCGTTCTCCTTGTCGAACCTCATGGCTGTCGGAAAGAACTGCTCCAAAAATACCTGCTTGAAATGTTCCCAAGTCTGGGGAGTATCCATAGTTACCATCATGGCTTTGGCATTAGTCCACCAGTTGTTAGCTTCACCTTTCAGCATATGAGTTGCCAATCTCAGCTTGTCCTCATCGGTGACTTGCATAGCTACAAAGATCTTCTCTATATCATCTAGCCAATGTTGGGCTTCCATGACATCCGGTCCTCCTCTGAACTCGGACGGCTTCATTTTCAGAAATTCGGAGAAAACCCTCCTTGGGTCAACTTGAGGCTCAGGGACTTGTTGGGGCTGAGCCTGAGCATTCTGTTGCATCTGCAACATATCTTCCATCATCTTCTGTTGCCTCTCGATCACGTTCTGCATCCATGCAGAATGCGGATCAACTGGTGGGTTATTCCTCGATCCTCCTGCCATAATTGTGCAAATGATACACCAAGTATTAAGTTGATCAGTCTCAATGTCTCTTAGTATCACAAGAAGCAAGATAGCAGAGTTACTCGAGGGACAAAACCACCCTAACTGTCTAAGCCCGACTAGGTCGAACTGCTCTGATACCATAATGTAACACCCCGATAAATTCTAAAATATAGAATCACCGAAATGCACTAAATGGCATACATCAGAGTAACTTCCTGTTATTGAAATATTGAACACATCTAAAAACTTTAGATAATACATAATAACTGGTTCTCTGAACCTCACAAACTTTCTGAAAATGCTTAAGTTCCAAAACTTAAGACTTGTACATATTCCTGGTGTTCAATACTCAAACCATAAAGTAGCGGAAACGATTTTACAACTTAACAATGAAAGTTATACAATCAGAACATAGAAACAGTAAACGGAACAAAGGTCTAAAACATTAAACTAGGTCTTCAATGACTCCAAGAGTCACACCAGCTAACCATGCTTTACCGCCTTTGCTTTCCCCTGTTTCTCTGTAAAAACCACAAATATGAAGGGTGAGATAAACATTATCTCAGTGAGTCCTATCGAGACCCCTTACTACTCTAGCGGTTCATTATGCCTTGTTTTGAACTCGTGGTCCTAAAAGCAACCACCTGGAAATACATTCAGTTCCTGTAACCTTCATGCTCATGGCCCTCCTAAGCGACACATGAAGCATGCAATCTTTGTTCCATGTTTTTAGCATAACACCTCAGTCTACCTATTTTATAGGCATCTCTTGACCTTTTGGTGAACCCATCCCGCTATTTCTAGCAGGGGAAACATTCTTGAATCTAGGTTTTGGGGCTCATGACTTCCCCTCCCCTAGTATGCTAACCTCTTAGGGTCGCCACCCTTTTTCCTCTTGTATTTATTATACATTTTCAGTCTGTGTACCCGCAATGGGCTGTTAGTCATTCCAGTCAAGTACCATGTACCATATCAGTCAATTACAGTGTATAATATCAGTCAAGTACCGTGTGTTATTATCATTCCTGACATGTGTACTCTCGCGTTTTCTAAGTACGGTTTTTCATTTTATTCATAACACACAACTTTCTATCGAACATGCTCGATCTCATACCATTGTTACCTTTTCATTATTGTGGAACCTTGGGGAATGGATTAGAAGAGGTTTGGAATCATTTGGAATGGGTAAAAAGATACTTTAAAATTGAAGGTCAGAAGGTCTCGCACGACCCGTGCGTGTAGGCGCACGGCCCGTGCGTTTTTGAACTGTTTGTAGAAATTTTCCAGAAAGATACGCACGACCCGTGCGACTTGGCGCACGATCCGTGCGTGATCCACTAAAATTTTATAAAGTTCCAGAGACATACGCACGACCCGTGCGACTAAGCGCACGATCCGTGCGTGTTTTAAAAATCCAGTTCCTGTCGTATCAGAGGGAGGCGCACGACCCGTGCCCAGAGGCACACGATCCGTGTGTCTCCATCAGTTTCCAGAAAATAGGTTTTTCCATGAGTAAGTCCATTCCATTCCGATTCCCACTTCCCTTCCGATCGAGACCCAAACTCAACACGCATTAAAACGCTATATTATAGCAATCCAATCCAGACCACCCAACAATCAATCAAACAATTCATAGTTAAATCACGATCTTTGGGAAAACGGTTTTCAATAAAATTCCTTTCGATACCAGAAACGTGTGACCATAATTTTGAAAGTAAGGACTCGAAAACACACACATATTCCCTAAGCGAGTTATAGAACTCACCCGAAGTGATGAAAATCACTCAAACAACGAATCTAGCATTTGACGCGTTAGGATAGCCTCACGAACCGTCTCCGACTCGCTCCAAAAACTGAACCCGAACTTCCCAAGGACCTATGACTCGAACTCAGCAACTCAAATAAGCTTCAAACAGGTTTGTTGCTTGGATGTGGGCTTTTGGTACTGAATGTTGGACTACAACAAGGACATGCAACTATTTGGAGGATCAACACTCCATTTTTGAGCTTGGAGCTTCAAAGGTGCACAAATGGTAACTTGTGATGGAGAGGGTGGATGGGTGATTTCTGGGCATCAATGTATAGAGGAAGAAGAATGATAAACATTGGTGGTTTTCGATTCAACATGCATGCACTAGAGCCTTAGGTTTCTCCCTCCCTCTCCTTCTCTCCCTCGCGCCCCTTCTTTCTTTCTTCTCTCTTGGATTTCTGAAATTTTTTTTTGAAGTTGAGGAAGAATGAAGGCTGCCTTGGTGTTATGGTTCAGCTGAAACCTCATTTAATGAGGTGAAAGGACCAAAATACCCCTCCTCTCAAAAATCATTCCTTAAATACCCTTGTCATCATAATACCCTAACTTATTAACTTTGACATAATATTCTAATTATGCACAACTATAATTTATGTTAATTAATCAATTCATGATAATCCTCTTGCTAATTTAATTAATCTAACTAGCTAATTAGGGGATGTTACAGTGCGGGTCTTTCTGTTTCTGTTTTCAAAATCGCATTACAGGGCGCACGACCCGTGCGTATGGGAGCACGAACCGTGCGCTGTGTTCTGTCCAAATTTTCCAAACTTGCCCGAAACGATCCCGATCGATTCCAATGCGGGTATTGTGTTCAGTTATCGGTCAAATGTTAATGAACTAAATGTTCATGTGTCTGTAGATATATATATTATATCGAGTTTGGGTGACGACCCATGTTGACATACTAGGCGGGGCAGTCATGATCCCTTACCCTAGGCTCTGTGCCATTAGGAAACACTATTGGTTATGGGGTTCGCCGGGATTAGCAGGTTTGCAGTCGGTGTTATGTTAAAAAGTTATGCGTTACGTTCACCGGGATTAGCAGGTTTGCAGTCGGTGGTACGTAAAAAGGTTTTATGGTACGGTTCACCGGGATTAGCAGGTTTGCAGTCAGTGTCGTACTGAATTAAAACCTTATAACACGGTTTACCGGGATTAGCAGGTTTGCAGTCGGTGCCGTGTCAAATCTTAAAAAGGATTTATAATAGGACCGAGAGTGCTAGTAGGGGTCTCGGTAGAACTCACTGAGATTGTATCTCATTGTTTATATGTTGTGGTTTTACAGATAAACAGGGAAAGTGGAGATCCAAGACGCACGAGTAGGTGGTACTCGGATGATGGCTGAAGACTTGGCTTTTATGCTTAAGTTATGTTTTCCCTTGTTAGTTATGTATCACGACATTATGACTTTATCTGTTGTAAAGTTATGTATTTATTTCCGCTCTCTTGTTCGATATTGAATACTGCATTTCACTGATGGTTCATGGTCTTGTTTATGTTTAAGACCGTTCTGTTGTTATTCAGTGAAAATTTTATTGTGGTGTTCTGTATTTAAACAGGAAATATATCTCTGATGTTTTAGGAATTGTGCACTTGGGTATTTTTACTATATAAAAATACCGGGGTGTTACATCGTGCGTTCTTCAATTTAATCTTCGTATTTGGATTTAGTCGAACCTAATTGGGACTAACAAAGTCATTTTTTCTCACGATTGGGCTTGTCGTTTCAATTTGGGCTTAAGAACGCGATTCTGAGATAATTTTAGCGTTTAGTGGTCAACGGGCTTATTTATTCTATTTGGGCCTCGTTCTCACACACTTGTCTAGTTGGGTCCGATATCGTTTTTGTATTTGGCCCGATTTCTTTTATTATTTTTACTTTGCCTATTCATTTATTTTGAGTAATATATATAGTCTAAAAATGTCAAAAAGAATTCTATTTATTTTTATTTACAATTTAATAGTGTTTAGGAAGCCAAATGTCCAAAAAAATACAAAAAAATTACATCAAAAGGGCCAAAAATGGCCAGATCCGAAAATGAGCATCTAAAGAGCAGATTAGGGTTTCCTAGCAGCACTCCAAGCTGCTACAGCTGCTGATGGGCTTGGATCCAAACCTGAAAAAATATTCAGAGCCCAGTCAAAATACGATTAATGCCTAAACCTAGAAATGTAGTATAAATCAGCAGTCAACAGCAGTAGCAGGGGGGCAGACACAATTTTCGAGGTAAACAGCACCAAAAAAAAAAACAATTAGGGTCTGGCATCGAAACCCTAATCACAAAAACACGGTTTTTAAAATCTGAGATCTGAGAAGAGGTTGAGGTAGAAGCAGTAGCAGTCAAGGATCCAAAGAAGCAGGTACGCAGATAGAGTAGTCACAAGCAACAGTACCAGTAACTCAGATCCGCAGTGACAACAAAGCAAAAAGATACATATAAGAAGCTGGAGTTCAGGTCTGTTTCTGGGTTATTAAATCTGAAATATACATATACGAATCTAATACCAAAACTAAAGAATAAATTTTGAGTCTGTAATATAAATAGATTAGAATAAAAATTATAAAGTAGATTAGGTCCTTTTAAAAGGAAATCAGCAGCTCTGTAAAAAAAATTTTTTTTACGGTTAAAGATTTTTTAGAACTAACTAGGTTATTGACTTAGTATTATCATGAACTGCACATTGACCTTTATCTTGAAACAAACTAAAGGTTGGTAAGTTAAAAATGGAAACAGATTGGTTTTTAAGAAACTTCGTTTCTTTTTGTTATTGTGCTAAGTCATGGAAATCAAGTTAAAAACACCACAATCAGACCAGTCCATAGAAATTAAAATTAAGAGAAGAAGAAGAGTAGTCTAGATTGACAGAATAGGAGCAAAACGAGAAGGAAAGAAAAGATCAGACCTTAAAGACGACGCCGGCGACCCTCCGGTCGTCTTCCCCGACCACTCTCCGGCGAGTTTTACCCAAGCAGACCCACAACCCCCATGAAACACATAAAACCGAACCCAATAGCTTTGAACCAGTGTCGTTTCCGTCGAACTCAGCACGGTGAACCTCCCCCAAAACCGAAGGCAACACCGCCGGCCACCCACCTCCGACGGAATCATCTTCGTCCTCTTCCTCTCTCCCCGGCGAATCATTCCAAACCGTTGCTCTCTTCCCTCATCTCTTCCTCACCTTCGCTTCCTTTCTTCTAGAAACGCTATCTCTCTCCCCTCCTGAAATTCCGGCGAAACATTCGCCCTTCTCTCTCCCTAGCCAGCTGCGGCGCAGACATTGAAATAGTGGGAGGGAAATTAGGGTTTTCGGTACCCACCTCCCTTTAAATACCTCTCCATTTTATTTTATTATTATTTATTTATCTCTTTTAAGTTTCCTGGCTTATACTTACACACCCCTCATTAGCGCATACACCCCTCCCTCACTTAAGCCTAGTTTCGCATACTGGGCCCTCAGATGCGAACTGGGTTTCCTTTTTACACCTGCTATTAATTATACAACCCCTCGCGACTAATAACACCCCATTTTTAATAATACAACCCTCCCTTTATTCACACCCTTATTTTACTACCGCACCCCTGTTTTCTTTTTTTTTTAAATTTTGTTTCTTTCCCCTAAGTAAACCCTTTTTTTCTTTTTTTTATAAACCTTTTTTTCCAAATAACAGATTTTCTTTTCCCTAAACAAGAATCAATCCAATTGCGAAAACTCTTCAAAATCAAACTTTGTTAGTAGTCTTGCGAAGCCTTTGCTTGCATGATTATCAACGATGAGGTACTAGTGGCGATCACTTGGAGCCTTTGCTCATTTGATCATCATGAATGCCTAATTTTCCTAAAGATTTTCACTAAACCAAAAACTTTGTTAGTAGTCTTGTGAAGCCTTTGCTTGCATGATTATTAACAATGGAGTTCTAATGGTGGTCACTTGGAGCCTTTGCTCAATTGATCATCATGAAAGCTCAATTTTCACAATTAAACAAGGTAAAAAACAAAAACATTTTTCAAAACCAGAACTACGTAGCTTTGAATTCTCCATCGCACCGGGAGATACGTAGGAGCGAGAGGCTAATTCTCGTCAAGCGCCCTCTTCTAAAAAAAACCATTTTTTCCCCCTTTTCATAATAAATAAAGATCTTTTACTAAGAATTTTTCAATAAGAAGTACAGAGACAAAACTAAATATTTTCAGGTCAACATACAAAAACCACACATTTAATTAAAGGTTCCCTCTCAGTAGAGAGGATGCGTGGGGTGCTAACACCTTCCCCGCGCATAACCGACCCCCGAACCCAAAACTCTCAGTTTTCAAAGGCCAATCGCTTTCCAAAAAAGGTTTTCCTAATATTTTCCTTAATAAATATTGGTGGCGGCTTCATTGTCTTAGGAAAAGTTGTGAACGAGGAAGGTTCTCCCTCGGGGGCTTTTTCGGGCGCAACAACGAGGTGTGGGTATTATAAATTACTTTGGACGACGTTCACGTTGTGGGCCCACCTCAGAAGTTGTCACCAAGGAAGACTTAGCTATCCTCACAGAAAAAATTACTCAGAACCTCACCGAAAAACTTACACAGAAAGTTAGACAGGATGTGATGCAGGTATATATAAATTAACACTTATGGTAAAAAGTAAAATGTAAAAAGAATGCCTTTAATGTTTTATGAAATTCAATGCAGGAGCTGGCTTCTATGGGGTACTCCCAACAAGGCTCAAACAGTAATAAGGGTAGTTGTTCTATTGATGATATCCAGAATCAGTTTGATGATGTCCAAGATCAATTTGATGATAACCCAGATCAGTCAGATGATATACCAGATCGGTGTAAGTTGTACGTTGATAATCCTTACCATTTGGTGGCAATTGGTCGTATATTCAATTTGGGCTCAATCATTCATAACAAGAGTTTGGAGAATGATATGGTGAGGGTGGTGGTTGAAGAGGTTCGACATCGAGGTGCTCAAGTTCCTATGCCCACTGATGAGGTTCAAACTGTGGAACAAGCCCTAAAAAAATTTATTCAGTGGCCGAGAAGACTTGTTAAACCTTTTTCAAATAAGGTTTTCAATATTACTCATTTCTTTCTATATTTACACTGGAAATAAGTTGGTAATGGTAGAGAAGACTTACTAATATATTATCTTTCTTGTTTAGGAAATTGGAAAATCTAGCAAGGTCGACATTCCACCCAAAAGTTCTGCACCTCAAGTTAGTCCGATTCAAGAGTTGATGATATTGATTGTACCTATTAAAAATCCTATATAACTAAGATTGGAACATGATCCCACTCTTCAAGAATTTTATCTA
The DNA here is from genome assembly GCA_039519185.1 of Astragalus membranaceus. NCBI lineage: Eukaryota > Viridiplantae > Streptophyta > Magnoliopsida > Fabales > Fabaceae > Astragalus > Astragalus membranaceus. The sequence goes on from CM076849.1 coordinate 108,083,923, forward strand.
GTAGAGAAAGAAATAATGGATCTTGTTGTGGTAACCAAATGCTCAGCTTAAGTGTTGTACAATTTTGGGTGACGTAAGTTAGTTTTACTTATACTTTAGTTAACCAATTAACTTTCAAACTGTATAATTAACATTTAGCATGACATCTTAGGTATATGCAACGTCACTGTATCTTGAAGGGCAATAGTGATTTGTATGGTTTCATTGACCCTCAACATTTTTTGTCTCCGGTGATTTCTCAGCACGTTTTGACTCCAGCTAATTCCAAGGAGTTTTACCTAGCGCCTTATATTTATATGTAAGTACATGTTTATCAATTATCTTAAAATTTTATGTGATTTGTCACTAATTGTTTCCCAATGTAGGTCACATTGGCAATTGTTGATCATTTGTCCTATGAGTAATGAAATCGTCTTCCTTTGCTCGCTTGGAAAGAAGCCGACTGCATCCCTCAAGCAAAAATTTAATATGTAAGCTCTTATTTATTATACATCATGTGTAGAAAAGTAACAACAAAGTTAGAGAGTTTGTATGATGTCTTTCTTTTTTATTAGTGCTATGGAAGGATATCATAAGTTGATGGGGACTAGAAAGAAGGCACCTATATGGATTAACCCCGATGTAAGTAGTTTAACTCTTGAGATTTAATTACAATTTTTATAATGTATTTTATTACTATATATAATATTTACTATGGCATATAATTTGTAGTCCCGAAAGTAAACTGGCAACACTGAGTGTGGATTTTATGTTATGAGACATATGTTCAACATTGTCTCTGCAAGTATTGTTGATTTATGGTTGGAGGTACGTAATAGAATTTTTTACAAGTTATATTAAAGATGTGTTTTAGTTGATTAACTAATGTTTGGTCTTGTGTCATATCATATTGTAGAGATTCAACAATACCGAACCATTCAATGATGAGGATCTATACGATATTTGGTGTCGGTGGGCACAACTATTTCTTGAACTTTACCGAAATCATCCTATTGGGTGATAATAGGCTAGAAAGGTAAATCCATTATGTCTTTTGGTACTTACTAATTAACCAAGGGTAGTATTGTCTTTTGGCTGGATTGAATTTTGATTTCTGGATTCTGGATTGAATTTTGATTTATGGACAGTTTTGAATTTTGATTTTGATTCTGGATTGAATTTTGATTTCTAGACAGTTTTGTTTCTGGATTGAATTTTGATTCTGGATACATGGTTGGGACAGTTTTGTTTCTGGATTGAATTTTGATTTCTGGATTCTGGATTGAATTTTGATTTATGGACAGTTTTGAATTTTGATTTTGATTTTGGATTGAATTTTGATTTCTGGACAATTTTGTTTCTGGATTGAATTTTGATTTCTAGACAGTTTTGAGGTAGATCACGACATGATGTGAATCCCTTGTTGTTTGTGAAGGTTTGTGTATTACATGTTGTTTGTGCCCAGGATGTTACTGATAGAGTCCTATCCACTGGTGAGGTAAACAAACACAGAAATAGAGGAGAATTCGTATGTATATTGATCTAGTACTGTAATCAGTGTAATTACAGAGAAAAATGTAGACTGGGAATCAATGGAAAACAAAGGAAGGCAGTTTTAAGAGTGCCAAACTCTCCTAGACCCAGCCTGAGCCAATACCAGCCTAAAAGATTGTGGTAGAATAGATCAATATTCTGATACGCACACACACACCCACGCATTCTGCCAGCTAGGCAGAATTAGTTGCTATTGTTTCCCTCACCATTTTCTCTTGCATGATTTTCTTCTTTTTGCGCGCGTATGATTTCCCAAATCTTTTGGGACCCACTGTAGTGCCAGCAAGGGGTCTATCAGTTACAAACACACAACTCAATATATAAATTCCCAACACTAACCTTAACTTTCCACCCATGTCTGATGTTGTTACAATGGATCTTGTTGATGAAATCTGTTTGTATTGGGTTTTGATGATAACTGAAATGGGTTCTGATCTGGTGAATGAGAAAAGTTGATTGAAGTGAAGAGATGGTTTATGGAAAAATTCAGCCTTGCCCTTAGGTTATTATTTCTTTTTCAACTACTCAGATTATCATTTCTTTTCTTATGCAGTGACATTCATGTTTTCTTGATTGATTGATTGATTGTTTCAAGTTGCATGACATTCATGTTTTCTTATCCAGTGGTTGTTTTGGACACGTTTGGCTGCTGCAATTGCTTTCCATTTGAAGCAATCAGTCAATCCAACCGAGTGGATTACTCAATTGGCTCCAGATGGTTTCGAAGTTGGTTGTGATAGTTGTGTATTGTTTTCACTTTTCACTATTTTGTTCCTTGTACCTATAGTATTTGTACAGAGGCTTATCAACTTGTGTGTATTTCTTCTTCATGGTGTTGTTGTCTTGTAGAAGCTAGCTAGCCCAATGATGATGGAATTTCTTTCTGTATGTCAAATGTCAAATGTTAGGAAGTTCTAATTAATCATAGCATTTTGTGTATGTCAAATATCTTCATGTGATTTTTCTTTTTGCATGCTAGCTTGTGCTGCTATATTTTATTTACACGCTAGCTTTGAGCAGAAACCATTTTGTCCCTGCAGCATCTCTGAGCTGAAACCATTTTTTCTTAAAAAATTCTCCAGTTAACATCGGTTCTAAAATCACTAGATGTTAAAAATCAGACAATTCATATCGGTTCTATTGAAAACCGATGTTAAAAATTAGTTTTCATATCGGTTTTTGAGAAAACCGATGTTAATAATTAGTTTTCATATCGGTTTTTAAGAAAACCGATGTTAAAAATTCGTTTTCATATCGGTTTTTAAGAAAACCGATGTCAAATATACGCTAATATTTGATAAAAACTGACTTTCCATATCGGTTATTCCTCTAACCGATATAAAAAGAACTTTCCATATCGGTTCAGAACCCGATATGAAATGTCTCCATTTTTTATATCTCCTTTTTCGGCATCGGTTCAGGAACCGATATGGAATGTCAAATTTAACCGATATGAAATGCCTTTTTTCCATTAGTGTCTACAACACCTATTACTCATCAAAACAACTATGTATTAATTCACTATAATCATAACTAAATCATAACTAAAATTATTTTACTAAAATTTTACTTAATACCTGTGTTTTTCAAAAAGTAATAAACATTTGTTTAAAGGAAAAATCCATTTGAAAGACATAGTTTTTATTCACAAATTTTAGGTGTATTGAGAATGTATCTAAGCTAGAGTTTAAAAGTTTTGAATTGAATTCTAAGAATACCTAATGATATATATATATATATATCAGTTCCAGATCCTATATTTTAATCTAATTGTTCACCTATTAAATCAAGTGTTTGAATTGCTATTTTATCTTATCTTAAAAATAATGCCATAAATAATTTTGTCTAAACCATATTCTAACATTGAAGTAAGGACTTATTAAAATAACCTAAAACTAAAAAAATTTGCCAACCTAAAAGATTTGTATATATAAAAAAACATAATAAAATGAAACAAAAAATTTGATCTCTATTGTTGTTCACCAGAATTGTGGTTGGAAGGAATTAAAGAGAAAGAAAAATAATATAAAGAGCAAAAGGACAAAAAGTAAAAAGAAGAAAAAAAAGTGAAAGAAAGAGAGAATAGAGAGGTTTAAAAAAAAGAACATGAGTAGTAGAAATGATGAAAGCTTCTTTCCGTGGAAAGTGAGTTGTGAAAAGTGAGTTTTTGAGTGAGATGGGTGTCTCTATTTATAGTAAACTTCAGCCTGTTTTCCAGTTTCCTATTACCTACGCGTACCGGTCATTTTTTTCCTGTTCATACTATTTGTTGTTCAAAAAGGGACCACACAATCTTCTTTCCCTTTTATTAGTTACTTATTTGTTATACTGATAATAATAATAAAAGACATATCTTTAGTAAAATAAAACTCTGCAGATACAATTTCGATCTTTATATTTTATAGGACTTAACAAACTAAGTTTCAAAATTTTCTGATAAGTTTGGACTTTTTAGTGTCGTACCGATTTATACTGGCAGATACTTTTTAGCTATAATTTGATAGAATTTTAAACTCCAATTCCTCTGATAGCCTTCTATATCCTTTCTCTTTAGTTCTACAAAATTATTTTTCTTAAAAACACTTTCTAGATACTAAACTAATTATTATTTCAATTAAAGTAAATACACAATTATAATGCATACAAAGGAAGTAAAAATCCAGGGTGTTACATTACTAACCTACTAAAAAAAAATCGTCCTCGAAATTGTGTACCTTAAAATAAATTCGGATATTGCGCCCTCATATTATCTTCTAACTCCCATGTTGAATCTTCGGTTGCTTGATCCCATACAACTTTGACCAAAGATATTTGTTTTCCTCGAAGTTGTTTGGTTCTCCTATCTTCGATTCTTGTCGGAGATGTCTCATACGACAAATTTTCTTTTAACGGTACGTCATCAAGTTCAATTATGTGAGATGGATCAAAAACATACTTCATCAGCTGTGAAACGTGCAACACATTGTGAATGTTTGAAAGAAAAGGTGGTAAAGCTATTTGATAAGCTACCAGACCAACGCGCCGAATAATTTGATATGGTCCAATGATTTTCGGAGTGAGTTTCCTTGACTTAATAGCTCTTCCGACTCCTGTGGTTCATGTAACTCTTAAAAACACGTGTTCACCTTCTTGAAATTCGGGTGACCTTCTCCTTCGATCGGAGTAACTTTTCTGTCTGCTTTGTGCAATCTTCATCCTTTCACGGTGTGAACACCCAATTTTTACCTTTCTCTGTTGTTTGTTGCAAAATCTCAGGTCTTAAAATAGTACTTTCCCCATCTTGATACCAACATAATGGCGTTTGGCATTTCCTTCCATACAATGCTTCGTAGGGTGCCATTCCGATACTCGAGTGAAATTTGTTATTATAGGTGAACTCAATCAATGGTAGCAGACTATCCCAACTTCCTCTATTGTCCAAAACACATGCTCTTAGTAAATCTTCCAGAGATTGAATTGTCCTCTCTGTTTGTCCATCTGTTTGAGGGTGGTACGCCGAGCTCAGTCTCAGCTTCGTTCCTAGAGCTTCTTATAAACTTTGCCAAATATGAGAAGTGAATTTCGGGTCTCGATCCGAAACAATACTAGAGGGAACTCCATGCAGTCTGATTATTTCCCTGATGTATATCTCAGTCAGCCTCTCCACATTGTAATTAACTCTCACAGGTAAGAAATGTGCCGACTTAGTTAGCCTGTCCAAATCACCCAAATTGAATCAAAATTATGTGCCGTCCTTGGCAATCCTACTACAAAATCCATTGAAATGCTTTCTCACTTCCATTCCGGTATGTCCAATGATTGAAGCACACCGGCAGGTTTCTGATGTTCAACTTTCGCTTATTGACATCTTAGACAAGATGCGACGTATTCTGCCACCTGTCTTTTCATTCCAGGCCACCAAATCTTTTGCTTTAGATCTTGATACATTTTGTCGCCCCTGGATGAATACTCAGCTTGCTCTTATGTGCTTCGTCTAAAATCATTTTCCTCATTTCCACATTATTTGGGAAACAACCTCTCTCGTTGCATCGTAAAATGCCATCGGTTTCTAAACTGAACTCTGCAGCCCTTTCCTTTTCGATTAGTTTTCTCTTTTCTTGTAGATGTTCGTCACTTGCTTGTTGTTCACGGATATCCTCCATAAGTCCGCTTGACCCCCTTTATCATTCCTAAGGAAATCTTTCCACTAGTCAGTTCCACAGATAAATTCAGATCTCGAAATTTCTCTAACAACTCCAAGTCCTTAGTCATTGTTGGGGCGAAAAGTAGTTGTGCAAGTATACACAATCGCAACAAGTAATATAATGATAAATAGGGATCGTACCCACAAGGATTGATGTTAATTTAAGAGTTTAAGAAGTCAGTAACTTAGTGAAACAAGCAAAGTGACAATAACAAGTTCTGAAATGTGAACATAATAAGTTGTTGTTGTGAAAACAGTGAGAAACTCAAGAAGTTATAAAGTGAGTTGGCTCTTTGTTATATAAATTCCCAAGAGTAAGGCGCTATAACATTAGACGTTGTAGCGTTAAGCGATGTAATGTATGGATGCGTGCCTTTCAATCACTGTCGCCAGGGTTTTGTTACAAGGCTCCTATGTCTAGGTTCTAAATAAGTTCACCCCTATATAATGAAGAACTTACAGTTTTTACCTTATGAACTATTACTCCCTTATGTCTAGGGTTAAGCATAAGTTACTCAAATGTCTTTAAGCAACCTTTCATTCATACCAACCCTTGAGTTCAAATCAGGGGCCATGTCTGTACCCACGAATCTACTTGCTTTAAGTGGCCACCCCAAAACAAGTTGAAAGCATTATAATACAAGGATTTAAACGCAAACGTCATAATAATATATTAACGCTACTGAAGGTTCCTTACAAACTAGGAACAATCCAACTACTAAGTGTTTAGCTCATGACAAGCATCATCAACACAACATAAACTAAAAAGCTTATATTACCGTGAGTAATCAAGAGGTAAACGGTTACAAAAGATGCACTCCGTGAATACCAAGTCATGAACGGTTGGAAGATGCTATGGCGTGGCTAAACCGTAGGTAAGATAAGGAAAATAAACTAAAACTAAAAAGCTTCAAGAATGGAGGATTAATGGAGGAAGACTGGGTGTCAAGTAGTTTTTTCTCCAAGAAACTCTCTTGTCTACGAATTGGTTGAATGAAGAAGAAGATAAGTAGATATTATCTTTATCTTCATAAAGTAGCTTTACAAAAAGGGTAATGATGACACTTATCACCAACTAACAAATAAGCTTCAATTAAAATACGTCTAGTGTCCTATTCAACCCACTTGGAGGCTTCCGTGTCAATCTGGATAGCAGAGGATCAGCATGATGACTCAGCAGATAGCAATTGGCTCCAAGGTTATCCAGATGGCCCACCGCCATATAGCGCTTACCGCTGCAGCACTTAACAAAACATTTATATATTCCCAAGGGCACCTATTATGCCTAATGTTAGGAGGTTAACTCTCAGCCTATATCTATACTTTTAATCACATATTTACATATTAAAGCATTAAAATTACTTGAGAACTCGCTTTGATTTAAGTAATAAGAGCACAAATAACCCATATAAATATGAGTTATCACACCCCTAAACTTAAACCATTGCTTGTCCTCAAGTAATGACACTTGAATAAGACAAGAAAATCATGATGACAAGTAAGAATCAATACCAAACTAGTTGCAGCTTTTAAATCAATCAGATTTTCAAAAATCTCTCTCATTAGGTCAAAATTTCAGATTTACACCCAACACACTCACACACCATTGTTTTTCACAACATATAGAGTTATTACTGCTCATTTGTGAGTGTGTGACTATAGATCTTAGCTTAGATCCTAGCTAGTTTCAACATTTCTCCTAGCCTTGGAAGGAGTGGCATTCTTTTGGGTTAGTCACAGAATTTTTTCAAAAGAGAGAGTAGATTAACAATTTCACATAAGCATTGAGGGGCTTCAAAGCACAACAAAGGGCTTAGTTAGGTATTTCAGATCTTCGGTCAGTGCACTAAGTTTTGATTTGGTGATTTCTCAGCGCTATAGCGTTAAACGCTATAGCACTGGCGACTTGATGAACAGTTTCTGCTGCAATACCCTCATTACTGAACTCCTTATTTGCATTTGTTTCTTTTTATTTTTTTTCTTTTCCTTTTTATGCATTTTTGGAACAGTTCAACATTTGTTTCAGGCAATTGCAGCTTTTTATACAACCATTTGTACACTTTTAGATCTTAATGCACTGACCATACCATAATCTTTATACCTAGCCTTAACATAACCGATGCACCCCAAACTTAGCTTCAAAAACTACTCTCAATTTTTAGTCAAAACTTGACTAAACCTTGGTTAACCAGGACTAACTTCAGCCTCAGATTATCCCTAGCTAACTAGGTTCTTTATTGAGCTTAGAGTTTTGTGTAAAACAGCAATAAAACCATTCATTGTTCAAACAAGGCTACCTTACTCAAAACACATAATCATCATTAAATTTAGCCAAACAAGTTCAATTTCTATTACTGAAAGATTTAAAAATTGCAACTAATCTTGTCTTCTATTTAAACAAAACATACTATTGTCATTCATAAGCAAAACATAACATTAACATACATAAGGTCCTCCCCAAAACTTAAGACCTAGCAGTGTCCCCACTGCTTCATGCATTCTAAAGGGAGACTCCTTTGACTACAACTTAACAAAATTCAAAAGGAACAGAATACAAAGCTTAAACAGCCAAACACTTTTTTTTTGAAATAACACTTGCCTTCTAGCCCTGCTTGAGCCTCTTACTAGCTCATGAGGGGGCTGGGGCTACTTTTGTTGACTTTTTCTTCTTGGGGCGGGGGTCTTCATCTTTTCCATCGCTACAGCATCGCGACAGCGACAGCGGTAGCCGCTGTAGCCTCTGCCTCAGGTTCCTCTGCTCCTTTCCATACTGCCATTTCAGCCAGTTTCTCAGCTGCTTCTTGCTCTGCAGACTTCTCAGTAGATTCCTTTCCAATTGTAGCTACCTTAGGATTTTGGTCTTTAAACGCTGCAGCATTAGCCACTGCAGCGCTTGCTGGCAGAACACCTTCTTCCGGGTCTTCTGCCAACTTGACTCCTGGGTTCTTTCTAGCCTTATGGTATGACACATAATTTTTCTTTGGTTTGACTATTGGGGTTGTTGTTTGTTGTTGTTGCTCTGTTTGCTGCGGTAGTTGTTGCTGTTGTTCATCGATTTGCTCTTCTTGATGTTCTGCTATACATCATGTTGTGGTTCTTTGGGTGAATTCTGGTTTGGTGATTTTTCTGGTTCAGGGATGGAGGTGGGGCTTGATGGTGGTGTGATTTGTTTGGGTGGGGATTTGTGTGGTTTCTTGGGGCTGGGGGTTGGATCACACTGTATCTCCTCTTCCTCAGTACTCCCACTTTCTTCTTCAAATGACTCCTCATCTTCCTCACTCTCAATTTCTCTCATCGCAGCCTTAGTTTCTTCTTCATCCTCTTCACTGATTGCCTCCATCTCTTCAGATTCTAGACTTTCTTCTTCTTCTTCCAGAATCACCTTCTTAGCAGGACTCTGCCTTTTCTTCTTTGTTGGGCTTTCCATTTTTTTCTTCTTTTCTTCCATGCTCTTCTCTTTTTCCACCTTCTTACTTGGCTCTTCGTCTATTAGTCAATCAGGAAATTCAGGTGGTGGAATAGTGGACTTACCCTTTGAGATCTAAGCATACATGACTTTTTCCCATTCAAACTTCTCCTTTACAAAGCGACAGAGAGACTGCTGCTGCAGCGCCTGGCGCGGTAGCATCACAGCATCACCTGGTGCTGGAGCAGCAGGCTTCTGCTTTGGTTTGAATACACAAGGAAAAGCTCCCAATGGTGATCTTATTTCTTCCTTTGGCTCAACTTCCACTTCTGCATTAATACACAACTCAGTAATCAAACATGGAAAATAGATATTACCTCCACTTTTCACTCTACATTTCTCTATTTCTTTTGATATTAGCTTCCCTACATCAATTTTCTCCCCTGCCATTATAGCATCAATCACTATCAGCCTCTCCTTTTCCACATACGTAGTGTGGGAAGTTGGCAGCAAGGAGTGCTTGATAAAGCTACACCACATGTCTGCCTCCTCACACAAATACGACTTCTTCAACTTATATTCAGCTCCAAACTTTTCCCACTTAGATCCTTCCACGCAAATCCTCTCTCTTACACCTTCTTTCCTCTTTTCCCCAAGCTTTCACTTTGTTCTCCAATTCTTTCCCATGATACCCTAGACGAAACACGTTGTTTATTGTTCTGGCGTTGAAGTTCATAGTTTTGCCCCTAACTGTAGAATAGGTTTGGGGCTTTCCATCTCTGGGCTCTTCGATTCCAGCATAGAACTCCCTAACCACTAACACCATGTATTTCTTACGATGTTTGATGAAATGTTCCCCTCCCAGCGTTGCGACGGTAGCTCTGAAAGCGTCTGAGGCTTTGTCAGTTTTGAACCCTCTCTCAGCAATAAATTCCATTTTCCAGAATTTTTGAGGATTTGCAGTAGCCATTATAGGTTTGGATGATTCCGCTTCTCCGTTAGCTCCTTTCCCATATTTTTTCGAGGCTACTTGCTTCTTTGTCATGGTTTGGTTTCAAAAACGTGATTATAAACGGTGAGGTTTTCGGAAATGTTTGCGTTTCTGCGTTGGAAAGGAAAGAGAATATTGTTGTGGATGGAGATTGAAACGGTGAAGTGGGGTAAAAGTAAAACGTGTGTGCATGGGGAGTTGAACTTGGCGAAGCTATTGAGGTGACCGTTGTGAGTGATGAGGGAGAGAGAAAAGTTAAAGTGACTGAAGTGACTTGACTCTGCTCTCAGGGCAGTTGAGATAAGAATTTGAAAGTGGCCACGTCACTTCTGTGGTTTTTTTTATTGTTTGACTTTCTACTGATTCCAAACAATCCCTGCTGTAGTGCTCTGGCAACGGTATACGCTGCAGCGGCTATTGCTGACTCCCAACTTCACACTGTATCTTTTTAACCTTTAAGATTGGTCCCTACAAAAAGAAAGAAATCTACACAGTATAAGTTAGTTAAAAACCTTGGGGTGCCTCCCAAGAGCGCTTGCTTTATGAGTCTTCAGCCAGACTTCCTCTTTTGCTAGAGGTCTTTAAGTTCAATTGTGGTTTTGTCCCTTGCCACATTCTCACCAAGGTATTGCTTTACCCTTTGTCCATTAAATTTGAAGGTGGGGTTGGTTGCTTCATCAAATAGGTCCACCGCACCATGAGGGTATAGTTTCACTAACCTGAAAGGGCCTGACCATCTTGACTTTAGTTTCCCTGGAAATAATTTCAGTCTTGAATTAAATAGCAACACTTGTCCTCCTTCAATCAGTTCTCTTCTTTGTATTTTATGGTCGTGCCATGCCTTGGTCTTGTCTCTGTATATTGCTGCATTTTCATAGGCAAAATGCCTAATTTCTTCATGTTCATGCAGTTGCAGCATCCTTGATTCTCCTACCCTGTTATAGTCAAAGTTGAGCTTTTTTAAAGCCCAATGAGCTTTATGTTGTAACTCAACAGGCAGGTGACAAGCCTTTCCATATACAAGCTTGTAGGGTGACATTCCCAAGGGTGTTTTAAAAGCTTTCCTATAGGCCCACAGAGCATCATCTAAATGCAATGACCATTCCTTCCTTGTAGGCCCTACCATCTTCTCAAGCATCCTCTTGATTTCTCTATTAGATAACTCTGTTTGACCACTTTTTTTGAGGATGGTAAGAAGTAGCAATCTTGTGTTTGACTCGATACTTAGCCAAGAGGGTCTCAATAAATTTGTTGCCAAAATGAGAACCCCATCACTGATGATGGCTCTAGGAGTTCCAAACCTGGTGAATATGTTCTTCTGTAAGAATTTGCTCACGGACTTAGCATCATTGTTGGGTAGAGCAACAGCCTCTACCCACTTTGATACTTAGTCCACTGCTACTAGAATATACAGATTGCCATGAGATGGAGGGAAGGGTCCCATGAAATCCATTCCCCAAACATCAAAGAGTTCTATTTCTAGAATGTTGGTTAAGGGCATCTCATGTTTATTAGAAATATTCCTTGTTCTCTGACACCTGTCACATCTCCTCACCATGTCCTGAGCATTTTTAAACAATGTAGGCCAATAGTATCATGCTGTTTTGGTTCCACCAAAGTGCCCACCACAAGGTGCAGCATGGCAATGCTGTAACACTTGGTATTGCTCCTCCTCTGCAAGGCACCTTCTCATTAATTGGTCCTGACACTTTTTATTAAGAAAAGGTTCATCCCAGTAATATTGCTTTACTGTATGGAAGAACCTCCTCTTCTGCTGATAATTCATCTCTGCAGGCACCACCTTGCTAACCAGAAAATTCACAATGTCAGCATACCAAGGTGTTGAAGGTTCAGGCGCTACAGCTTCTTGCGTGTTAGCGCTAACCGCTACAGCGTGTGATGCTTCAGCAGTTATTGCCAACAACTTCTCATCTGGGAAATGTTCTCTGATTTCTCCTCATGTATTACCTATATTTTCTCCCTCAATTCTGGACAAATGATCAGCAACTTGGTTCTCCACACCTTTTTATCACGGATTTCTAAATCAAATTCTTGGAGAAGGAGAACCCATCTAATTAGCCTTGGCTTTGCATCTCTTTTAGTGATCAAATACTTGATGGCAGAGTGGTCTGTAAAAACAATAACTTTTGTGCCCACCAAGTATGATCTGAATTTGTCAAATGCAAAGACAACAGCTAATAGTTCTTTTTCAGTGACTCTGTAATTCAATTGTGCTTCTATAAGTGTTTTTCTTACATAATATATTGAATGAAAAATCTTATCATACCTTTTCCCCAATACAGATCCAATGGCAAAGTCACTGGCATCACACATAAGCTCAAAAGGCTTACTCCAGTCAAGAGCTACAATAACTGGTGCAGTTACTAAAGCTGTCTTCAGTTTTCTGAAGGCTTGCATGCAGGCTTCATCAAATATGAAAGTGGTATCATGCTGCAATAGTTGGCACAGAGGTTTGGAGATTTTAGAAAATTTTTTGATGAACCTCCTATAAAATCCAGCATGTCCCAGAAAACTTCTGATGCCATTGATATTTGTAGGAGTAGTTAGCTTTTCAATGACTTCAATCTTTGCTATGTCCACTTCTAGTCCCTTCTTGGAGATCCTGTGCCCCAAAACAATACCCTCTTGCACCATGAAGTGGCATTTTTCCCAATTCAGCACTAGGTTTGTTTCTTCACATCTTATTATAATCTCTTCCAAGTTGGACAAGCATAGATGGAATGTCTCCCCAAATACAGAGAAGTCATCCATGAAGACTTCCATGGATCTTTCAATGAAGTCTGAGAAGATTGCCATCATACATCTCTGGAAAGTGGCAGGTGCATTGCATAGTCCAAATGGCATTCTTCTAAATGCAAAGGTGCCATATGGACAAGTGAATGTTGTCTTTTGTTGATCTTCAGGGACTATTGCTATTTGGTTATAACCATCTAGAAAGTAATAGAATTCTTTTCCTGCTAACCTGTCCAGCATCTGGTCAATGAAAGGTAGGGGGAAATGATCCTTCCTTGTAGCTTTATTTAGCCTCCTGTAATCCATGCAAATCCTCCAACCTGTTACTGTTCTGGTTGGCAGTAATTCATTCATTTCATTTGTTATCACTGTTACACCTCCTTTCTTTGGAACACACTGCACACAGGACTAACCCATGCACTGTCAGAGATAGGGTAAACAATGCATGCATCCTGCCACTTGATAATTTATTTCTTCACCACCTCTTTCATAATGGGGTTTAGTCTCCTCTGCCCTTCAATGCAATTCTTGGAGTTCTCTTCCAACACAACTCGGATGGTTGGGCTAATCCGTTGAATATCTGACATTTGCCACCCAATAGCCCTTGTATGCCTTTTTAGTGTGCCAATAAGATCATGTTCCTGCTCCTCTGAGAGGTCAGAATCTATGATGACAGGTAAAGTCTTTTTTCCCCCAAATAGGCATATTTAAGGTGGCTAGGTAACTCTATCAATTCTAGGGTAGGTAGTTGTTCAATGGAAGGCACATTTTCTCTTAAGTCTGAGTTTTCTTGTTCAAGTGATTCATATTTTCTGGCCCAAACTTCCTTTACACTCAATTCTGCATCTTCTGCTGTTTCTGCACCAGATTCCTAATCCTCATTGTTGTTCAGTAGCTGTTCCAAGTGATCATTGCTTTTATGAAAATGTTTTTGCACCACTTGGTCAAGAGAGACCACAAATGAGCATTCTTCCGTATTGGTATCTGGAAACTTCATAGCATTAAGGACATTAAGCTTGACTTCTTGATCATTGACCCTCATGGTCAATTCTCCTTTTTGCACATCTATTAATGCCCTTCCCGTAGCTAAAAATGGCCTTCCCAAGATGATAGGCACTTCCTTGTCTGCCTCAAAATCAAGAATTACAAAGTCCACAGGGAACACAAATTTATCAACCTTGATTAGAACATCTTCCAGTATTCCTTCTAGATATGCAAGAGTTCTGTCAGCCAATTGCAGAGTAACAGATGTAGGTCTGGAAGTTCCTACTCCTAACTGTGTGTATATGGACTTGGGCATTAGGTTTATACTAGCTCCCAAATCACATAAAGCACGGCCAGAGTAGAAATTTCCAATAGAACATGGTATTGTGAAGCTGCCAGGGTCCTTTGATTTCATTGGGAGTTTGTTCTGCATAATCATGCTGCATTCCCCAGTCATGGCTACTATTTCGAATTCCCCAAGCCTTCTCCTCTTTGTAAGCACATCCTTCATAAACTTAGCATAGTTTGGCATTTGTTGGAGGGCTTCCACCAATGGAACATTATTGTGCAATTGTTTAAGGACTTCCAGGAATTTGTTGAATTTTTTGTCTTCCTGAGCCTTCCTTAGCCTTTGAGGATATGGAGGGTCAGGATATTCTAGAACAAGCTTAGGAGGTGGTACCATAGCAGCACCAGGCACTGTAGCGTCTGGTAAGGAATATTTTTCTTTTTCAGATTTTTTATTTTTTTCATCACCTGGAACAGTTGATGGCCCTTGCAAATCTTTCCCACTTCTCAGAGATAGAGCCTTGACATGCTCCTTTCCTAGATTATGGGAAGTTGTAGCTTCAGTAGTGGAGGGTAGTGATCCACTAGTTCTTTGGGTAAGAACATTAGCTATCTGCCCCATTTGTACTTCCAGATTTTTGATAGAGGCTTCATGAGTTTTCAAAGTTGTTTTACAGTCACTCATGAAACTTTTTAACAAATTTTCAATAGAACTATCCATAACTGGGGCATTTTGTCTCTGATAATTCTGAGTGGGGAATCCTGGTGGATTAACAGGAGCACTGTAATTTGGTGCAATAGCATTGTTAGCTCCCCATCTGAAATTGGGGTGATTCTTCCAACCAGGATTGTAAGTATTTGAATAGGGATTATTGTTCTTGTTGAATCCCACATAGTTTACAGACACAAGATTACCTGGACACTCTTCATATAGATGCTCACCTCCACAATATACACAGCTAGTTGAGCCTGGAGAAGCTTGCTCAATGGCGGCTACAGCTTGTTCAGATGACGCTGTAGCGGTAGCCGTTGTAGCCTTTGAAGTGCTCATGTTTTTATCATATTGGTGAGAGAAGCAACATGTGCTGACAGAGCTGAAACTCCACTGATTTCATGGACACCAGCCACCTTTTTCTGTAGAGCTAGCCTTTTTGTGGGCCATTGATAGCTATTAGTGGCAATGTCATCTATTAATTCACAGGCATCATTGTAGGAGGTTTTCAATAGCACACCCCCAGAAGAAGCATCTAGCATTAGTCTGGTATTTGGATCCAATCCATTGTAGAAGGTTTCCATCTGAATGATCACTGGTATACCATGATGAGGACATCTCCTTAACAGTTCCTTCCATCTCTCCCGGGCTTCAAACAGTGTTTCAGAGTCTTTTTGCTTGAATGCAGTAACTTCATTCCTCATTCTTGCATTTTTACTAGGTGGAAAATATTTTGCTAAAAATTTCTCAGCCATTTCATTCCAAGTGTGGATTGAGTTAAGCTCTAGAGAAGCTAACCATGCCTTTGCTCTATCCTTCAAGGAATAAGTTAACCAGGCATTTTCTTTATCCTTAAGGAAAAAGTTTTAACCTAAATGCATCATCACTTACCCCTGGAATGATGAAGTTACTGCAGACTTTCAAAAATTGTTTTAAATGTAAGTATGGGCTATTGGGGAGAACCGCCAAACTGACCTACTGTTTAGAGCATCTAGAAAATCATGGGTTTGAACTCAAAAAGAGCTGTTTGGAGAGTAGGCCTAGTTATGCTTGTCTCCATGGTTTGTGGATCAAACACAGCATAGTCCCTCATAGGTCTGTCCCTATCATTTACCATATCAGCAGGGCCTTGATTTATGAATTGGTGCCTATACCAGTCTTCTTGGTCATGCAATGTGGGAGTGGGTGGTTGTTTTTGTCCGCCTCTACCTCTACCACTTGGCTCAGATCTGCCTCTCATACCAGAATTGGTTCTACCACCCTGTGTGGCACCTCTGCCTGAGTTTGTTCTACCACTATGTTCAGACATTGTGGGCCTGAGTTGTCTAAGTCTTTGAAGTTGTCTTAGTCTCCTGAATCTCCTCTCTGGTTCTGGGTCCAACTCGAATTCTGGTGGTTGAGACCTGGGCATGCGATGTAGCGCCTACTGCTGTAACACCAAAAAACAACACACCAGTGTAAAATCTTCACTAATATTGCTAAAAATTTAAACAATAAAAATTAAATGCAATCCCCGGCAACGACGCCAAAAACTTGTTGGTGCGAAAAGTAGTTGTGCAAGTATACACAATCGCAACAAGTAATATAATGATAAATAGGGATCGTACCCACAAGGATTGATGTTAATTTAAGAGTTTAAGAAGTTAGCAACTTAGTGAAACAAGCAAAGTTTTTATAACAAGTTCTGAAATGTGAACATAATAAGTTGTTGTGAAAACAGTGAGAAATTCAAGAAGTTATAAAGTGAGTTGGATAGTTCATTGTTATATAAATTCCCAAGAGTAAGGCGCTATAACATTAGACGATGTAGCGTTAAGCGCTGTAACGTATGAATGCGTTCCATTCAGTCACTGTCGCCAGGGTTTTGTTACAAGACTCCTATGTCTAGGTTCTAAATAAGTTCACCCCTGTATAATGAAGAACTTACAGTTTTTACCTTATGAGCTATTACTCCCCTATGTCTAGGGTTAAGCACAAGTTACTCAAAAGTCTTTAAGCAACCTTTCATTCATATCAACCCTTGAGTTCAAATCATGGGCCATGTCTGTACCCACGAATCTACTTGCTTTAAGTGGCCACCCCAAAACAAGTTGAAAGCATTATAATACAATTCAAGGATTGAAACACAAACGTCATAATATTATATTAACGCTACTCAAGGTTCATTACAAACTAGGAACAATCCAACTACTAAGTGTTTAGCTCATGACAAGCATCATCAACACAACATAAACTAAAAAGCTTATATTACCGTGAGTAATCAAGAGGTAAACGGTTACAAAAGATGCACTCCGTGAATCCCAAGTCATGCACGGTTGGAAGATGCTATGGCGTCGCTAAACCATAGGTAAGATAAGGAAAATTAACTAAAATTAAAAAGCTTCAAGAATGGAGGATTAATGGAGGAAGACTAGGTGTCAAGTAGTTTTTTCTCCAAGAAACTCTCTCTTCTCTACGAATTGGTTGAATGAAGAAGAAGAAGGTAGGTAGATATTATCTTTATCTTCATAAAGTAGCTTTACAAAAAGGGTAATGATGACACTTATCACCAACTAACAAATAAGCTTCAATTAAAATACGCCAAATGTCCTATTCAACCCACATGGAGGCTTCCGTGTCAGTCTGGACAGCAAAGGATCAGCATGATGACTCAGCAGATAGCAATTGGCTCTAAGGTTATCAAGATGGCCCACCGCCATATAGCGTTGTAGCGCTTACCGATGCAGCACTTAGCAAAACGTTAATATATTCACAAGGGCACCTATTATGCCTAATGTTAGGAGGTTAACTCTCAGCCTATATCTATACTTTTAATCACATATTTACATATTAAAGCATTAAAATTACTTGAGAACTCGCTTTGATTTAAGTAATAAGAGCACAAATAACCCATATAAATATGAGTTATCAGTCATCATAGCAGAAATGTGCATTGTCTTTCGACTCAATGCATCAGCTACAACATTTGCTTTTCCCAGGTGATAAAGCAAGGTAAAATCATAGTCCTTTAGAAATTCCATCCATCGCCTCTCTCTCATGTTGAGCTCTTTTTGATCGAAAAGATATTTCAAACTCTTATGAGAGATTAGAAGAAATGATCACAGGTAAAGAATCATTTTCCCCTAAAAAGGCATACTTCAGGTGATCAGGTAACACCTTCAGTTCCAGCGTGGGTGGTTCTTCAATGGAAGGAACTATCTTCTTGAGATTGGAGTCTTCTTGCCCCAAAGATTCATACTTCTTTGTCCAGGCCTTGGGTACAGGAGAGTCAGACGTGACAACGTCTGCAGTTGACGTTATAACGTTTTGCGGAACAGCTTCTTCTGTTAACAACTCTTGAATCTCATCATTGCCCAGAATCTTCTCCAAGTGGTCATTATCTTTATTGAATTGTTTTTGAACCACATGGTCAAGGGCAACCACAAAGGAACATTCCTCTGTGTTAGGTTCTGGATACTTGAGTGCGTTGAGGACGTTGAACTTGACTTCTTGGTCATTGACTCTCATGATTAATTCTCCTTTCTGCACATCAATGAGTGTCCTTCCAGTGGCTAGAAATGGTCGCCCCAAGATGATAGGAACTTCCTTATCTGCATCAAAATCTAAAATAACAAAGTCCACTGGAAAAACAAATTTGTCAACTTTAATCAAAACATCTTCTAATATGCCCTCAGGATAAACTCTACTTTTATCAGCTAAGGTAAGACTTAAAGAAGTAGGTCTGGCAGTTCCTATACCAAGTTTATCATAAATGGACTTGGGCATCAAGTTAATACTTGCCCCCAAGTCACATAAAGCTTTGCCAAGGTAAAAATCTCCAATGGAGCATGGTATAGTAAAACTGCCAGGATCCTTCAGTTTTCTAGGGAGTTTATTCTGCATAATTAAGCTACATTCTTCAGTTAAAGCAATAGTTTCAAACTCCCCTAGCCTTCTTCTTTTGGTGATGATATCCTTTAGGAACTTGGCATAGTTTGGCATCTGCTGTAGAGCTTCTACCAAGGGAAGGTTTATGTGTAGCTGTTTGAGCATCTCCATGAACTTGCTGAATTTCTTGTCTTCATGAGCTTTCTTTAGTCTTTGAGGGTAGGGTGGAGGAGGATATTCAGGTACAAGCTTAGGAACAGTCTTGATTCCTGGTTCAGAACTAGACGTTGTAACGTCCGGCTTAGACATCACAATATCTGGAATATTCTTCTCTTTTTCTGCACTTTTGTTTTTTTTCTTTTTCCTTCTATGGCACCTCAGATTCCTTAGGCATAGATGGTTCAGGATACTCAGTGCCACTTCTTAATGAGATAGCATTTACCTGTGCATTCACCACATCTTTACCGTTTGACTTAGATGAAGATGGTGTTTCAGTTGTGGATGGAAGAGATCCATTCTGCCTTTGAGTAAGAGCTGATGCTATCTGCCCAATTTGGTTCTCCAAAGTTTTGATTGAAGACTCATGGGTCTGTAAGGTTGCCCTACAATCGCTTATAAAAGTTTTCATCAAGGCTTCCAAATTGCTGTTGTTGTTATTCTGCATATACTGCTTTTGTTGTTGAGGGGGAAATCCTGGGGGTATCGCTGGAGCAGTATCGCTAGCATTCAAAGAATTGTTGTTTTTCCAACCAAAGTTTGGGTGATTTCTCCAATTTGAATTGTAGGAGTTGGAGTAAGGACTGTTACCTTTGTTATGGGATACAAATTTTACAGACTGAGGGTTATGGGGACACTCTTCGTAGATATGCCCTCCTTCACAATAGACACACACTACTCCCCCATATGGTGTTGGTTCAACAGTTGCAGCGGTCTGTTTTTCAGACGTTACCACGTTTGGAGTACTCATGTTTTTAATCATGTTGGTCAGGGAAGCAACCTGAGCAGAAAGGGCAGTTACTTCACTTATCTCATGAACACCAGCCTTCTTTCCGGGAGTGAATCTTTCAGAAGGCCAATGGGCATTATGAGTGGCTATGTCTTCAATAAGCCTGCATGCCTCAGAGAAAGACATGTTCAATATGACACCGCCTGATGAAGCATCAAGTATAAGCCTGGTAGGCTGATCTAGACCATTGTAGAAAGTCTCCATTTGAATGACCACGGGTATGCCATGGTGTGGGCACATTCTTAGTAATTCCTTCCATCTTTCCCAAGCCTCAAACAATGATTCCCCTTCCCTTTGTTTGAAGGAAGTGATATCATTTCTTAACTTAGCATTTTTGTTGGGAGGGAAGTATTTTCCAAGAAATTTCCCAGCTAGCTCGTCCCAAGTGTGAACTGAATTTGGCTCCAAGGAGTTCAACCAATTTTTGGCTTTATCCTTGAGAGAATATGGAAATAACTTCAGTCGGAAGGCATCTTCTGGGACTCCAGGGATGATAAAGTTGCTACACACATCCAAGAATTGCCTTAGATGTGCATAAGGATCTTCTTGAGGGAAACCCCCAAATTGCCCTGCAGTCTGCAGCATTTGGAACATCATTGGCTTGAATTCAAAGTGACCAGTATGAATGGGTGGTCTTGCAATGCCTGTTTGTAAATGGGCAGGATTGAGCACGGCATAATCACGCATAGGCCTGTCTCTGTCATTGACCATGTCTTGTGGCCCTGCATTGATGAGTTGCTGTCTCTGCCAGTGTTCATCATCAACATATGTCTCTGTATGAGTCTGTGGTCCACGACCACGTTCTCTACCTCCAGCATCAGAGTGCCTTCCTCCTCTTGGAGTGCGTCCACCTCTAGAGCTTCTACCACCAGTACCATGTTCGGACATGATTGGTGGCTGAAATTGCTGGTGTTGTTGCTGCCTTCTTAACCTTTGTTGTCTCCTTAGCCGCCTGAAGGTTCTTTCAGGTTCTGGATAGAATTCAGGCTCAGATCCACTCCCTGGTTCAGTTGAACTAGAGCTTGAACTGGAACTAAACATACGCTGTAACGTTTACCTGTTCACACACAGAAACAACAAACAACACAGCAGAATTCTTTCACCTAGTGTTTTAATACTTGTTGAGCAATAAAAGTTAAATTCAATCCCCGGCAACGGCGCCAAAAACTTGTTCGCGTTCGTGTTTTCTAGTCGTAATATCAGTGCAAGTATACACGTCGTACAAGTAATAAAGTGGATAAAAAGTAAGAGATCGTTCCCACGAGGATTGATTTACTTTCAAAGTTCAAGTCTTCAAAACACAAGTGAAACAAGTAATAAATCGGCACTAAAAGTTGGTATTAAGACTAAGAACGTAGATAAAGCAAGTAAATAAGAAGTGGTTGTGAATATGGAAGAGTATGAGTTGGATTGCTGCATGCAAGTAAATCTCCTCTAGTCAGACGTTATAACGTTTACACGTTAACACGTACAAATGCTATGTTGTATAGACGTTATAACGTTTGAACGCTGTTGCAAAAGAGCTGTGCTTTTCAGTCACAAAACGTCAGAGCTTCAAGTACTAAAATTCCTATGTCTAGGTTCTAAGTAGGCCTACTCCTGTATTTTAAGTACCCACAGCAATGTCCTATGAACTATTATCCATTCTATGTCTAGACTTAGATAAAAATGCCTAAATGTCTTTAGTGCACCTTTTCATTCACATAAATCTTTGAGTTCTTTTCATAGACCATGTCTGTACCTATGAATCTACTTATTTTAAGTGACCAATTTTAAAACAAGTTTGGAAGTATTAACATGCAAAGATTTAAAACGCATAAACATCAATACTTCATAGCATTAAACTAGAGGTTCATTACATGCAAAACAACAACCCAACTACAAATGCTTAGCTCATGCTGAGCATCTTTACAGAAAGAAGAGGAGTTGAAATCCAAATACCGTACATAGAGAGAAGGAGACTAAACGCAAAAGATACGCCTAAGTAGCCTTCCTTCATGCACGCTGTAGAGACGTTACAACGTCTGAGCTTCACAGTAATGGGTGCGAAAAAAATAGAAAATGGAGCTTGAGAAGGGTTTGGATGAAGAAGTCTGTGTCCAGAACTTCTTTAAGAAAACTCTCTCTGAAAATGGAGGAAGGTGGATGATGAATGGATGGATCGATGCCAGTGATGCCCCCCTGCCTTTCCTTTTGTAGAGAGAGAATAGCCAAGGAACAAGGGGGTCACATGCTTGCTGATGTCATTCCCCACCTTCCAAGCTTGCTTGCGAGTTGACTCTGTTCTGAAATGACACTGCACTGCTACAGTGCGTCAGCCGCGTCAGCGCTGAGGAGAGAGAAAATCTTCTTCATTTCTAGATCTTTGACCATCTATTCTTGTGCGCCAAAAATAAGATATTTCTTTCTTGCTCTGCTGCCCTTCTTCAGACGTGATGAGGGACGTTGCCACGTTCAGTTTACTGCACAAACACAAGAAGCATCAAAACGCTCACAAAGGCGCCAATTGGTGCCAAAATGCATAGAATTTGTAATTTAGCCCCTTTCTAACTAAAAAGCAATAAACTAACAGAAACTTAATAGAAACAACCTACTATTGCCAGAGAACTTGCATGATTTAACTTTGAATAAGTATAAATAACTCATATAAATATGAGTTATCAGGGTACAATTGCAGCAGCAACATCAAAATCGTGCATAGGAAAAAAAGCGTGGAGAGAGATTAAAATTCGGTGCCAAGTGATAGAAAATTTTGGAATCGGATAAACAAGGTCACACTCTATCAGTGACATTTTTTGATTGTTGTATATAGTATAAGGAACGATTTTAACAAGTAATCAAAACTCTCTTTTAAGCATGGTTATCAAATCGGGATACGTATCGTGTATCAGTTGACCTATTTGTTGAAACGTGTATCGTATCTTATATCGTATCGCATTAAGTTTGTTTCCAAAAAAAAAACCACGTGAGCAAAACATTTTAGTAGTGCGAATTTGTATCTTAAGATTCAACAAAATTCATGAATCGTAAGATACAACAGAGTGTGTCGGGATACATGATGAGTTACAGGTGCAAAAAATATACACACTAAAATACGTATCATTTTTATTTGATTTCTTATCGTATCGGGAAACGAATCTTATGTATCGTAAGATACTGATAACCATGCTTTTAAGTATATACACATAATCAAATATAAAATCTATAATAGTTGTTAAACATCAAATGAGTTCAAACACCAAGCCAAATACATAATCATAAACAAACTGACATCATAGTTTAATCAAATCCAATATATTAAAAAATGAGTTTAACAAAAAAAATTCATAACAAATATCTACGAGAACTAAGATCAAAATTTGTCATCTTGAAACACCTCATCGTTTCAAAATTCTCCATTGTGATCATTGCACAAAAATAAAAATTATTATATTAGACCAGAAGTTTTTCAGCTGCAATACAAATCAAAGACAACACAAAGTATTATAATAATAATAATTATAATAATAATAATAATAATAATAATAATAGCAATAATAATAAAAATAATAATAATAACAATAATAATTTGAAAAGAGGCCACATTACTCATCATGACAAGAATTAATCCTGTAATGTAAATCTTAAGAAGCACCCTTATAGAAGTTGCCTCAGACTTTTCATGTGTTTTCAATTAGAGAACTAATACAAGATTATGTTATAAAGATTAGATGGTAACTGTAATGCACATTCCTTGTGCAGGTGACTAGATTTATAAATATCTAATACAAGAAATATAGACTAAAGGCATATCAGTGTCAAACAGTCGCACGATTTGCCTTCATATATTCATTGTTAATCAAGAAATATGCTCATGTTTGCCCCAAAACTTGATCCAACTTGAGAACACCCATAATTGTTTTTTTCGGAGTATCTCTTATCACTCATTAATAGCACTTATTATTTGAAACTTCTTATGTTCAAAGCTATTGAGGTAGATAAAATAATATGCGAAATTCGAGTTCATAATTGATTCCACTGGAAATGAACTAATGTCACTTCCTTGAATCTCAACATAGCATCCAGTATAGACCATCTCAACTAAAAAGTAATATAAAGTGAGATATGGTGTTGGTTTGAAAATCTGATATCTGCAAGGTTATCTGAGTAATATGTAGACTTGGTAAAGCCAGTTCAATCATGGAATTGCTTGACATGCTACTGAGACATGACAAAATCATAGGTGTTTCCTTAAAAAACAAACTACTCATGCAACCTCACGTGTCAGGACAAATATTTCCTAACACCCAATATCAGGCATATATATATATATATATATATATATATATATATATATATATATATATATATATATATATATATAAGTAATACTATTAGATTAAGTTAAAAAACCACAACATTAAAATGTATCATTGCTGTGTGACAAGTCCAGTGGGTAATTATTCAAACTTCCTAGTTCCACTATCAGCAGATTGTGAATGCTTGAATCAACAATTAATGCACAAGTGGTCACTTTCAGAGAGAATTCTACAAGGCCCTGTATAACCGAATTTCTACACACTTGTAACTGACTACTAATAAAACTAACTAAGCTACACTACTTAGTGTGCTGACATGGCAAAGTAAATGCGGCTAATTACAAACTAACTAGCACTATCTCTATTACTCTCCCTCAAACTCATGGGGAGAGTTCAGAAAGACTCTGCACATTGAGTTTGTCACGGATATAGCAGAATGCAGTCTTTCCTGGGGCTTAGTTAGAATATCTGCTAAGTGGGCTTCAGCAGGAACATAGGTAACCACCGAGGATTTGGTAAGCACCTTCTCCAGGACAAAAAGTTTATCTAGTTCCATATGGCTAGTCCTGGAGTGTATGACAGGGTTGTGACTCAAAGCAACTCTGCTTTGATTATCATAGTAGACCACTAGGGTGTGTATGGGAACCTTCAACTCTTGCAAGAGAGATTGTACCCACAAAACCTCTGAAGCAGCAAGTGCTAAGTTGCGGTATTCAGCTTCAACACTAGATTTTGCCACTGCCACTAGTGTTTGCTTCTTAGACCACCAAGAAATTAGATTAGGCCCACAGAACACACATGCATCAGATGTGGACCTCCTATCATCAACATCTGATGCCCCATCAGCATCATAGTAGGCTTGCAAAGTGAAAGGTTGAGGGCTAGTTGTTGGATGCAGTGCAAGATCGAGGTCAAGGGTACCCTTGAGATACCTCAAAATCCTCTTAACAACCACCCAATGTGAGTCAAGAGGTTGGAATATAAACTAGCAGGCTTTGTTCACTGCATATCCAATCTCAGCACGTGTAATTGTATTGTAAAGCTCCCACAACTGACCTATATAGAGAAGGATCTTCAAAGTAGTCCTAGCGAAACTTGGACAACCTGATTTTGGTAGGTAAATCCGTAAAGGAGGGGAAATGTCTTTGGCATCTGACACGTCAGCCCTGTGCAACAAGTCTCTGAGGTACTTAGCATGTGTAAGGAGAAGGGGACCAGAACTAGTATGTTTCACTTCTATGCCTAGGTTGTAATCTAAATTACCAGGATGTTTTAAAGCAAAGACACCATTGAGCTTGGAAATGACCTTTGTCGCTGCCTGAGAAGAACCAACAACTATAATGTCATCAACATTGATCAGGATAAAGATGTAGAGTCCATGGAGCTAAACACAAGCAGAGAGGGACCACATCTTCTAGGAACAAATCCAAAACTAACCAAAGTGCTAGAAAGCTTATCATACCAGGCTCTTAGGGCTTGCTTAAGGCCACAAATTGCTTTATGAAGCTTACACACCAAACCCTTGTCTCCTTTTTTAAAAAAACCTTGAGGTTGAGTCATATACACTTCTTCTTCAAGCACACCATTGAGAAAAGCACTATTTACTCAACTTGTTAAATGGACCATTTGTGTTTGCGAGCAAGGGTGAATATAACTCTGATAGTAACTGGTTTTACTAAAGAAGAGAATGTCTGTGAATAATCATAGCAAACCTCCGCAGAAACCCTTTAGCTACTAGTCGTGCCTTAGACTTATTGATTGTGCCATCAGTATACCAGAGTTGGAATTGATGAGTTCAATATGTTCTTAATAAGGGTACACATGCACACCACCCAAAGACTTTGAGGAAGTTAAAGTCAGGAGTAGTGTTGAAAAATGTGGTAAGAGAATGGCTGACTTGTTGGACAAGGATGGCAACACGTTTATTAGGTAAACAGTTGTGTGAAAGACATGGTCCCAAAAGGTCATAGGGAGGGAGGCTTGTGACAACAGGGAGAGAGACCCATATCAACTATGTGTATGTATTTTCTTTGAGTTGAGAGATATTTGGTGAAGGGTCTGAATTCCCCACCCCAATTAGATTGCACGACCTTGATTTTAGCATTTAATTGCAATTTAACTAAGGTTTGGAATTGTTTAAAGGTAGCAAGCGTCTCAGATTTATCTTTTAGAAAGTAAACCCAAGTAAACCTATAGGCATCACTAAAGGAAATGTAGTATTTTTAGCCAAGAGGGGAGAGTATGGGGGCAGCTCCCGACAAATCACAGAATATTAGTTCCAAAGGTGTGCATTGTAAACTGTAGTTGATGGTTTGGAAGGTTATCTATGAAGTTTTCTGATACAACAAACTGTACAAAACTCTTGTTTATAGATAGATGAAACAGGCTTAATAGACATATTGAGTACATTGTTCAACACATGGATATTAGGGTGACCTAACCTATTGTCCCATAGGGATGATGTAGTGAAAGTGTGTGTAGGTACAATGTTGGGGAAACTAGGGGAACCGGTAGTTGTATGAATTACATGACTTGAACTATTGTTGGAATTTGAACTGGACAGCCTTGTACTTGCTGACTTGGAACTAGGATTAGGACTTGGTAACTCTTAAGCACGGACACCTCTTCCGAATGTCGTTTCCGGGTGTCTGACACGTATCCGACACCGACTCTTCAATTACTTGTATTTTTCAAAAAAATTAAAAATAAAACCGGTGTCTAGGTGTCCGTGTCTGTTTCGTGTCCGATGTCCGTGTCTGTGTCGGTGCTTCATAGCTTGGAAATGTATATAGACCTTCAGAATTCAGAGTGCCACACAACAAGACTTGACCGTTAACCTGAGATTTGACAAATCAAACATAAGGATGGAACTCAAAGTATACATTATTATTTTGGCAAATTTACCCACACTGACCAGGTTTTGGTGATGGAAGGAACTAATAGCATGTTATTTAGGTGTAATAAGGTGCCAGGTGCTAATGAAGATGTAAAGGAAGTAGATCCAACAAAGTGTATAGCCAAACCTTGTCTGTTAGTCAAGAAAACATGCTACTAGACAGCAACTAAAGTGGACGTGGCAAGATTGTTTGGATTGCCTATGATGTGATGTGATGCACGAGAGCCTATTATCCAATTTTGAGAATGCTGAGAAGGAACAACATTAGCAAGAACAGCTTGTGGAGAAGCAAAACCAGAAGGAACTAAACCAGGATTAGTCCAAACAAGAGCATTCTGAGGTGCAGGCCTGGCATACTGATATGGATTACCAAGGTGAGGTTGCTGAAATGGAGCAGTCTGTAGCATAGGTGGAGGAGCATACTGTTGATTAAAGCAATGTTAACAAATAGAGGCATCATGCCCAAACCTATGGCAAACCCGGCATTGAATGTTGCCATGGTCTCCTCCTCTACCTGACTGACCACCACGTCCTCTGTTAGAGCGTCCAAGAACAGAGTGTAACACAAAACAGAGGAAAAAAAGAACGAAAAAGAAAAAAGGAAAAGAAACAACAAAATGTTGTTGTTTCCTTGACAACTGAGAGAGAGAGAAGAAAACGAGGGATGAGAATGAGAGAGAACTGAGAAGAGTTGTTGCCGTTGCCGGAATAAAGCGAAGCCTCCATGGTTCCTCCATGGTTCGGAGAAAGACTCACCTCAGTTTGTCTCGTTCGTAGGGAGAGTAGGGCTTAGTCACTGAGAAAAGGGAGATGAGGGGTGATGTGAGAGAAAATGTGCAGAAGAGGTGGTGCGTGGCTAACTTGTAGAATAGGTAAGGATGCGCGGTAATAAAACCGAGTAAAAAGTAAGTAACAGTAAAAAAACCCTAAAAATCTAGGGAATGACTTTTCCCACAACCCCTCCTACTCACTCCACACCGCCGAACCCTACGAAATGACCAATATGCCATTAATGAAGCGCGCTGTGTTTTTTTTTAAAATTTTAACGATTCGGTTAGGGTCAACCGAATACTTTCGGTTAGACACACCCGAACGGGTATTTTTTTGAGACACACCCCCTTTTTACCTCTTTTACACTATTCAATTGACCTCAACCGAAATATTTTGGGAGGTCTCAACCGAATGACCATAAAAATATCTAAGACCTGACTTCCAATTTTTCTTATGTTTAAGGTGCTGATTCATGAAACAAACATGCTTTACTCTTCTTATTTGCTTTACATGGATTCTTGTCTTTTTAAGCTGCTGATTCATGTAAAGTTGTTTGTTTCTTCTTTTTTTACATTATCTTTTTTTCACCGTTTTCGGTGTTGTCCCTCTAATAATCATTCAAATATGTAAACTTGTTTGTTTCTTCTTTTTTTACATTATCTTTTGTACATCCGTTGTTTCCGCCATTGTTGGCAGTGTTGGTCCCACTTTAACAAAACTCCTTGATTTTTCAGCTGGAAATAATCATTCAAATATATCACTGGCAACAAGTTCATTGAGCTATGCCATATGCATTCTGCGAGTATATTCGGCTGCCCTTAACCGAATATATTTGGTTGGCCTTAGCCGAATATATTTGGTGGGCCTCAACCAAATCACACGTAACACGTTCTCTACCTAAGGATATTTTTGGAATATTTAGAGTTAAGGGGTGTGTGGTGAGTAAGAGGGAATGTAGGAAAAGCATGGGCCAAAATCTATTACACAGTGGGCCAAAATGGGTCAACTAAAAACACGGCCCAATAACATCATCTTCTCACAAAGTCTAAATCAAATCGCCGCAGCACACCCGACCCGAGGCGGCGCTCCGACCGCTCTTGAACACTTCCATCACTCCTATTGCGCCAGCGCGACGCTCTGGCCGCTCTTGTGTAGATTGCAATCTTATACAGGGCCGGGATCGTTGAGGCTCCATAGGTTCGCAGGAGCAATCTTATCAATCTTCCCATCGTAGATGGCGCGCTTGCGCCTTGATCTTAACTTGGGAATGATAGTGGATCTTCTCCCACAATTGCCAAGCCAAGTTTGACGGGAACCTACCACTTTTGCAAGAACTGAAGGTGTGAAAGATGATACGAGCCAAGCTAGAAGCAACTAGTCATGGAGTTCCCAATTGACGAACGCAGTATTCTTGTTCCCTGCGACGCGATCAACATCGAAGAGGAAGAGAGGAGGTATCTGTGGAGAAACGCAGAAACAATAGAGCTTATGAGCGCGCAACACCGGTCCCACCTGTTGGAGCCATCCCAGAAAGTTATCACTAGCTAACTTCGCAATGATTTGGTTGGCAAAAGACTTGAACGGCTTCATCAGAGTAATTTCTGAGGAGGGCACCGGCGTCACCATGGATGGATGACGCAAGCTTCGTAAACAAAGTGAGGAAAGGCGAAAGGATAACGATGCAGTGATGCCATGCGGAGCGAGAAGAGGTCCGAAACCACTACTAGAGGATTTTCGCGCTAATTGATACCATGATAGGAGAGAATTATGTTTTCCATTTATCTCTGAATTTTTTAATTTGTATTGAATGAATGATTTGAGCAACAAGCTCAGTATTTATATAAGGTTCTGTGTAACAGAATTGCTACACACTTGTAGCTGACGACTAACAGAACCAACTAAGCTATACTATTTAGTCTGCTGATATGGCAAAGTAAACGCAGCTAATTACAAACTAACTAGCTTTATCTCTATTAACTTTCAAAGGAGTCAAGAAATTGAATGCTATTTTCATGCTCCAACTTTCTCAAGATCTGCAAAATTCATAAATATCAAATGTTACCAGTCAACTGTCATGAATAAAAATAGCCAGTTGGATGTGGAGAATATTCCAACAGATTCTGTTGAGCAAAGAGAACAACAAGGACATATGGCAATTGGTACAAACGGGTATGAGCTAAGAAGGAGCAAGAGAGAGAAGAAACCTAACAAGAAATATTCCCTAGGATGAGCTTAAATTTGGAGGAAAAGCCCAATCATAATAGGCCGAATTTTTTGAATCATTTCCCTCTGAATTGTTCCCTCTAAACCTTCTATCTTTTTGTTTCTGGTTTTTTTTACTACCATTTCTGAATTCCACGAAAGGACTTTGTCCTACTCGCTTGCACTTTCCATTCTTTTGTAATTTGTATTGTGCTATTGACAAATTAATGGAAAGTTGCAGAGTTTTTGCACTTGTGCACTGTCTTGAATTTTTATCCAATCTATTTGGTGCTTTCATTGAGAAAGCACCGTCCCCATTTCTGATAGCACCGAAACTTCCCACCACTTACCCTTTAACGCATTTAATGATTCCCACGGAGCAGGTACCATTTTGTTTTAATTGTGGGATTTATTTCTGACTTTCCAGTTACGATTCAAGAGCATACCTTGCATTTACCTGTGTTTCTTTTATCTCTGTCTGCTGCGGATTTAGTTTTGGGAGCTCCTTGGTTGAAGACCCTTAGATCCTCACATTGTTGACTATGACGCTTTGTCTCTTAAGTTCTATGTCAAGGACGCTTCTGTGACGTTTTACATGGGGATAAACAAGCTACCCTGGGATTGGCTCAATTCTATCATATTAGGCGCATGCACCACTCTCATGCCATTGATGCTTTATACACATTGCAAGGTCACCAGCTTCAACATCCGCCTTTAGCGCAACCAGCTCTAGCCATAGGTTTATGTTGGGATATAGAATAAAGGGGAATTAGTTGTTACAGTTAGCTATGGTTGTTATGGCTGTTTGGTTTCTTAGAGTTAGTTGTTAGTTTGTTTATTAGTTAATAAGAGGTTAGAAGGTTGTTAGGTAATTCGGTTAGTTAATTGTTTAGAGTTGTTAGCCTTTGCCTAACCCTCTATGTATTATAAATAGAAGGCTAGAAGGAGGTCTAGATATCTTGGATCATATTTTCAGTTTTAGTCGTGACCAGGTGAGGCTGGATTACCGGGTTAGGCCGGGGGGCGGGGAGCCTAACCTCTCCAAATTGTATTCATTTCATATTCTTCAATAATAATCACTTTACCTTCCTTTTCCGATTCTTTGTTGCGTAAAATTCCTAATTAGCTAGAGATCGTTAGGTTGGTAACCTACCTAACAATTGGTCCGACCTACCTGATTGTTCGAGGGATGCAGCGATGGCGTGCGGCGGCAGCACTGAGGTTGCAGCGTTAGAGAAGAGGGTGGATGAGAAGTTTCAAGTCGTGGCCAGCGATATAAAGGAAATCCAGACTTATATGGCTAAGCGATTCGATCAAGTTCTGAAAGCCATTCAAGAACTCTCCAAGAAAGGAAATGCAACTTATAGTGGTGACAGTTCTGACAACAAGAAAGTTGTTAAGAAAAAGACAGAATCAGTGGTGACATTTCTCTGGGATGGATTGCTGGAACTGAAAGGTTCTTTGAGGGCAGCAAGTGCATGCATTAAAGGAACCGCAAGACTTCGTTCGTCGACGGATCTTCCACAACGAGCACCGCCGCCCAAACCACCTGACTTAAGTGATTTCAAGAACGGCGCGACATGCAAGAAAGGGGGTACCAAGAAAATGCTGAAACATGCATTGAAGACGCAAATTTCTGGTGGCAACCAAAAAAGTGCAGAGACTGCAACCCATGTGGTCAAGAAGAGTCTCAAAAGGATACACTTTTCCCAAGAATTCTCCTTTGTTTTCTCATCACAACAACTTGAAAGCATTTATGATGGAGACGGTCACCAAGAATCTTGCTTCCTAAAGGAGAAATTTTGTTCTCATGCACTAGCAAAGGCTTATTATTGTCATAATCTGAAGCTAGCTGAAACAAAATTTGGTTCATCACGCTCCCAACAGTGGGATCCTGGATCCTGGAAGGAATTTCTTTTTAATTTTGTTTTTCTTAACAACCATTGCACAAAAAGGATTAAGCATACTTCAACCTTGAGGACAAGGTTGTTTTGAGGAGGGGTGTAGTGTTGGGATATAGAGTAAAGGGGAACTAATTGTTAGTTAGAGTCAGTTGTTAGTTTGGTTATTAGTTAATAAGAGTTTAGAAGGTTGTTAGGTAATTCTGTTAGTTAATTGTTTAGAGTTGTTAGCCTTTGCCCAACCCTCTATGTATTATAATAGAGGGCTAGAAGGAGGTCTAGATATCTTGAATCATATTTTCAGTTCTAGTCGTGACCGGGTGAGGCCGGATTACCGGGTTAGGCCGGGTGCGGGGAGCCTACTCTCTCCAAATTGGATTCATTTCATATTCTTCAATAATATGCACTTTACCTTCCTTTTCCGATTCTCTGTTGAGTAAAATCCCTAATTAGCTAGTGATCGTTAGGTTGGTAACCTAACAGTTTACCACCTGACTTAACTGACTTGTTAATGAGGTATTTTGATGTTTTTTCTGATCCTATTGGATTACCCCCGCCCCGCATGCAAGATCATGCTATCCCTCTTATTGAAGGCAGTAACCCAATTAAGGTAAAACCCTATCGTTACCCACATAGTTAGAAAGCTGAAACTGAACGTATGGTAAATGATATGTTAGCTCAAGGTATCATACAACCTAGTTCTAGTCCCTATTCTTCTCTGGTTTTATTGGTGAAGAAAAAGGATGGAAAATAGCGTTTTTGCACTGATTGTAGAGATTTAATTTCCATTAGAATTAAGGATAGTTTTCCTATAGGATCAGAGGATCATTTTAAGACTACTTTCCGCACTCATCAAGGGCTATATGAATGGCTTGTGATGCCATTTGGTTTATCTAATGCTTCGGCTTCTTTTCAATGCCTCGTGAATCCAGTTTTAAGTGCTAAGTTGCGAAAGTTTGTTTTGGTTTTTTCGATGACATACTTGTCTATAACCCTTCATGGTCCTCTCACTTATCTCATCTGGAGGTGGACCTCAAATTACTTAAGCAACAGTCTCTTTGCTAAGCTTTCTAAGTGTTGTTTCGGGTAAACAAAGGTTGATTACTTGGGGCACACCATCTCTCGTCAAGGAGTGGAGATGGATCAATCAAAAATTCGAGCAGTTATGGATTGGCTAATTCCGCAATCTCTTAGACAATTACGGGTATTTTTAGTCCTTTTGGGTTATTACCAGCGCTTCATTAAAGGGTATGTCACTACTGCTATACCCCTCACGGCTTTGCTTAAGAAGGAAGGCTCTCTAGGGACCACTGATGCTACTAAACCATTTCAAAACCTCAAGAATGCTATTACTCAGGCACCGGTTTTGTCTTTGCAGACTTCACAAAACCATTTGATTTAGAGACCGATGCCTCCAGTTCGGGTACTAGGGAAGTCCTCAGTCGGTCCACCCATCCTATTGCATATTTTTCAAAGAAACTTTGCCCACGCATGGAACGACAATCTGCCTATGTGAGAGAACAATACGCTGTGACTGAAGCAATGGCGAAGTTTTGACACTACTTTTTGGGTCACAAGTTTATTATCTGAACGGATCAAAAGCGTTTGAGACACTCACGGAGCAAACAATCCACACTCCGGAACAGCACTGGTTAGACAAATTTTTCGGGGTATGATTTCATTCTTGAGAAAAAGCCGGGAAAAGAAAATATTGTTGATGTACCATCACGCTCCTTGAATTTCGCCTTGTCTGCGCCCCATTCCGACCTTATTGCTGATATTACCAAGGTTGTGCAGAACGATGCCTACTGGGCTGATTTTAAAAACAATTGCAGTGGAGGAAATCCTGTTGATTCTGCCTCCTCCGTGAGAAATGAGATGCTATTTTGGAAGAATAGACTTGTGGTACCACCTAATACTGAACTAATTCAGCGTATTCTTCAAGGATTTCATTCCTCTCCCCTTGGTGGCCCTGCTGGCGGGAACAGAACCAAGGCTAGAATTTCAAGTCAATTTTTTTGGCCTCCCATGGCAAATAACATCAAAGACTTTGTGTCCAAATGCTTGATTTGTCAACAAGCAAAGGCTTCTAATGCCCTTCCTGCCGGATTGTCCCAACCTTTGCCCATTCCAACTCAAATTTGGGAGGATCTTTCTATAGACTTTATCATCAGTTTGCCATCCTCTAACTCTTTAAAAGTTATTCTTATAGTTGTGTATAGGTTATCAAAATATAGTCATTTTCCCCTCGTTGAAGGCTTATTTTACAATTTTTGAGGTGGCTGAAATGTTTCTGCAACATGTTAAGCTCCATGGTTTTCCTAAGGAAAACCATATAGTGTCAGATGCCGTAAATAAGTGTGTGGAATTATTCTTGAGGTGTTCCACTAGTCACAACCCCAAGAACTGGTCTAAGTTCCTTTTATGGGCTGAATATTGGTACAATACCTCTTTTCATATTAGTTTTGGGATGACTCAATTTAAGGCTGAGGAAAGAGAACAACAAGGACATATGGCAATTGGTACTAACGGATATGAGCTGAGGAGTAAGAGAAGAGAAGAAAAGAAACCTAACAAGAAATATTCCCTAAGATTAGCTTAAATAGAGAGGAAAAGGCCAACCATTATGCAGAATTTTTTGAATCATTTCCCTCTGAACCTTCTATCTTTCTGTTTCTATTTTTCTTTACTGCAACTTCTGAATTCCATGAAAGGACTCTGTCCTACTCACTTCACTTATACTTTCCATTCTTCAATAATTTGTACTGTGCTATTGGCAAATTAATGGAAAGTTTCTGAGATTTTGCACTTGTGTACTGTTCTGTATTTTTATCCATTCCATCAACACAAGCATTTATAAGTAATTTAGCAGAAACGACATCAAAACCTTTATCCTATTAGGTGGAGTTAATAATATAGATGAATTGCACCAATAGCCTCTAGGAAAACCAAATCTTCAACAAATTCGTTTAGAAGAAAGTCTTGTCTTAATCAATTGATTGTTTCTGGATTCTCCTAATGTTTCTTCAAATCTTAACTGTGAGTTAACTGCAGGTATCTAGTAAATAATTTATGCATTGCACATTTATATCCTTCCTTTCTGAGCTGAGAATTAAATTGAGAATAAAATTTATCTAGCTTACGGAGCAAAAACACATAAGGCAAGGCGAGGGTGATTTCTATTTAATTGTGCAAGTATAAGAATGAGTCCCACAACAGGAAAAATCTCATCCATTGAATTCTAATAATGCAGTAATGAATTTAAGCATGAAAATGAATTTAAGCAATATGAATTGACAAATTAAACTATCAAGAATGAGTCCCCCCAGCACCCCCCGAAACAACATATTCTTTCAAACATACTGAAAATGAATTTAAGCAATATGAATTGACAAATTAAACTATCAAGATTCTCATTCATTGAAGCAATATCCATCTCAGTACTGCTCTTATTCTTTCAAACAAACTGAAAATGAATTGATAAAAATAAAAAATCCATAACAACCTTTATTACATCACCAGGGTGAAAAAGATTCAAAAAAAAATATCAAAAAAATAAAAAGATCTGAGACTGAGACTAATATTTCAATAACAGATCCACACAAAAATACTAACAACCTTATTTTTTGGCATATGAAAATCTGAAAAATAGATTCGAAAAATGAATGAAATTGAGATAAAATGCTAGAATATAAATTCGAAACGAAAAAAATAACAAGACTTTAATCGGAGAAACAACCACAGCAGAGAAAAGGAGACGGTAGAGATACCTTGGAGTTTATGCAAACTTCTAGTTGGAAAGGTTTAGAATAACCAAAATAATCAAAAGGAATCACAAGGAACTCTGGAGAAAAATGTTCCAAATTACATCGTTGAGCTCTCTTCGTAAAAGACTTCAACTTAAGACTGCATCTCTGGGAACTAGCCAATATATCATAATGATAACCATGCTTAGAAGATTTAGGCTGAATGCAGCAAATATAGATTGCATTTCCCATGCGCACCATACGATTGTTGAGAATAAATAGTTTTCCATCATTTTGCTCTTGAAGAAAAATGGGATCATTCTCAGACTTCAAGGAGAAGGTGAAGGGGATATCATATGAAAATTGGATTAGAGAATCCCCATGTTGATGAATGACATGGTCGAGTAACATTTTGTATGAGGCAACAAGGTCACAACCTGAAATGGGGCAGCAACTTGCCATATTTATGCATCCTTTTCTAAACTTCTTCACTGCAAAATAATTCATTGTGTTCTTACGACCATGGCATGATATTTTCATTGATTGCAGTAGACTCTCAAAGGGCATACTACGAATCAAGCGCGATGAGCATATGCCACACTTGTACTTCAGTTTGGCACAGCAGGTAGAGCAGCAAACAACATGACCAATAATGCACTGAATTGTAAAATGAATAAAATCACCAAATTAGATTATGAATCATTTTGTAGAATAAAATCAAGTAATATATCAAATTTCTTTGGAAGTGGTGCTACGGTCAAAAGTATCACATTTAATTTGAACAACAGAAACATACTGCATACGACAACAAATTAACTTATTTTTAGAGTCCAAAAATAATTAGAAATAATCTATAATCTATAACTATTAATAAAGGGGGGAAAAACTGCTATTTTGGTGTCATATTTTTCTATCCAACTTTACCCTTACCAA
The DNA here is from genome assembly GCA_039519185.1 of Astragalus membranaceus. Taxonomy (NCBI): domain Eukaryota; kingdom Viridiplantae; phylum Streptophyta; class Magnoliopsida; order Fabales; family Fabaceae; genus Astragalus; species Astragalus membranaceus. The sequence continues at coordinate 108,120,394 of CM076849.1, forward strand.
TCCAATTCAGAATTACATAATTACCCTAATAACCTGCATGAGTTAGTGTCAAAAAAAAACTGCATGAGTAGTTAACCGCATAAAATAGAGGTTAGACTATTTCTCTTCCAATCCTCTTCCCTCATTTCCCTATCATCTCGATCTGTCCATTCCCTCTCTCAGTTTCTGTTAGGCCACCCACCTAACGTTCACTAGGAAAAGTAGGAATTGGACGCGATAAAGAATCGGAAAGGAATGTAAAGAGAAAGAAGGGAGAATGTTATTGATATGGTATGATTACAATAGGGAGAAAAGGCTCCCCGCCCTCCGACTTCACCCGGAATCCGGCCTCACCCGGTCTCTACTAAACTGAAGGTATGATCAAAGATATCTAAAAGGGGGGGGGGGGGGGGGGTGGAAGCCTGTATTTATAGGCTTCCAATACAAGGGGATAGGAGGGAATGGTTTAACCAATTAAAAACTACCCAACTACTTATAACCAACTCCCCTAACAAATTGTAACAGTCCGCTATAACTAATAACAACTAGATATAACAAATTGTAACAACCTGCTATAACTAATAACAACTAGATATAACTAATTATAACAACTAACCATAAGGGACCTATCAATACTCCCCCCTTGGACATTCACCTTGTCCTGAAGGTGATTAAGAAAAGAATACAATCAGCACCACAAATCCAAGAGAAACTTATGTTGATAAACAGATTACAGTAGCTGTCTTGTTCAAAGAGAAATAAACTCAGTATCGTTACCGCACCCCCTTTTTCTAGAGACATCCCCAGTTGTTAGAACGATGGGCACCTTCACTCTTAATGATTTGGGACTGGCCCATTGTGTGAGTAACCTAATCCACCACCCTCGGACCCCAATCAGACCTATCCGAGGCACACCATCTCAACGGATCACACCCATTACCCACAACAATAATTACGAATCTTGTCCCATCTTGCATACTACGCTCTTCCACCTTCACCAACGACAACCTCCTCAATTTCGGACAACCTCGTGTGGTCATGGCGGCAGCGACCAACTACGAAAATAGGTGCGGTGGCGACACGCTGCAAATCCATGGTACCAGTCCTTTTTTCTCCACCAATGGTGTTGTGCTAGGAACTTTTGAAGAGGCCAACATCTGAAATCGCACGTGAACCCAGCAAGCTTGCATGGACGGTGAAGAACGACTCTGTGACTGAGTCAACGATGACGCTGCGCACCCCTAGAATAGCAACGACGCGGCGTCTCTGTTTTGTGCATTAGGGTCGGATCCTACCCGACTTACCTTTGGGAATTCAGTGTTGTTCCTTATTCGTACATGGGTCGGGTTACGTATTGCAAAATCTGAACTTCTCATTTTGACGTTACCCCCGATATTTTGGACCTGGCCCATTAAGATTGAAATGGAGCCCAACACAAAATTTCGCATCGGGCCCAACTCGCCGAACATGGCCCACGATGACATTCTCGCACCCTTCTCACCGCCTTTGCCTCGAACTTCTCGCACCCCCATTTGTGCCAGAGGAAACATTTGCCGGTTTGGCCTTTCTCCGGTAGTTATGACGACATCCGGTGGCCTGGACGTGGACGGTGGTGACCAAGAAACACTTACCTTCCATCTCTTCCTCTTGGCCGCTCCTTTGCTTCCCCATACAACCAGCCTCTGTTTATCGTCGTATACGTTCTTTGACCATGGCAGTTTCGGTTTATTGTTTCCAGCACAATTTTGACAAGAAGACACAGTTTCTGCCTCCGTGAAGGAACGTGACCTTGGTGGTTTGAATGTTGTGAATTGCTTCTGTTTTCGTCTATTCAAAGCAGCCCTTCTATTGATGACGCCTCCACCTATAGAACACCGATGGTAGTGTTCCTTTCGAACCCCCAGAGGGCTCTTGTGGAGCTCCATCCCCTTTCGTTCGCTTGGCTGCTCCTTCTCCGTCAACGTGCGATGACTCTTTTTCTTGATTGCGATTCTTGAATCTTTGGTTGCTCGGCTTCTTCTCCACCTTACCGTGATGGCTCTCATCTTAAGTGCCAAACTAACATTCTGCTTGGACCATATTTGATCCTTGCAATATTCAGTTTCCACCTTTGATTCCTTGCTTCTCGTTGAAGGTGTGGATGCGTCGTGTTTCTTGGAATTCTGACTTAAAGACTCTTCTTTTTCCAGAACGGTTTCTTCTAATTCTTGGTCCATTTCACTCCCATAATCCTCGCAAGCCACGTTTTCGACATAACCGTCTCACGAACACGACCCAAATTCTTGAACCGCTCTGAGTTAAGGTACTCCTTAAAATCCATCATGGCTCTGTTGAGTCTGTCTCATGCTTCTTCGTTTTTGCTGGCACTCTTCTCGCAATTGCTTAGTTGGTTTCCCAACGCAGCAACGTTGCTCTTCACTGGATCCATACTTCGAATCCGGCAGGTCGGACCAATTGTTAGGCCACCCACCTAACGTTCACTAGGAAAAGTAGGAATTGGACGCGATAAAGAATCGGAAAGGAGTGTAAAGAGAAAGAAGGGAGAATGTTATTGATATGGTATGATTACAATAGGGAGAAAAGGCTCCCCGCCCTCCGGCTTCACCCGGAATCCGGCCTCACCCAGTCTCTACTAAACTGAAGGTATGATCAAAGATATCTAAAAGGGGGGTGGAAGCCTTTATTTATAGGCTTCCAATACAAGGGGATAGGAGGGAATGGTTTAACCAATTAAAAACTACCCAACTACTTATAACCAACTCCCCTAACAAATTGTAACAACCCGCTATAACTAATAACAACTAGATATAACTAATTATAACAACTAACCATAAGGGACCTATCAGTTTCAGTTTTTTTTGTTCTGTTATGACTCTTAACATACTAATTTGACAATCACTTTTACACATTGATTATAGAGTTAATGGAAAGCAGCCATCGATCCCAAGCTACTAAACAAGCAATCGAATACTCTTTGCAGCAAACAAAATAGTTTATTCATGTGATGTTGTTGAGTGTGGGCCAAGGGAAGAGTTCTTCACTCTGGGTTCAAAGTCTCCGAAAGAATAAGAGTAAATAAGTATCGCAATAGAAAAAACAATAGTTAGAAATATAATATAATAATAATATAACAAATACCTGAAAGACGAGAATGGTTAACGGTTGAGAACAAATGCGGCAATGAAGCATTGTTGGGTCAGAAATCGTCACAGAAACGGGCCCAATCTCAAAATCATTTTCAAGATCAACAGAAGCTTCTTGTTCACTGTTTTTGGTACTTGGCTTCATTACACTATTTTGACAAACAGAATACTTGTAAATAAAAAAGTAATTTAACATTCCAAAAAATAAAAAAGAAATTTTTGTTTGAATTAATTAAAAACTTTAACAAATTATGAGAGAATATATGAGAGTAGTGAACCAACCAAAGTCTTTTCACCTAATACTGAACTAATTCAGCGTATTCTTCAAGGTTTTCATTCCTCTCCCCTTGGTGGCCCTGCTGGCGTGAACAGAACCAAGGCTAGAATTTCAAGTCAATTTTTTTGGCCTCCCATGGCAAATAACATCAAAGACTTTGGGTCCAAATGCTTGATTTGTCAACAAGCAAAGGCTTCTAATGCCCTTCCTGCCAGATTGTCCCAACCTTTTGCTCATTACAACTCAAATTTGGGAGAATCTTTCTATAGACTTTATCACCAGTTTTCCATCCTCTAACTCTTTAAAAGTTATTCTTATAGTTGTGTATAGGTTATCAAAATATAGTCATTTTCCCCCATTGAAGGGCTTATTTTACAATTTTTGAGGTGGCTGAAATGTTTCTGCAATATGTTGTTAAGCTCCATGGTTTTACTAAGGAAAACCATATAGTGTCAGATGCCGTAAATAAGTGTGTGGAATTATTCTTGAGGTGTTTCACTAGTCACAACCCCAAGAACGGGTCTAAGTTCCATTTATGGGATGAATATTGGTACAATACCTCTTTTCATATTAGTTTTGGGATGACTCAATTTAAGGCTGAGGAAAGAGAACAACAAAGACATATGGCAATTGGTACCAACGGATATATGAGCTGAGAAGGAGTGAGAGAAGAGAAGAAAAGAAACCTAACAAGAAATATTCCCTAAGATTAGCTTAAATAGAGAGGAAAAGGCCAACCATAGTATGCAGAATTTTTTGAATCATTTCCCTCTGAACCTTCTATCTTTCTGTTTCTATTTTTCTTTACTGCAACTTCTGAATTCCACGAAAGGACTCTGTCCTACTCACTTCACTTATACTTTCCATTCTTCAATAATTTGTACTGTGCTATTGGCAAATTAATGGAAAGTTTCTGAGTTTTTGCACTTGTGTACTGTTAGGCCCCTCCTGATCCATATAGCTGCTGTTTCTGTTTAGTCTGTTCTGTTTTGTTGCTGTTCTGTTATTCTGTTTTGTTCTGTTTTATGTCAGTAACTAACCGTTAGTGCATTAGCTGCCAGTTAGTTATTTTAATAGATAGAGGTAGTTAGTTAGTTATCCTATCCTAAGCTCTATTCCTCTATTATATATAGAGGAATCATGATAAGGGATAGGGAGAGTTTTCAGTTTGTAGTTGAGACTTGGATAGATTCCAAGAGGCGCATAGATTGCGTTCGTGTAACTCCTTTGATAAGCCTTGTGGTTTCTATCAATAATACTCTATCTTCCTCCTCCCTCTCCTCTCTTTCCTAATTTCCAAGGCTTTCATGGTATAATTCCGGTGAACGTCAGATTAGATATCTAACAATTGGTCCGATCTGCCGATTGAACCATGACGACTGTGGCATCACTGAAAAAGGAGATGGAAGAACGCCTTGCAGAGGTTCAAACTACATTCCATCGGAAACTGGACGCACTCAACACACAGTTGCAGCACCTTGGTTCAGAAAACACTTCCATCACCACGCAATTGCAACACTTGGGCGCGGAAAACACTGCTCTCAACAAGAAACTGGACTCACAGTTTCTCTTCCTCTCCACACAGTTTCAAGATCTCATCCAAACACTCAAACAGCCCTCTGAAATTCCAACACCAGAAAGTTCAGATGCTGCTAACAACAAAGAACAGCCCAAGAAAGATCAAGAAACACCCAAGACCGATCCTACAATCAACCAGAAGCATAATTCTATTCCTACGATCATTGATGTCACTGGAGAAACACCCCCAGCCATCACTAGAGCTTGGACCAAGAAGGTGGAGCTGCCTACCTTCGAGGGGGACGACCCATTGGCTTGGTTAACTCGCGCAAGAAAGTTCTTTGAACTACAGGGCATTATGGCAGATTCTGAGAAACTCAAGCTCGCCCTGATATGCATGGAAGGGGACGCTATTCATTGGTTCCAGTACTGGTCAGCTGATGTTCAAGATCCCTCCTGGGAAGTTTTCTCAGAGGCAATTATGGAACGCTTCGGTGATTGCGCACTCGGTTCCGTTCACGAACGCCTCGCCGCCATTAAACAACGCTCCACTGTCAAAGAGTACATACGTGACTTTGAATTGCTGCTCGCACAAGCTCGAGGAACGCCGGAGCATATTATGCTTGGTTATTTCCTCAACGGGTTGCGCAAACCCATCAGAGACATGGTTCGTCTCTTGGGGCCCAAGAAAGTGGTGCAGGCATTATCCTTGGCTCGTCACGTGGAAGAAGCACACCGGGATCCTCGCAACGACCCACCATCATCAAACAACTACAAAGAATCGCGTTCTCGCGGCTCGGGAGTTGTCACCAGTATCGGGTCACGCGATGACCCAAACGGGTCACGACGCCTACTTCATGACTCGCCGGCGACTTCAACAGCCACCTCTACCAATTCTACTGCCTCTTCAAATACGAGCAACACCAGCAAGCCTACGTCGCCCACTCCGCCGCGTAAACCAGGTATTCAATTTCTCTCAAAAACAGAGCAAGCCAGACGGTGGAAAGAACGGCTCTGTTTCTCCTGTGCAGCACCTTTCACACCTGGCCATCGTTGCCCAGAAGGTAATTTGCGCGTCATGGTGTTGGCAGACAATGAAGATATTACTGGGGATGGAGAGATCGTGGTGTTAGAGGAAGAACACAGTGATGAAGAACACTACACCCAGACTTGAGGACAAGTCTGATTTTTAAGGGGGTGGTATTGTTAGGCCCCTCCTGATCCATATAGCTGCTGTTTCTGTTTAGTCTGTTCTGTTTTGTTGTTGTTCTGTTATTCTGTTTATTCTGTTTTGTTCTGTTTTATGTCAGTAACTAACCGTTAGTGCATTAGCTGTCAGTTAGTTATTTTAATAGATAGAGGTAGTTAGTTAGTTATCCTATCCTATGCTCTATTCCTCTATTATATATAGAGGAATCATGATAAGGGATAGGGAGAGTTTTCAGTTTGTAGTTGAGACTTGGATAGATTCCAAGAGGCGCATAGATTGCGTTCGTGTAACTCCTTTGATAAGCCTTGTGGTTTCTATCAATAATACTCTATCTTCCTCCTCCCTCTCCTCTCTTTCCTAATTTCCAAGGCTTTCATGGTATAATTCCGGTGAACGTCAGATTAGATATCTAACATGTACTGCTCTGTATTTTTATCCATTCCATCAACACAAGCATTTATAAGTAATTTAGCAGAAACGACATCAAAATCTTTATCCTATTAGGTGGAGTTAATAATATAGATGAACTGCACCAATAGCCTCTAGGAAAACCAAATCTTCAACAAACTCATTTAGAAGAAAGTCTTGTCTTAATCAATTGATTGTTCTGGATTCTCCTAATGTTTCTCCAAGTCTTAACTGTGAGTTAACTGCAGGTATCTAGTAAATAATTAATGCATTGCACTTTTATATCCTTCCTTTCTGAGCTGAGAATTAAATTGAGAATAAAATTTATCTAGCTTACGGAGCAAAAACATATAAGGCAAGGCGAGGGTGATTTCTATTTAATTGTGCAAGTATAAAAATGAGTCCCACAACAGGAAAAATCTCATCCATTGAATTCTAATAATGCAGTAAAGCATTCCTTCAAACATACCCCCCCCCCCCCCCCCCCAGAAACAACATATTCTTTCAAACATACTGAAAATGAATTTAAGCAATATGAATTGACAAATTAAACTATCAAGATTCTCATTCATTGAAGCAATATCCATCTCAGTACAGCTCTTATTCTTTCAAACAAACTGAAAATGAATTGATAAAAAATAAAAAATCCATAACAACCTTTATTACATCACCGGGGTGAAAAAGATTCAAAAGAAAATATCAAAAAACTAAAAAGAAGATCTGAGACTAATATTTCAATAACAGATCCACACAAAAATACTAACAACCTTATTTTTTGGCATATGAAAATCTGAAAAATAGATTCGAAAAATAAATGAAATTGAGATAAAATGCTAGAATATAAATTCGAAACGAAAAAAATAACAAGACTTTAATCGGAGAAACAACCACAGCAGAGAAAAGGAGACGGTAGAGATACCTTGGAGTTTATGCAAACTTCTAGTTGGAAAGGTTTAGAATAACGAAAAGGATTCACAAGGAACTCTGGAGAAAAATGTTCCAAATTACATCGTACAGCTCTCTTCGTAAAAGACTTCAACTTAAGACTGCATCCCTGGGAACTAGCCAATATATCATAATGATAACCATGCTTAGAAGATTTAGGCTGAATGCAGCAAATATAGATTGCATTTCCCATGCGCACCCTACGATTGTAGAGAATAAATAGTTTTCCATCATTTTGCTCTTGAAGAAAAATGGGATCATTATCAGACTTCAAGGAGAAGGTGAAGGGGATATCATATGAAAATTGGATTAGAGAATCCCCATGTTGATGAATGACATGGTCGAGTAACATTTTGTATGAGGCAAAAAGGTCACAACCTGAAATGGGGCAGCAACTTGCCTTATTTATGCATCCTTTTCTAAACTTCTTCACTGCACAATAATTCATTTTGTTCATACAACCATGGCATGATATTTTCATTGATTGCAGTAGACTCTCAAAGGGCATACTACGAATCAAGCGCGATGAGCATGTGCCACACTTGTACTTCAGTTTGGCACAGCAGGTAGAGCAGCAAACAACATGACCAATAACGCACTGAATTGTAACATGAATAAAATCACCAAATTAGATTATGAATCATTTTGTAGAATAAAATCAAGTAATATATCAAATTTCTTTGGAAGTTGTGCTACGGTCAAAAGTATCACATTTAATTTGAACAACAGAAACATACTGCATACGACAACAAATTAACTTATTCTCAGAGTCCAAAAATAATTAGAAATAATCTATAATCTATAACTATTAATAAAGGGGGGAAAAAACTGCTCTTTTGGTGTCAAATTTTTCTATCCAACTTTACCCTTACCAATCCAATTCAGAATTACATAATTACCCTAATAACCTGCATGAGTTAGTGTCAAAAAAAAAACTGCATGAGTAGTTAACCGCATAAAATAGAGGTTAGACTATTTCTCTTCCAATCCTCTTCCCTCATTTCCCTACCATCTCGATCTGTCCATTCCCTCTCTCAGTTTCAGTTTTTTTTTGTTCTGTTATGACTCTTAACATACTAATTTGACAATCACTTTTACACATGGATTATTATAGAGTTAATGAAAAGCAGTCATCGATCCCAAGCTACTAAACAAGCAATCGAATACTCTTTGCAGCAAACAAAAATAGTTTATTCATATAATATAATAATAATATAACAAATACCTGAAAGACGAGAATGGTTAACGGTTGAGAACAAATGCGGCAATGAAGCATTGTTGGGTCAGAAATCGTCACAGAAACGGGCCCAATCTCAAAATCATTTTCAAGATCAACAGAAGCTTCTTGTTCACTGTTTTTGGTACTTGGCTTTATTACACTATTTTGACAAATAGAATACTTGTAAATAAAAAAGTAATTTTTGTTTGAATTAATTAAAAACTTTTACATAACAGCGTCTCTTCTTCAATAGAAGCGAGAAAAAGAAAATGAGGTGAGGAGGAAGGGGAAGCAAGTGCTAGTGGAAGTTATGAGAGAATATATGAGAGTAGTGAACCAACCAAAGTCTTTTCACCAAATTGAAATGTTCAGCAACTTGCCTCAAACGGTGACAGAAAGCTTCTAAGCGGTTTCGCAATAGCATTGGCGCCCCTACACGGTGATTTGGAGACATGACGAGACGAGGGCAAAATAGTCGGCAATCGTGCGGATACCCGAGACTATACGCACAAGAACGAAATGCACATCAGGTCACAATATCAAACGGGTCATTTATCTTTATTTAAATTAATGATTTAGTCTTTTATTTTTTTGGCTAAATATATATTTTGGCCCTTTATCTTTGGGGTTGTGGTCACTTTGGCCCTTTATCTTTTTTTTTTCTCATTTTAGACCCTCATGTTTTTTGTGTGTGTCATTTTGGCCCCTGCCGTTATCATTTTGGTCCCTTATGTTTTTAATTGATTTTATTTTAGTCTCTTATGTTTTTAATTGATTTCATTTTGGGCCCTTATGTTTTTAATTGATTTCATTTTCGTCCTTAAAAATTTGCCTAAAAAAACATAAACATAACGGCAGGGGCCAAAATGACACAAACAAAAAACATGAGGGTCTAAAATGAGAAAAAAAAAAGATAAAGGGCCAAAGTGACCACAACCCCAAAGATAAAGGGCCAAAATATATATTTAGCCTATTTTTTTTTGTCCAAGTCCGTTAATGCTTATTTGGCATTATTTATGTTTTAATTTTATGTTTTAATGTTTCCAGTTTCCTTTCTTCGCTTCCGGATCCTTTCTTCGCTTCCAGTTCCTTTCTTCGCTTCCAGATCCTTCGCTTCCAGAATTGCTTCCAGTTTCCTTTCTTCGCTTCCAGATCCTTCGCTTTTGTTTCCATACCCAGAATCGCTTCATCTCTCACGCATATTCCTTTCTTCGCTTCCAGATCCTCTCTTTTTCATACCCAGAATCGTTTAATTTGATTTTACGATTGTGCGTATCTCTCACGCATATTCCTACTTCATCTTCCCTCTCATGCATCGCTTCTTCATCTTCAACCCAGATCTGAAAAGCGAAGTGAAGGAAACGAAAAGCGAAGTGAAGGAAACGAAGGAAACAAAAGCGAAGTGAAGGAAAATGAAGGAAACAAAAGCAAAGTGAAGGAAACGAAGCGAAGTGAATGAAAGCGAAGGAAACAAAACCCATCTTCAACCCAGATCGAGACCATCAGATCTGTAACCAAGGAACAACAACTCGAAACAATTGCACAAATCGAAAACGAATTGTCACCATCGTTGTTTGCTGGCATTAATTGATGAGCTTTGCACAGAACCTTAATCAAGACATTAAAGGTGGAAACATCAAGAGGAACACCGTTACGAAGAATCTCCCAATTTTTGCCCAGATCTGTGAAATTTCTTCATCTCCTTCTTTGGGTTGGATTTGTTTTCGAGTCTGTTCCATTTTGCTTTTGGCTCGGTTCTGAAATCGAAATCTTTCAAACTGGAAAGGGAAGAAGAATTAGGGATTTAGGGATTTCATGAAATCAAAATCGAAACAAGCCAAAAGCGAAGGTGCTGCTGAAAGCGATGATGCTGCTGAAACAATTGCAAAACAAGCCAAAAGCAATATTCCAGAAACAATTTTCCACTAAACAGATTTCATTTTTTTAATAAAAATTAATTAAAAAATTGTATATTGCCACGTAATTAGCCACATAATCAACATAACAGCCACATAAGCCAATTTTAACAGAGTTGGACGGATACCACCAGAAAAGGATTTTGTTGCCAAAAATTCAAAACATAAAGGACTTATTTGGGACAAAAAAAAGATAAAGGACTAAATCGTTACTTTAAATAAAGATAAGGGACCCCGGGAGCACTTTAGCCTGACAAAGTTAACAAAAATTAACTTTTGGAAGATTCTCTGGTGGGGGACCACTTTATCTGGTAATCGGGTTTACCTAAATGCAAGGTAAATTCGATTAGCTTTAAAACTATAATAAATACACACACATAAGTCAAATCGGATGTATCAAACTGACAGATAAATCCGATTTGACCATTTATTTCAGTATAGAAAGCGAAATTGTAATGAGACGAATATAGCTACATCTGATGCGCAATCGGATTTACGTACCCCAAACGTAAATCCGATTATGTCTTTTAATGAATTGGATTTACCTAGATGGGGGTATATCCGATTTTGAAATTTACAAAGCGGATTTACGTTTGGGGTACGTAAATCCGATTTGTATTTTTTTAAAATTAATTTCTGTATAACTGTTGTTCTATTTTGAAACAGATATTCACCCGCATACAGAGTCGCAGGTTGTTCCTTTCGTGGTAGACACTACAGAGGCATTCGAATTTAACGACGTGGCTGCCTTTATTAGCGAGGGATTTGAATTCCCTGGCTAATTAGAGAGGGAATTAGCGAGAGATATCTCCGTCGCTAATGAGCAAGTTTAGCGAGGAATTCAAATTCCCTCGCTAAACCCATTAGCGAGGAGCAATTTTGCGACAGAACGAGTCTCTCGCTAACTCCCTCGCAAACAGGCATTAGCGATGGATTTAGGGCATTTAGCGAGGGAAAAATCCGGCGCTAATGAGCAAGTTTTTTGTAGTGTTATGATTTAAGAAACTTCAAGTCTGAGAAGGTTTGAGAAAGTTAACTCTTTAGAAACTTCAAATCTGAGAAAGTTTGAAAATGAGGTTGAGAAGGTTCTAGGTACGAACCTTCTCAAAACCTTCTCAAGTCAAGAACAAATCTTCTGAATTTGAACAAAAGCATTAAATATGTTTCTGAGTAATCTAATGACCATGGAAGGTATAAATGCAATTCAGTGTGTCCCGAAAAAATTCCATGGATAAACAAAGAAGGTTCACAAGGAATAAAACGTGAGAAACTTCATTTCTGCTAGGAAAGTATATAGTAAAAAAGTGTAGCGCATAGTTGAGAAGGTACAGTGACAAGGCATTTATCACATAAGTCTTATGATCCAACAAACCATTCCAACGGATATTTATGCATCTGATGGGTATATCAAGGCCAAAAATTTGAAGATTGAAGTATGAGATTTTATTGGATCATTCTCAAGTTAAAGCTTCTCAAATATCCAACCTTCTCATTCATACTAAAAGCTTTCGAAGTTCAATATTCTGGGATATCTTTGTTGAGTGTGTGTTAGCTTGATTGATTTATTTTAAACACTTTATTTAGATTATCTTCAAGCTCAGGTAACATTCCAAAACCCAAATCCCTTTTATTGTAAACGCTATCTTGTAATATTCCATCAAACTACCTAGTGAAAGGTTGGTGTTAGCATGACCCTACTTGATAGAGGAGCTTAAGGGAAACTAGGCAAGAGTTTTCTAAAAGGTGGAACATTTGGGCGTAGCTGTGTATGTGATGGGTATATCAAGGCCAGAAATTTGAAGATTGAAGTATGAGATTTTATTGGATCCTTCTCAAGTTAAAGCTTCTCAAATATCCAACATTCTCATTCATACTCAAAGCTTTTGAAGTTCAATATTTTGGGATATCTTTGTTGAGTTTGTGTTAGCTTGATTGATTTATTATAAACACTTTATTTAGATTATCTTCAAGCTCAAGTAACATTCCAAAACCCAAATCCCTTTTATTGTATACACTATCTTGTAACATTCCATCAAACTACCTAGTGAAAGGTGGGTGTTGGCATGACCTTCATTGATAGTGGAGCTTAAGGGAAACTAGGCAAGAGTTTTCTAAAAGGTGGAACAATTGGGCGTAGCTGTGTATGTGTATGCTTGAGATTTTTGTGTGTGATCAAAAGCAAGTGTAAGTACTATTTGTGAAATAGTGGAAATATTCACAAGGAAGTGGAGAGAGGAAGTAGCCAAGGATTGGGTGAACCTATATATCTCTACTTTGTCATTTACTTGCTTTCCATACTATTTACTCACTATAACTCGCCTCTGTTTTCCAACTCTGAGAAGATTCATTTCTCCATCCTTCTCAAAATTGGTTTAATCAACTAATCTTATTAACGACCTTAAAATCAGTTTAAAGTTTTCACACTTACTATAAGCTTGTTTACTTTTCGTCATTCTTATATGTTATGTCCTTCATTATTAATATATAAGAAGATTCAGTGTTGGATATATCTATAGATTCTAACTTTCTCATATCCAAGATAGTCTAGAGAATATTATTTGAAAGAGTCTCAAGTCTCAATTTTTAAAAAGACACACAATTCAACCCCCTTTTCTTCTATAACTTAGTCACTTCGTATGTTATTCATGGCTACGTTCTTACTCGCAACATAAATTATCAAATAGAAGCATGTCATGTGTATTTCTAGGCACCTCCCCTCAACATCATGCCTATCTAAGCTATCATATTGTACCTAAAAAATGATACCTCTCTAGGCATGCGGTTTTCATGCACAGCTAGAAAAACAAAAATTAGTGACGCCATATTTTCGTCACTAAACAATGAAAATTCGTCACTAAACCTCTTAGCGACGAAATTTGTGACGAAACCAGATCCGTAGCGAAATCTGGCGTCACTAAATCATTTGCGAGGAATAATAAATTTCGTTGCTATTAGCGAGGAATAAATCCCTCACAAAAGCCTAAAGTTTCGTCGCTAAACAATAACACCAAATCAGATAAAAAAGACGCTTTTCGTCGCTAATAGTGAGGAATACGTTTCGTCGCTAATTGTGAGGAACATTTTTCGTCGCTAATAGCGAGGAACAAGTTTCGTAGCTAATTGTGAGGAACCATTGTCGTCGCTAATAGTGAGGAACATATTTCGTCGCTAATTGTGAGGAACAATTTTCGTCACTAACAGCGAGGAAACAACTTCCTCTCTAACAGTTAGGGAAATTATTTATTTCTCCCAATTAGTGACGAATTTTAAAACCAATTTTTTTAAATTTATCCAACACCAGTTTTTTTTAATATATCCATTCCATCCTGTAATTGTGTGAAACCTTTAATCAAATTAAAGGATTAAAGGAGTGGTGCTTGAATACATAGGTTACAATGTTTTTTAAAAGTACACATTTCATATTACTAATAAAGCTAATAAGCATAGTTCATACAAACCAAAAGTAATGTTAATCAAAAAAATACATAACCCTTACACATCATTGTTTGAAAAAAAAACAAAAAACACATCAACCATTTAGTTCATCATAATACTCTTCATCATTTTGTTGGTCATCCTCGTTTGTAGGTGGAGGTGGAGGTGGAGGTGAAGGCGGACGTGGATGAGTTTGAGAAAAAGTCTCCATAAACTTAAGCATCTTCTCCTGTGTTGCACAAAGGCCACTCACTTGCTCCTTAAGACTTTGATTTTCTGCAGTCAAGTTAGAAAAGTCAGCCTTCATTTGCATATATTCAGACTTTATTTGCACATATTCAGACTCAGAGATTCCAGTAGATCGTTTGGAAGAAGGAATGTAGTTTTCTCCTTCAGGACCCAAACCAAATATTCTTTTCTTCTTATCTACACCTCCAACAATCTCTAAGAAGATGTTGTTGTCAGATTGCTCGCTAGACACGCTATCTCCTAGTGCCTCTTGTGAGTCTCTTTCAAGAATACGACTTTCATACTCATTCTGAAAAAATAATAATCAAACATGAGCATTTCAAAATAATAATCAAAATTAGTAAAGTATAGAAGCTATCAGACCAAATATATCAGACCAAATTAATACTCATCATAGAAGTCAGGGGAAAGTAAGTCAACAAAACCATCAACTTAGCAAATAATAATCAAAATTAGCAAAGTATAGAAGCTATCAGACCAAATATATCAGACCAAATTAATATAGCAGACCAAATTAATACTTATCATATTTGTCTCCTTAATATTTTCTTAATATTTATCTGAGCTTGCTAGGACTCATCAATATTTTTCCAAGAATATAAGTTTTCATGGAAATTAACTAATCATAAACGTGCATAATGAAAACTTCATATACGCTACGATCCAAAAGATCATTTGTAAGATCAATAGTTTAGAAACTAAACACCTAACTTCTGCAACTTATAGACTGCAAGATCAATAGTTTTAGAAAGAAAACTCCCAAGCATCAATCCTTTCAGCCACACACAAGTAAGGTCAAAGCAGAAGATAAAATGAAGATGTAAAGTGAGGCAACTGCAAATATTTACACAAATGACTGACATGGAATACCAATTGAAACATAATTTTCAACCAAAAAAACACCAAAAGACCTATAAGTCAAGCCTAAAATCACTAAGAATGAACCTTTAAGGAAACACTAGCAAGTTATATAATCAGTCAAGGGTGGTTCTTGATCCGACGACTTTGCTACTCTACATAAACCATTTAATTTTATTCTACGAATTACAATATCTTATGCAATGGCATAAAACTCACAAACTCATTGATCAATGCTATATCTAGATAGATATAAAGCCTATAGTTTAATGGGATCCGAATTACCTATAGATATAAACTCAGTGACCAAAATTGCACCATTACCTTTCACTCATTTTGTGATCACACATTTTGTTGGCATGGCTTAGCAAAATAATATACAGGAAAATCATTATACACTCATTTTGTGATCACACATTCAGTAGTATTACATAAACTACAGAATATAAACTTCCAGGCAGATCAATCTACAAAAAGGAAAAATAGATGACATTTTCCGTAAAATAATTCTAGATCATTAGACATTGATTCATAAAACACGCTGGAAAAGAATGAAGGCATGGCATGAAGACGTGTTCAAAGACGTCAACTTAGTAGTAGTAGTAATGCAGATAACATAAAAATGCTAAAAAAAAAGAAGACAGCTAAATTTGATTGGAAACTATCAGACCAAATAAATGCAGAAACTCATTGTAAATGCAGAAACTCATTGTAAAATGCAGAAACTCATTGTAAATGCAGAAACTCATTGTAAAAGAGAAGACAGTTAAATATGTAATTGACGACAGATTGGAAACTATCAGACCAAATAAATGCAGAAACTCACAACAAATAAAACAACTAAATTTGGACGTTAATGTAGAAATTTTAACAGAAGATATACAGATACAGTTTAAAAAATTCCAACGTTGAAATATATATCTTCACAAACATGCTTTAGTGTACATAAACAACTCATCACATACTTATTTTAGCAAACTGAAACAGCTGCACTAGCAAGAACTAAACACCTAAACACCTAAATTCTGCACCAGATTACAGCTGTACTAGCAAACTGAAACAGTGATCAGTTGAAGGCTACTCATCACATACTCATTGATCAATGCTATATCTATGGCTTAGCAAAATAATATACAGGTGTTAGCCTGCATTTTCGACAGGCTAATATTAAATGCAGTCAACAGGGTTTGACTTAATAATTTCAGAAAGAAGGCAGATCTTCGACACCAAGATATAATTTCGACTTCAAGAGGTAATAACCAAGGGAAAGCAGCCTAATGCATAACTTAGCGAATTTGGAAAAAGAGGTCACACTTCGACAGAGAGAAGATTATAAACAGCGAAACAAGCAAAGCTATGGAGATCTGTCGAAAGGGACATTGTTTCCTTGGTCGAAAAGAAAGAGCGGTTGGACAATCGAAGTAGAAGCACGTCGAAATAGCAGTTACTCTGCCTTATCTTGTTTTAGAAAACCGCTGAGCGGTTATAGTCTTATTTGTATTATAAATAGAGGTTCTGTAGAGAGAAAAATGGGTCGCAAATTTCATTACATACATTTCCTAAAACACTCTACTTCCGCAAACAGAGAAAACAGAGTCAACAGGAATTCATGTATGATTTTGCGTACCACTTCTTTATATAATTGTTTTCATTTCTTTTAGATTTCTGCACTTTGTCATCTTCTCCACTTACAATTACTGCAATTTACTGCATTTGATTCATCTTCCCGCATTTACAAATTCTTGCACTTTATCGTAAGTTTCTGCACTTCTATTAAATATCAACAATTCTTAGTAAAATTTGATCACAAATGGCCTGAGATTCCTAGTTGTTCTCGCAAGTAACACGTGTAGTGAAACTAGCGGTGTTTACTAAAAATCACTGTAAACAAATTGGCACGCCCAGTGGGACTTTTGTGCTAACTAATTAAAATTTTTACTAAGATAATTCTGGGTTTGTTAAACACAGAACCAGTACATCGCACGTTGCATGCGTTTAAGAAGTGGTAGACAGTTACATCAAATGCCACGTTCAAACATGAATGGTGCTTCTACATCGAATGGACATTCCCAGGCGTCAGTTACTGATACCAACGCCACGAACACCCAGGGAGCAACCCTTCCTGCACCATCTCCAGGAGTAAATACTCCCATAACTGCTCCAAACGTGGTCAGCATAACCGCCCCATTACCTTCATCGACAGACATGGGTATAACCGCTGTAACCGCTCCCACTATAACTCCTCGGTCGAATATGATGATTCCCCAGTCATCAACTTTTGGTTCAACCAATCCCTGGATGCCCAACGCTATGGTGGGAAATATGCCATATAATTTTCCCATGAATGGTCGAAATTACCCCTATGGAATGCCAACCGCCATGATGGTAGGACTCCATACAAATGCATCTACGTATGCAGATAACATGGCTTCGAACTTTTCGCCTATGCACAACCCATCAGAGAATATGTATAGTCGAAATATACAACCTTCAATAACCACTTCGTCATTATTGGCATTAAGACAACAAATGGATGATAGTAACCATGACATGGTAAATATGCTAACACAGCAAATAGGTACAGTGTTTAATCCCCTGATACAGAACACAAATAATAGTTACCAAATGTTAGCAACACAAATGGGTCGAATTGCTGATTTCTTTGGCACTCCACAAATACAAAACCAGCAAATTCCCCAAGTACAAAACATCAGGCCTGTTGACTTACCTGTCGAAATGCCTAATAATGCAACCCCAGTGAATAGAGCACAACAATTTGTCGAAGAGCCTATACCTGAAGTGGTGCTAGTAAATAGAAATCAAAATGCTGATGAGGTAGTTAGGCAAGTCCAGCAAAATAACCTCGGACTACAAAATAATTTGGCTAATCTTGTCGAAACTATACTAGCCCAAAATGGTCTTAATTTAGGCTTACACAGACCTAATTTTGTATCTCCCTTATCTGAATATGTGATGCAAACAGATTTGCCTAGAGGGTGGAAAATTCCTAAGTTCACAAAATTTGCTGGAGAAACCAGCGAATCTGCTGTCGAACATATTGCAAGATATTTGACTGAGGCTGGGGACATTGCGCTAAACGAAAATTTGAAAATGAAATATTTCCCAAATTCTTTGACAAAAAATGCATTTACTTGGTTTACAACATTACCCCCGCATTCCATGTTTAATTGGAATCAATTAGAAAAAGCCTTTCATGAACAATTTTACATGGGACAATCAAAGATTAGCCTTAAAGAATTGGCTAGTGTTCGACGTGCAATGCCAGAATCTATTGATGAATATCTCAATAGATTTAGATTACTCAAGGCGAGATGTTTCACCCAAGTGCCTGAACATGAGTTAGTCGAAATGGCTGCTGGTGGTTTAGATTACTCCATCAGGAAAAAGCTGGATACTTTACACCTAAGAGATATGGCTCAATTGGCTGATAGAGTTCGACAAGTTGAAAGACTCAAAGCAGAAAAAGCTTCGACAACTAAGTTTAACAATAAGAAAGAAAAAGTGGCGTTTGTTAATGTTGATAACAATAGCCAAGAATTCGACATATCTTATGAAAATGTCGAGGAAGAGGTTGACATTGCAGAATTAAAACCTGGACCTCCATATACATGCAAATTGTTAAACCCCTCTAATGGAAAAAACCCTGTCGAACCAAAAAATGATAAGTTTGTTGCAAAAACATATACCTTCGACGTCACAAAATGTGACCAAATATTTGATCTTTTGGTGACTGATGGTCAAATTTTAGTGCCTAAAGGTCTAAAAATACCACCATTGGAACAACAAAAGAAAAGAGGTTATTGCAAATATCATAATTTCTTGGGTCATAACACCTCCCGATGTGTACTTTTCAGGGATCTAGTTCAGAAAGCATTGAATGATGGAAGGCTGAAATTTGATGACAAAAGTAAATCATCAATGCAGATCGACAACAATCCTATGCCCACAGCAGAGGCAAATTATACTGAAGTAGATATTTTGATGGTCGAAACCAATGAAGTGGTTGCTGAAAGTCTTGAAGCGAACATCAAAATGGTCATCAATGACCAATATGCTGAAAAAATGCAGGTGGTTTATCCACAAGCTGAAGAGGACTTGGTAGACTTCCTCAACAGATGCAAGATAAATAACACCGAGGTGATGTTGTGCCCACGGTGCAGTTCTGTATTCGACAAGGAGGCCGCTAAAAGCCTTGAAAGTGTCACTCCTCAATTCAAGAGAAAAAACAAATGGGTCGATAATAGGCCCAAATTCAGCTTCAACCCAAGAGGTGTGCCATATAAGGTTACATCTTCAACAAGACAAGCTCCGAAGGCTCAAAGGAGAACATTCGTGCCACCTGCAAGGGCCCCTGTCGGAAGATGGGTATACCCAGGAAATAAGGAGACTGAATGTCGCCTAAAGATGGTAGGAGAGACTTCCAATGCCATGAATCAAAACAAGGCGCCTAATTCCAATAGGTACGCCTATAGCAATAATTACAAGGGGAAAAACCCCATGACAAGAACACAATGGCGAAGATACCAGCGCCAGATGAAATTGACTGGTGCTGAGAAAAAGGAGAACATCGACACAAGCAAAGGTAAACAATTAGCTTCCAGTGTCGAATTCCCAAGAAAATCAGCAAAAGAGAGGCTATTCCCTCCCCTTGCAGACATCAAAAAAGGTCTTGACTCTGAAGAAGGCCTGCAATTAGATGATGATATGGACTCTGAATTCTTAGATTCAGAACCAGACCTCGACATCATCTGTGTCGTTTCAATTCTGCCAATTGAATTCGACGTCGTTTCAGAAGTGACTGAGATCGAACAAGATTTCGATCAAGATATGGCTAAGCACAGGCCAATGTGTTACTACGTACTAAATAATGGCTCCATAGAAGAGCAGAATGCAGTCTTCGAAAGACCGGATGGAGGAATGAAACACCATCTAAAACCATTGTTTATACAAGCAAAAGTAAACAATGTAGGCGTCAATAAAATATTGGTTGATGGGGGCGCAGCGGTTAACCTGATGCCACAACATGTGCTGGCAAAAGTTGGCAAATCAGAGACTGATTTACGGCCACATAACATAGTCCTCACTAATTATGAGGGAAAATCTGGCTATTCGTTAGGAGCCATAGAAGTGGAGTTAACAGTGGGGAGTGTGAAGCGAAAAACTATGTTCATAGTCATACCCACCAGAGCAAACTTCAATCTACTCCTGGGTAGAGAGTGGATTCATGGAGTAGGAGCAGTGCCCTCAACACTCCACCAGAGACTCTCTATTTGGAGAGAAGATGGCCTGGTCAAAAATATAGAAGCAGACCAGAGTTATTTCTTGGCAGAGGTCGACCATATTACAAGGAGGACCTTTGACAAACAATTGGCGACTATTGCGCCATGCACACCTTCAGACACTGCATATGTCCCTATGGACAATGTGTTTGAATCCCTAGATCTCCACCCTAACCATGGCTTCATATGGGAGAGGGAAGTGATCGATGAGGCATCACCTTCAATAGGCTTTTGCAAGCCTACAGGGTGGGATGGTCCCTAAACGGTGATGATGTCTATACCCACCGTATGGGAAAGAATTACGGCTTATGTGGCCGAAAATAAACAAAATATGGCTTTGGAGGCCGAATTGCAACAAAATATGGTTGAACAAGCCATAGAAGTTAACCCAGAAGTTAACAATAAAGATAAAATGGCCAAAGGCCAGAGACTTGACTGCATCTACGATGATGAGCCTTTAGGTTTTGAAAAAGACCTAATGGGTTCGACTAAGAAGATGCAGGCTCAAGACCCTCTTGAAGAAATTGATTTAGCAGATGGCCCCATAAAAAGGCCAACATTTATCAGTGCTAAAATCGACAAGGGTTTGAAAGATCGAACTATCGAGTTACTCAAAGAGTATAAAGATTGCTTCGCTTGGGATTACAATGAGATGCCTGGTCTACGTCGAGAAGTAGTCGAACTGAAACTGCCCATTCGACCAGACAAAAAACCAGTGAAGCAAACACCAAGGAGGTTCGCACCTCAGGTTCTGTCGAAGATCAAAGAAGAGATCGAAAGATTACTCAAGAGCAACTTCATCAGGACTGTCAGGCATGTTGATTGGTTAGCCAACATTGTTCCTGTTATTAAGAAAAATGGAACATTACGAGTCTGTATAGATTTTCGTGATTTAAATAATGCTACACCCAAAGATCAATACCCTATACCTGTGGCAGAAATGCTAGTTGATTCGGCAGCAGGATTTGAATACCTAAGTATGTTTGATGGATATTCAGGATATAATCAAATTTTTATTGCCGAAGAAGATGTGTCAAAAACAGCATTTCGATGCCCAGGGGCATTAGGTGTTTATGAATGGGTAGTAATGCCATTTGGTTTAAAAAATGCTGGTGCAACATACCAGAGAGCAATGAATTCTATGTTTCATGATTTTATTGAAAATTTTATGCAAGTATACATAGATGATATTGTTATCAAATCTTCAACAGAAAATGGCCATTTAGACCATCTTCGACAATCATTCGAAAGAATAAGAAAATATGGATTGAAAATGAATCCAATCAAATGTGCCTTTTGTGTACGTGCAGGTGACTTCTTGGGCTTCGTTGTTCACAAAAAAGGCATCGAAATTAATCAAAACAAGACGAAGGCAATCATGGAAACAAAAGCCCCTTCGACTAAAAAAGAGCTTCAGTCATTATTGGGAAAGATTAATTTCCTCAGAAGGTTCATCTCCAACCTAAGTGGCAAAACTCAAGTGTTCTCGCCATTGCTTCGACTGAAGAAAGAAGACTTATTCAGGTGGGATCCAGAGCACCAGAAGGCCTTCGACGACATTAAGGCTTATTTAGTTAAACCACCTATATTGTTGCCACCTATCAGAGATAAGGTGATGAAATTGTATATAGCAGCATCAGAGCTAACAATAGGTAGCATGCTAGCACAAGAGGATGATAATGGTGTCGAAAGAGCCATATATTACCTGAGTAGAGTGTTAAATGATGCTGAAACTAGATATCAGCCAATGGAGAAATTGTGCCTTTGTTTGTATTTTTCTTGTACCAAACTAAAGCAATATATCAAGCCAGTTGATGTGTATGTGCATTCTCATTTCGATATTATTAAACACATGTTGTCGAAACCAATATTGCATAATAGAATTGGCAAATGGGCACTAGCTTTATCTGAGTATTCATTAACATACCAGCCTTTGAAAGCTATCAAAGGACAAATTGTTGCTGACTTTATTGTTGACCATTCGTTGGTCGAAGTGACAGTTAGTCAAATGAATAATCGACCTTGGACACTTTAATTCGATGGATCAAGCCATAAAAATGGTTCTGGAATTTGTATATTAATTGTTTCACCAGTAAACATACCAACAAAGTATAAGTTTAAAATCAAAGAGCGCTGCTCTAACAATGAGGCTGAATATGAAGCCTTAATTGCAGGATTGGAAATCTTATTAGAGTTGGGGGCAAAGGCTGTCAAAATTAAAGGTGATTCTGAATTAGTGGTGAAGCAGTTAACCAAAGAATATAAGTGCATCAAAGAAAATTTAATCTTATATTTTGTCACTGCCAATACTTTGTTAAAACGTTTCGACAATGTTCACATTGTGCATATACCTCGAATTGAGAATCAAGAGGCAAACGACTTAGCACAAATTGCTTCGAGTTATAAAGTCTCTCCAACAAAGCTCAGTGAGTTAATTGAAATTAAAGAGAAGTTGATTTCGACAGATCGTAAAGATGATGAATTGTCAATGCCAAAACTTGAGGGGGCAGACAGTGTAAGTGTAGAATTACTTCCTCCAATTGAAAATGGCGAAATTTTTGCCATTGACAATATGTCGAATGATGACTGGAGAAAATCAATTGTCGAATACTTGGAAAATCCAACAGGGACAACAAATCGAAAAACCAAGTATAGAGCTCTAAGCTATGTAATTCTTGGAAACGAATTGTTAAAGAAAACCCCGGAAGGAGTCCTGCTTAAATGCCTTAATGAGAATGAGGCATATTTGGCAATTTCCAATACTCATAGTGGAGCTTGTGGATCTCACCAAGCGGGGCACAAAATGAAATGGCTTTTATTTCGACAAGGAGTATACTGGCCTACTATGCTTAAAGATTGCATAGATTTTGCTAAAGGGTGTCAAGAATGTCAAAAATACGCAGGAATACAACATGTACCTGCAAATGAGTTACACTCAATAATAAAGCCTTGGCCATTTAGAGGATGGGCTTTAGACATAATTGGCGAAATTAAACCAACATCGTCGAAAGGTCACCGCTACATATTAGTGGGTATCGATTACTTTACTAAGTGGGTCGAAGCTATCCCTTTAGCTAATGTAGACCAAGAGGCAGTAATAGCCTTTATCCAAAACCACATTCTATGCAGGTTTGGAGTTCCAGAAACCATCACTACAGACCAAGGCTCAGTGTTTACTGGTCGAAAAATGTTTGAGTTTGCCTCCATAAGTGGATTTAAGTTATTAAGTTCGACACCATATTATGCTCAGGCAAATGGTCAGGTCGAAGCAGCCAATAAGATTATCATTAATTTGATTAAAAAACATATTGGGCAAAAGCCTAAGAATTGGCACAAAACCCTTGATCAAGCATTATGGGCTTGTCGAAATTCCCCTAGAGAATCAATCAACACTACTCCATTTAGTCTCACTTTTGGGCATGATGCAGTTTTACCAGTCGAAATCTATTTACAATCAACCAGGATCCAAAGGCAATTTGAAATTCCTTCAGACCATTATTGGAGCATGATTTTAGATGAATTGGTTGACATAGATGAAGAAAGGTTACTTGCATTAGATATCCTTATAAGGCAAAAAGAAAGAGTAGCTAAAGCTTATAACAAGAAGGTGAAATTCAAAGCTTTTGTTACAGGAGACTTAGTGTGGAAAGTGATATTACCCATGGACAAAAAAGATAGAGCCTTGGGAAAATGGTCACCAAATTGGGAAGGACCATTTAAAATTTTACAAGTTTTCTCAAACGGTGCTTATGAAGTCGAAGAGTTAAGTGCTGATAATCGAATTTTGCGTATAAATGGCAAGTATTTAAAGAGATATAAGCCAATGTTGCAAGAAATCAAAATAACGCAAAATTAAGAGAATGTGAAGATATAAACATGGCACTCATGCCAGGAAATATTGTCAAAATACAAATCGAGTAGAATGCTGTCAGATTACAGATGGAAAGTTAAATTACAAAAGAAGCTTTAAGTCTCTCAAAGGCTGCTCTGGCATGCCTCAATCTGGTATCTAAAAGAGTTTCTTTTTCAGTTAGCCTCTTAACTGCTTCGTCATGTTTCTGAATCTTCTCCAAGTGTTCGATAGCCAAGGTTGCCTCAGTGCGAAGTGCGTTTTCCACAGAAATTGAAGACTTTTGTTGAACAGAGATTTTATTCTTTTCTTCCGCTTCAATCTTCGATTGCAACTCATTGATTTGGGCCTTGTATGTCGAAATGTTTGCATCACAGTCTTCCATTTCCTTGGAATTAGTTGCTGCTTGAATTTCCAAGGCTGAAATCTTGCTCTCTGAGGCTTCGACGGCGACACTTTCTGCTGTCAGAAGCTCAAGCTCACGCTCTTTGCTCACAATAGTACTCTTCTTTTTCTGAATATCTCTGGAAATTTGCTCTAGTAAAGGCTCAAATTCAACAATAAAGCATAAAAGAGAGTCACTGGAGCCAGAGTTATTAAGTTCATTGAGCAAAGACTTGAGTTTGTAATAGAGCATATGATTTGTTTCGATAGCCTCGAATAGATCTATCTCAAAAAGGGTTGTTTGAAGCTCTCGAATCAGGTTTCCTTTAGGACCTTCAGAGGAATTGCCAATAGAAGCAGTCGAAGCACTTGGCTTACTTTCTGTCGAAGATAAACCACTCACCATTCGTTTGAAAGCCTCCAGAGGATCTTTGCGTTTTAAGTCCAAAAATTCTTGTTCTTGAAGGCTAAGAGCGGTGTCATGTGTTGAGGGCCCAGAACGTGGAGAATTGGCTATCTCAAGAGATTCACTCCTCTCATTGTCACCATCGTCTTCACTTTCCTCTTCGTCGTACCCTTGCTCTTCCATGTTTGGAGAAGAAGATATACTGATCTCAGCTCCACTGTGGCCAACATTAAGATTTTCATCAATGTCCATAGCAGCAGGCTCTTGGCCATGAGCAGGAATGTCCTTGGCCGTTTCAGCAAAAAGAGTCTTTTTGGCCAACAGTGTATCTTCGACAACAGATGTATATCGATGCAAATCTTTTTCTTCGACACCTCCTCCAGAAACATTTATTTTTGAAGGGGAATGAGTGGAGGAAGGCGTAGCCTGCTTTGTTGGGACTTCAGTTTCCTAAAAAATGAAGTAAAGTGAGTGTTATCACATAAACAAAGTTTTCGGATTTTTTCGAAAAAAACATAGGCTTCAATTAATCACCTTAGCTATGACATTCTCAACTAAAGAGTGTGCACTCTGAGTTTTCTTGATAAGCTTTTTCGGAACTTTTTCTTCTTGTTGTTGTCTTTCGACAGAAGTTTGTTGGGAAACAGTTTTAGAGGCATCTTGAGAATGTTTTGTCTTTCTCTCTCTTTCTGTTTCAGGGACTTGAACCTTGATGAGTTTAGTCCTGAGCAGTGGTGTCTCATCAGACTGAAAATACAACAATCATATAAGCATGAATAAGAAAAAGAAAACAAATATAAATAGGCAAAGTTTTGAGAACTTCGACCTTTGAATCGCTCACAACTTTTGGTTTAACGTTTCTTGCTTTCTTTGGATTGGATGTTAAAGAGCTGCTTGTTCTTTTTCGACTCTGCAAAACGGATGACTAATTAGTCGAAGAGTATAAGAAGATAACACAACGAGTAAAGATAAGTACTTACTTTTTGTTTTTCTTCTTGAAGAGGTTGTTTTCTTTTTGACGAAGCCTCAACATCTTGTTTCTTCGTCTTTGTTGCTGCGCCATCTGTCGAAGATGATGTGATAGGAATGGCTACAAATATTCGACAAACAAGTGTTAATATGAAATACATAGAAAGGAAATTTATTTTTCCTAAGAAGTCTTGCGAATCACCTTCTCTAATGGAGGACAAGATTCGAATATGTTGAATATCTAAATGAAGATGACCCTCAAAAGTGTATATGTCCTGCTTAGTCGGAACTACTTTCTCAGCTGTTTTGTTGTTCAAAAAATCAAATAGTGCCCTGGTCGAACCACATACGAACCATTCTGGAATGGGTGACCAAAATGCCAGAGCCAGTTCACTGGTTGGTAAGGGTGGAAATCTAATTTTGTTTTGTGTTAAAGCAAAAAAATATTTGTCGGGTACATAAGGTGGAAAAATCATAGTCGGGATTTTATCAAGAATTTTTTGTTTAAAAACTTTTGCAGCTTGAGAAACAGTTCGACGAAGATTAGTCGGATCATATACAGTTTCGAAATATTGTTGAAATGCTTGAATTTCTAGAATATGTATACCTTTCGACTTGGTCTTCTTTTTCTGCGAAGAAGGAAAAGCAGATATTAGTTTGACCAATAGACTAGCCTCTTCGACACCAGTGAATTTCCTGGTGATATACTCTGTCCACCACTGAGAAAATTTGTGGGTACAAGAGAAAGTTGATTCAAAAGAGAGGGGAGTAAGACGAAAAGAATCAGCAGGAAAGTCATTGAGACGATTTATCCATTCTTCTTCATTCTCAGGGACTAACAATTCCCTTCTAGACCGGAAAAAAGGGCTGGGTCGAAGTTGACACAACCCAAATTGCCGTGCATATAAACTTGGATGATATGAGAATAAACCAAATTGGTTTGATGACTTCCCAGGAGAAATTCGAGATGACAGCAGTTGAGGAGTTAAAAATGCTTTCCAAATTTGATTGGTTTCTTGCTCCTCATCAGGGTCGGTAGCAGGGAATTCCCTAGTGAACCAATGTGGTCCATAATTTCTTCCAGCAAAAGGGGCCATAGAAGGAGAAAATTCTGTACAGTTCAGAAACATGTTGAAAGCCTGAGAAAAGAGATCTTCGACAGATATTCCTATTTGTTTAGGTTTCAACAAAGCAAGTCGCACACCTTCGACCCCCTCTGTTAGAAATTACGTCAAGATACTCATCAGGAGTATACATTATCAATTTTGAATTGAAAGTGGCAAGAAGCCACAATTGAAACAGCCAAATTGGTCCAGAGACCAAATATTTCCCTTCTGGTTTGAGTCCTTTCAAATCAAGAACCCCTTGTTTCAAGTTGTCGAAAAGGGATCCTAAAATAAGGGTAGCCAAGTTGATCTTTCGACGTTGATGTAATTGAATGGCTAGGGGGATATACATCTTAGCCACTTGAAGTGACGAAGAACAGAAGACATAAAAGGATAACCAGAAAGTGAGAAAAGCAATATGCTCTTCATCAGAAACATCCTTCGACTCGGTAACGTGTTTCTCTTCAATATAACCTTTAAAGCTAGCCTTTTTGAAGTCAAAATTGAAATCAGTTTGGATAGCAGGGTCGAAAGTTTCCCCTAAAGGCTTTAAACCTGTTATAGCTGCCACATCAAGCAAGGTAGGGGCAAGCATGCCACACTTCAAATGAAGGCTGTTGGTAGTGATATCCCAAAAATGTAGAGCAGAAAGGAGCATTGGGCTTTGATACTTAGGCCCATACCTTGAGATTTGGATCAGATCGAAAATTCCCTAGCTCTTCCAGATATCTCCTTTTTTCGACTCAATTTTGTTGAGCCAGTCGATGTAAGGCATGTTTTTCTCAGTTGGTGGCGAGGATCGAAAAACCCTATTCGGGTTACTCATAAAATCCATCACGTGTGGACCTTCGCTGAAAATCCTAGGGCTGAGTCTATGATAGCTAGGGAAAATATCCCTAATCCTAGAGGAATCATCATCAGCGAGAGGGAGAGGGCCTAAGAATGCATGATTTGAAGGTTTAGAGAAGGGGATAAGTACCTGAGACCGGTAAATTTGTGTTTCCTCCAAAGTGAGAGCAGGTTCAGGAACAAGGGTTTTCTTCCCAAGAGTTACAGCAGGAGATTTTATGGTAGAAGAAGATGCCATCGTTGGAAACAGGAAGCTAGTGAAGAAATGGAAGTGCTTAGTAGTGTCCGCTTTGCTTCGTAAGGCGAATAAAGGGAAGGAAATGCAGAAATCTAAAAGATGCTTTAATGGAGTTTTTTCGCAGAGAAGAAGAAGTTGAAGGTTCAGAAAAAGAAATGAAAGAGTACAACTTCCCTTTTATAGCCGTTTTACCACGTTCAAAAATAAAAATAATAATAAAATGCTTTGGCAATCGTGGTGTTAGTGGGAAACGTAAGATTATAGAAAGTCTAGACAGTTAACTGTGCACACGTGGCGCATTCTCGTTGGAGGAAGGCACCAGCAAACTCTGTTTTAGCTCAGAAACGTCCCCTCATATTCTGAAAAAAGATATGCAATGATAGCATGAGATTTCATGGGATAGTCGAAAGAAGTTTCAAAAAGCCGTTTTCTATTTTCATTCAAGAATTCAGTCGAAAACGTCTTTTTGGGGGGGCAATTTGTTAGCCTGCATTTTCGACAGGCTAATATTAAATGCAGTCAACAGGGTTTGACTTAATAATTTCAGAAAGAAGGCAGATCTTCGACACCAAGATATAATTTCGACTTCAAGAGGTAATAACCAAGGGAAAGCGGCCCAATGCATAACTTAGCGAATTTGGAAAAAGAGGTCACACTTCGATAGAGAGAAGATTATAAACAGCGAAACAAGCAAAGCTATGGAGATCTGTCGAAAGGGACATTGTTTCCTTGGTCGAAAAGAAAGAGCGGTTGGACAATCGAAGTAGAAGCACGTCGAAATAGCAGTTACTCTGCCTTATCTTGTTTTAGAAAACCGCTGAGCGGTTATAGTCTTATTTGTATTATAAATAGAGGTTCTGTAGAGAGAAAAAGGGGTCGCAAATTTCATTACATACATTTCCTAAAACACTCTACTTCCGCAAACAGAGAAAACAGAGTCAACAGGAATTCATGTATGATTCTGCGTACCACTTCTTTATATAATTGTTTTCATTTCTTTTAGATTTCTGCACTTTGTCATCTTCTCCACTTACAATTACTGCAATTTACTGCATTTGATTCCTCTTCCCGCATTTACAAATTCTTGCACTTTATCGTAAGTTTCTGCACTTCTATTAAATATCAACAATTCTTAGTAAAATTTGATCACAAATGGCCTGAGATTCCTAGTTGATCTCGCAAGTAACACGTGTAGTGAAACTAGCGGTGTTTACTAAAAATCACAGTAAACAACAGGAAAATCATTATACACTCATTTTGTGATCACACATTCAGTAGTATTACATAAACTACAGAATATAAACTTCCAGGCAGATCAATCTACAAAAAGGAAAAATAGATGACATTTTCCCTAAAATAATATTAGATCATCAGACCTTAAATATGTAATTGACGACAGATTGGAAACTATCAGACCAAATAAATGCAGAAACTCACAACAAATAAAACAACTAAATTTGGACGTTAATGTAGAAATTTTAACTTACAGCAATCTTCTCTGACTTGGAGGAGACCCACTTTGGCGTCTCACCTTTCATTTTGTGAGTCTTCTCAAACAGGTCCCAACAAGTTGGAGTCTCACCCAAGGAATTTTTCTGAAAAATAATTGGATTAGTTTCGATTAAAATATACTCTTAGCAAATAGGAAGTTATATATAGTTCATTTGCTTACTAATCTCTTGTAATGCTCAGTTGTCGGAATAGACCCTCCTGTATGTAGAGAGCCATCAGAGGATATTCTGTTGTTGCTGTTAATTATTGCTCTTTTTTTCCAATCATCATCAGCCCACTTTTGCTCCAATTCATCACGATATTTCTTAGGAATCCAAGTCCCCGCATCAAGCTTACGTCGTACTCTATACATTGCATTTGTGTACCCATCAGAGGCTTTATGGTCATATGTCTTTTTAATTGCTGCATCATGCTCCGGAAGCCACTTATACTTCCTCTGCAATACCAATCAGCACATGAGGGAATGTAATATTAATGTAGGGCTAATTATGTAATAGTCTAATTAGTGAGTGATATTAATGTAGGGCTAATGTATAGACATGTTTTCATACCTTAAACTCATTAAACCACATTTTTGCCAACTCCTCGTCCTCTTTCTTGACCTCTCCATAATTCATCCAAGACACTTCAAACTTCTTTTTTATTATCTTTGTGATTTCACGGGTTGGCTGAATAGGAGGGTCAAAACTGTAAAATAACATTAAACAAGTTGTAAGTCATACGCATATAAGTTATTGTAGACTATTTCATGAAAACTAGATACTAATACTTACGTGTAACCTGGACCTGGACAAATCCACATACGCCCATCATTGTCTGAAGACCCAATTTCTGGATATGAATCAACATGGGATGATACTTGGGGGGTGTCAACAGATGCAACATCAGCTTGAGAATGTGATTGGGGCGGTGTAGGATGAATATTTTGGTTGTGTGGTTGAGTTATTGGGGCTAGGTGTAGGCTGGGTAGGTTCTGGGGAAATAGGAGCATGGGAAGTCAAAAGAACAAGAGGACTAGGTGGAAATCGATCATGTTGGGGGGGCACATGCGTGTGGGAAGTAGAAGGATGTGTGGGTTGTCTAGTACAATTATATTTGACCTGTGTGGATTGAGGAGGTTTGTGGGCCATAGGAGCATGGGGAATCGAAGGAACATGCCGGCTAGGTGTAGATCGAGAAGGCTGGGGAGTCACATGAGTGTGGGAAGTGGAAGAATATGTCGATTTCCTAGTCGGGTCGTGGGAAGTGGGAAGAACATTAGGTCTAGGTGTAGAATGAAGAAGCTGGGGAGCCACATGTGTGTGGGAAGTGGAATAATGTGTTGGTTGGCTAGTGGGAAGAACATTAGGTCTAGGTGTAGAATGAAGACGATGGGGAGCCACATGTGATTGGGAAGTGGAAGAATGTGGTGGTAGGCTAGTAGTAGGTTGTGGCAAAGTACCTCTACCTCTCCCTCTTCCCCTACCTCTACTAGTACCTCTTTCGCTACCCCTTGTATTATCACCATCCGCCATCTGTCAAAAGAATATACATAATTAGTCAAGTATTTAAGAGAATGTAAAAAAGAAAACAATCAAAAATACAGTATGTGTTTGATAATCACGTGAAGAAATAATTGATAATCAAAATTACATTAAGTGTATGATAATCACGTGGAAACATGTAATGAGCACCAGTAGTCAGAATATATCAAATACTTCTAGTATGTCACGTAGATTTAGAATTGATGATGATACTGATACATGTGTCAAATATTCTAAATTGTGATTTGCACCAAGTTACTGAATGTTAAAAGACTAAAGCGGGATATTGTGGAAAAAAATGGAATTGATAAGTCATAATCACTGAGAAAATATGTGGTGTACGCTATTTGTGTGTGATCAGTTAGATTAGATGATAGATCATAGCTAGCTGCGCTATATATATATATATATATATATATATATATATATATATATATATATATAGAGAGAGAGAGAGAGAGAGAGAGAGAGAGAGAGAGAGAGAGAGAGAGAGAGAGAGAGAGAGAGAGAGAGAGAGATGAGGGACCATATACTTAGAGGTTCTTAAAAGCATCCTCTCAACTTATAGAAATAGGGACCACAGGCAGATGGCAGTGAGATTTTCACAGCACAACTTGGAACACCACTCTCATATTATTTTTCTGTAACAAAGTTTGGTTAAGTAATCTAATTATCTGTAAATTAAATTACCTTACCTCCACTATGATGCATGTTTTCTTTAAGTACTACTCCCTCCGGATCCGGACTCATATATAAGCAACAAACAACTTTTTAGATTCATTAAAAAAGTGATGTATCTGGACTATAGGAGATACTATACAAACAAATACTACTATTTTGTGGAGATACACTCAGGGTTCATACTCAGTTTATAGAAGAGGAACCGACACAAGTTAGTCTTAGCTATGAGTCATTTCTATGAATAGAGTTTGATCAGAAAAAAAAGTGTTAGAGGAATCTAGGATTTTATTTGAGAAGATTATCAGAAAAAAATGTGTTTGCTTCAAATTAGTGAGTTTCAAGATAAGGGAACCTTAGTAATTACAGATTCCTTAATAATATCTCACAAAAGTAATTTACTGTGTTAAATGGTTAATGCATAAATAGAAAATTTTGAAGGAAAAGAAACATTGAAAGTGCTGGGGAGTGAAAGGGTAAGGACATGCAGATTTCCCTTCAGAACTAAGCAATAATATAACTAGGAAAATAGGAATCTCCACCAAAATAATTGAGAAAGTTCATTAGGACACTGCAACTGCAGTTGTACCTTTCAAAAGCTGAACCTACTTCATATTTGACACATGTATCAGTATCATCATCAATTCTAAATCTACGTGACATACTAGAAGTATTTGATATATTGTGACTACTGTGCCTTACATTAAGTGTATGATAATCACATGGAAACATGTATGATAATCAAAATTACATTAAGAGAAACAATACAAAGTGAAGTTGTTGACTCAATTGGAATAGCTTAGTTTGAATCTATCTCCTAATAAAATTCTTCCTCATCATCTTCCTCTTCTTCACTCTCAGATATGAATTCTATATCTTCTTCTTCTTCTTCTTCTTCTTCTTCTTCTTCTTCTTCTTCTTCTTCTTCTTCTTCTTCTTCTTCTTCTTCTTCTTCTTCTTCTTCTTCTTCTTCTTCTTCTTCTTCTTCTTCTTCTTCTTCTTCTTCTTCTTCTTCTTCTTCTTCTTCTTCTTCTTCTTCTTCTTCTTCTTCTTCTTCTTCTTCTTCTTCTTCTTCTTCTTCTTCTTCTTCTTCTTCTTCTTCTTCTTCTTCTTCTTCTTCTTCTTCTTCTAAGACACTTATAGGTACTTCCTCCGCCACACTAGCAGTATCAACAAGACTATGCTGAAAATCATCATTTGCAACAATAATAGGCATCAGTTGTGAATCATCATCTTGGAATGCATCATTTGTTTCACGTTTGTTCCTTTCCGCAGATTGAATTATGTTGCGCGCCTTGGTTCTTATGACACTTAACCAGCCTTGTTGCCTTTCAGGAAATGATGTAAAGTAGACTTGATCTGCTTGTTGAGCCAATATAAAAGGATCATAATTTGGATATCTCCGTGATTTTTTTATTTGAACATTTCCATAGTTATCTATTTGTGTCCCTTGGGAACTAGGATCAAACCATTCACATTTAAATAGAACAACCTTCTTGGTAGGGTGATTGGTGTACTCCAATTCAACAATATCAATCAACACCCCATAGTAATCATTTTCCATTGTATCATGTTGCCCACCTCGAACACATACATTGTGATTCGTTGTACTCATCCCTTCATTTTTAGACTTTGTCATAAACTTGTATCCATTGATAACAAAAGTAGGCCACCTAATGACATTTCGAATTGGGCCCCATGCCAAACTTATTAAAAGCGGATCATCAATTGCATTTGTTGAGTCGAGCACCTACATTAGAGAACATTCTTTATTCCAACTCAACAAATTAGATCAGCAAATTTTGAACATTAATAGATTCACGTACATATGTTTTAAACCATGAGGTAAAATTTGAAGATATTTCTCTGTCAAGGTCGGCTTCGTTTACAACCGGGTTTAGTTCTCGTAACAAATCTGAGTACATGCTACACATACAAGGAAGGAGTTAAACATGGCCTAAGATAAGATAATTATCATATTTTCAACCGGAGGTACTTACTTCAAATAAGGAACCACTTCAGGACAATTTAAAAGAATATACAAATGTGCAGCTTTCATTTCTCTATCCTCCAAGGTAGAAGTGACACCCTTTCCAATCGGGCGACCTGGATAATTAAAAATTGACAATGGAGCATTTGCAGAAGAACCTTCTCCTCCATCATCATTTCGTGGCACTCTTGTTCTCCTTGATAAAATAGTTGGAGGATAATAATATGAAGCAAATGTAGCTGTCTCCTCCAGTAAATATGCTCTAGAAATCGAGCTTTCAACATAAGCTGGGTTTGTAACCTTTTGTTTTAAAGATCGTATGAACCTATTGAGTAAATCAAGATTAAGTTTAAAGAAAAAGGAGAGAAATAAGGAAACGTGGCAGATTTTTTATATGATGAAGAACTAACCTTTCAAATGGATACAACCATCTATATTGAACGGGACCGCCAACTCTTGCTTCATATGCTAAATGAATTGGAAGATGTTCCATTGAGTCAAAAAAGCTTGGGGGAAATATTTGTTCCAATTTGCACATAATGATTGGGATATTTTCCTCCAACATGCGCAATTTATCTTCTTTCAACAACGATGAAGTAATTTCTCGGAAGAATTGACTAAATTCTGTAAGTGTGTTCAATATAGGTTTTGGCAAAGCTTTGAACGCTATTGGAAGCAAGCGTTGCATGAACACATGGCAATCATGACTCTTCATGTTAACCAACTTTGCTTCTCTCAAGTCAACACATCTACTCATATTGGAAACATAACCATCTGGAAGTTTGAGATTTTTCACCCATTCGCAAACACCAAGCCTTTGCTGTTTGGTAAGCGTAAATTGTGCCTTTGGTTTTACAAAGTTTCCATTAGTACTAGGTTGTAGTTCCAGTCCCCTGCGCTTACAATGTACTTCCAAGTCCTGCCTTGATTTGCAAGTGTCCTTCGTTTTCCCTTTGGTATCCATCACTGTGAACAAAATATTGAGAAACACATTTCTTTTAGTGTGCATCACGTCAATATTATGTGGGAGAAGATGGGTTTTCCAATATGGCAATTCCCAAAATATACTTCGCTTTGTCCAATGGTGCTCTATCCCATAGCCCGGGATATTTGGTTCCGGACATTCCTCCACACTTGGGTAATGTTTTACCCTCTCCCAGACTTCTTCACCACTTAACCTTTGTGGAGGAGCTGAATTTTCAACCCTACCTTTAATAAACGCAGTCTTATTCCTCCTATATGGATGATGTTGTGGTAAGAATTGACGATGACAATCAAACCATGAGGTCTTTCGACTATATGTGAGGCTAAATGCCTTGGAATGCTCCATACAAATTGGGCAACCTAGTTTACCCATTGTCATCCAACCACTTAACATCCCATATGCGGGAAAGTCATTGATCGTCCACATTAGCGCCGCCTTCATCAAAAAATTTTGCTTCAAGGACACATCATATGTCATAACTCCACTTTCCCATAAAATTTTCAATTCATCAATTAAGGGGCGCAAGTACACATCAATTTTCTTCTTAGGGTTGTGGGGGCCCGGAATTATAAGAGTTAAGAACATAAACTCTCTTCTCATACACATCCATGGTGGAAAATTATAAGGAGTAACTATCACAGGCCAGCAAGAATAGTTCCTACCTGTTTGGTCAAATGGAGCAAAACCATCGGAGCACAAGCCTAATCTAACATTTCGAGGATCTTGAGAAAATGTAGGCCATGCTTCATCAAAGTGTTTCCAAGCTTCTGCATCTGACGGATGAGATAAAGAACCTGCCTCCCTTTGATTTTCACGATGCCATCTCATTTCACGAGCTGTTTGCATTGAGGAATACAACCGTTGTAGTCTTGGAACAAGCGGGAAGTACCACATGCTTTTCAATGGTATCAATTTCAATTTACCCCGTCTGGTAACATGTCTATATCGCTGCTCTCCACAATGTTTACAGCTTTGAAGCACCTCATCTTCTTTATAATACAACATACATCCATTCGGGCAACATTCAATTTGCATACTTGCTAACCCTAGTTCAGCAAGTGACTTTTTTGCCTGGTAAAAATTTTTAGGCATTTTATTATCATCAGGCATTGTGTCTCCCATTAACTGCACCCATCCATTAAAGCATCCCTCAGATAATCCATAGTCAGCTTTCAAACTTAATGCCGCTAAAGAAGCCGACAACACAGAATGTCTGTCACAACCATCCTATAAAGGAGATTGCGCAGCCTTTAACAATTCAAAGAATTGTCGTGCCTCTAAATTAGGATCTTCTATCATCGTGTCTTCGTCATGATGACCTTCCCGCTCAAGATAGTTGCCAATTTCCGGTCCCGCGGCATCCATTACCAACTGCTCATTATTATCAAACATATCCCTACGACCACTACTACCATAATATGAATGATTGACAACCACTGGGGGAATCGGGGGAATCGGTTCGCCATGATTTGTCCAATGATAATAATTACTCATGAAACCCTTCCTACATAGATGCACCATCACCATGTCTGGTGGGTGATGACGCAAACACTTGCAAATCTTACATGGACATCTAATCTCCCGGCTTTCGATGTTATCCTCGCTTTCAATCTTCTCTTTGTCTTTTTCTTTGTCCTTTTCCAAGACAAAGTTGACAAATCCCAAACATCCTTCTTTAAATTCTTCTGTAATATTCTTGTCCTGATCCAGTCTTCTATCCATCCACTTTCTATTTTCGGGTACTTCCATTGCTAATGTATTATTTACACGAGCAACTAGTAGTCTTTAAAACTATATGAAGAAACAATGAAAAGAAAGGAAAGTCATCATTGAGTACTTCAAGTTAGTAAAGACATCTACCAAGTATCATTTTGTGGGTCTTTACAGTGAAATGCAAGGCTGATGGAAGTGTGAAGAAACACAAAGCAAGAAAATTTAATACATTTGAAGGGCCCACAGGTTGAAGATGAAACTTAGGAGAATGAAATCTAGATGATCGTCCTAAGAATGAAAATTTAAAGTGTATGTCTGGAAAAGGTTTCACAAAGATACTATAGGTTCAGTTGTCCTAAGATACTTTACAGTGAAATGCAAGGATGTGGAGAGATACAATGAAAGATTAGTAGTAAAAGGATTTACTCAAATTCATGGTATTTACTCAACTCACATGTGAATAGTTATAACAAAACTAACACACATACAATCATTAGAATCAAGATAAACACACAAAAGTAATAAATATAGACACACAAAAGTATTCAAAAGCAACAACAAAACGTACCGTATTTGCCAACAATATTGAACTTCTTGGTTCTCTTGGTCTGCACAACAACATCATGACACATATCCTCGAATTAGTTTAGCAACAACATCAAAACTGAATATTGCACATTGCATGTAAAATGTACTTACTACATTGAGCCAAATCACTTGCTCCTAAATATGCAGATCCTTCAATCTCAGCCAGACCAAACTTCTGTGTAGTAAAAAAAGTAACACAACATCAGATAATTTATTTATATAATAATATTGCAAGTGAAATTGTCTTCATAGACACCAGAATAAGCATCCTAAGAGTTCAACCGGCCATGTGCGTATACATTTTAATCTTATTCATCCATCCAAAAATGATAAAGTCATGAAAGATAAATGATTGTTATTTGCATATTGAAATTGCATTGTTAAACTGGTTGAATTATTTGAGATTCGAACACATTTATATCTGTTTAAGTGCGGAATATTGGATCTCAAAAAAGGAAGGTGCAGAGAAACTAAAATTTATTTTATTTCAGGAAATAAAAGTAAGGATGACATCAGTTGCAGAACATTTTATTTCTGTTTAAGTGCGTATACATTTTATTTCTTATTCCATATCTAATAAGAAATCAGTTGCAGAACAAAAAAAAAAAAGAACAGAGGGAACAGAGGGAACAAAACGCGAATGGAAGGGATGATTTACCTTTAGCTTTGCAAGTTTCGCGAGATAGAACCTTTGATTCAGAGCCTGATTGGAAGAGAAACGCGAATGGAGGCTTGATGGGATGAGGAGGGTGATTCGGCGGGGAAGGCTACGGTTTCACGGTGGGATTTAGGGATTTAGCGAGAGGGTGGGTTTCAGCGAGTATGAAGTTGTGGGGGAGAGAAGAGAGCAAGAGGGGAAGGCTACGGTGGGATTTAGGGATTTAGCGAGAGGGTGGGTGTCATCGATGATGAAGTTGTGGACTTGTGCGATTTAGGGATGAAGAATACGGTGGGGGAGAGAAGACAGCAAGAGGGGGGAAGGGATTTAGGGATTTAGCGAGAGGGTGGGTTTCAGTGAGAGCGAGAGCGAGAGTTTTTTTTACTTAATTAAGTGACAAAAAAAATTGCACAAAGTGAGTTAACGACGAATTTGAAATTCCTCACTATTAGTGAGGAACACTTTTCCTCACAAACTGCGTCTCTAAATTCTTTTTCAACATTTTGTGACGAATTTAGTTACGAAATATTTAATGAGGGATATTTTTCATCTCTAAATTCGTCACAAAGTTACGAAATTTTTAGTGAGGAATATTTTTCATCTCTAAATTCGTCACAAACATAAGCTGCAGGTGCCCCCCCTAAATTTATTTTTTTCGTCACTAAATCCCTCACTAATAGTGAGGAATATTTATCCCTCTCTAAAATTCCTCTCTAAAAACAATTTTTTTAGTAGTGATGCAAGCATCGATACTGATTTGGACGACTGTGTGACTAACCCCAATGTCGATTTATGTACGATGAGCCCAAATATTCTAGATGTGAGTACGCCTCGATGATCATTTTCTAGGTGAATCAAGTGCACATCATGTTTCTGGTAATACTTGGTGGCTCTTAGCATGGAACTTTCTACGAGAAAATTCCGGGGTGTCATGTTTTAGGTAATTCATGGGTGGTTCTAATCATGGATGCTTGGTGTTGAAATAGTAAATCCTAGATGTCTCAGTGTCAATCGTTTCCCTTCATGAACTTGAAATTCCTGTGTGGACATCATGCATATTTCATGTAATTCACAGGTGGTTCTAAAGTTGGATGATCGGTCTTGAATTGGTAATTCCTGGGTGGTAGGGTCATCACGTTCCAAGTTAGGGGATGCTTCATGGATATGACTCATATGAGGGTTATTCGCGAAAATTTCAGAATTTTATGTTCGTTGGCATATAGTCTAACAAATAAGGACTGACTATATATGCATTTTGCTTTGTTATTCTGCTATGATCGATGATAAGTATATGTTGTTATGTCATTCTATATCCTATGGTACATTATTATTATTATTATTATTATTATTATTATTATTATTATTATTATTATTATTATTATTATTATTATTACTATTATTATTATTATTATTATTATTATTATTATTATTATTATTATTATTGTTGTTGTTGTTGTTGTTGTTGTTGTTGTTGTTGTTGTTGTGTGTGTGTGTATCTCAATTTTGATGATGACCATTGCACATGATTCTCCAATCCAATGGATGTAACGCAATAGTTTGTAGGATTGTGAATCATATTTTAGAGCTGAAGTTGTAGAGGTCGCCAACCTTATTCATATGTTATTAGACTTAGATGTTTTGTTGATAATGGAGTATCGGTGGAACCATCAGGGTATAACCCCAAAATTCGAGTATTGGGTGCTTGACTAGCATATGTGTATCATTGGTTAGGGAGTCGCCTAGTGCATGGCTATTGGAGCAATCCTCTTTGTGGGTACCTTCACAATGTATGTAAGTAGTATATAAGTAGTACCTTCACAATAATAATAATAATAATAATAATAATAATAATAATAATAATAATAATAATAATAATGTGAGAGTGTGAGGATGGTGAGTAGAGAGAGAAAGAGAGGTAAACATGAATAAAAATTGGGAAAAGACTTTTAGCCCAATTCTTACCTATAACTGAGGTCAAAGGTGAAGCAGAGTGATGTTTGAGGAAAAATTTAAAACCTTTCTACACTAGATATTAGAAAATCGATGTCAGAAATTCTCTCCAAAACTCGGTGTAAATCTCAAATTCTTTTGTTTCGTACAATATTTTTAAAGTCGTACAGAGATCAAAACGTAAATAAAAACAAATATATTTTGGTAAAATGTAAACAAAAATATCATTTCAAACGGTTCACTTCAACCCATTTCATTGTACAATACAAAACTGTTCAACCGGGTTATGGGTGCTAGTCAGTGGCGGACCCAGGACCCCGGGGTCAGGGGTGTCAAATTTTTTAAGGCCGGTGTCAAATGGGTGCAAAACTTGTTCTACTAGTACAATTTCAAATTTTCAGGGGTGTCAAAATTAAAATTTCAAAAGATTTAGGCTATTTATATAGGGTGTTTAGTGCAAAAAAAAAATTCCAGGGGTTCAACTGAACCCCCTGGCTTGTAGCCAGGTCCGCCACTGGTGCTAGTGTGCTACTACGGTCTAATTGAGGTTGAATCATCCGCTAGACTCGCCGATTCGGTCTCGTTCTCAAAACACTCGTTTAGTCTAGTGCAAGTATGTTTAATTCTTTTTTTTTTGGTATAATAAAAAATGGTAAAAGTCCAACAAAACTTGCTATATTATTGGGCGAAGATGTCCCAAAGAAGTCATCAAAAATCAGTTGTTGGAAATTTCTTAGAAGAATGTTCTAAAACCTCTATGTTCCTGATAATGTTTTTGAAGCTATATGGTTGGTTAGCCAATTTTTTCCACAGGTTTCCACTACATTAATCCCGATTGTTCAGGATGTTCCCTTCTAAAAGCTGAAGAAAATAAATTAAAAATAATCCATTGGTAACTAAACTTTAGGAACATTACATCAAAATTGATAATTGTTGAAAGTCTAGACTCTAAACTAGCTACCAAGAACAAAAAGATCTAGAAACCCAACTACAATGCCAAGAACTACAACCCCTGTTGTCAAAAAGTTTAACAAATTA
This sequence comes from Astragalus membranaceus, assembly GCA_039519185.1. Lineage (NCBI taxonomy): Eukaryota > Viridiplantae > Streptophyta > Magnoliopsida > Fabales > Fabaceae > Astragalus > Astragalus membranaceus. The sequence goes on from CM076849.1 coordinate 108,161,288, forward strand.
AGAAAAACTACATCTGATCCGACAAATGACGTTAATCTCACGAATCAACCACGAACTGTTCTAATAGGATGCAATGGCACTGGCATCGCAAAACTACACGAAGGAGAAGATCTCACACTATTGCAATTCAAAGGTAACCCTTCGTCATTTTCCAAAGAAAACCCATCATCAGCACCACCAACATTGCTAGCCTTTTGCTCTTCATCAACATTTGTATCATCATCAATCTCTTCATCATCATCATCATCATCATCATCATGTGTACCAAGTGGTGTAAAATATTCTTCCTCACTAGTATCAGAGTAGTAATCTTCCTCAATCTCATGATCTAGTGGAACAAGGTGCATGGTAAGTCTACCATCAGCTCTATGCACATGAAAATACTCATGATGCTTTACTCTTTCTTCCTTAATAATCAACCTTCCTTCATCGGTATAATACCTTTTATAAACCCATGGCATGTGAGAAGCTAAGTTTTGTGTTTGAGCTAAACGAGGCATAGGAGGAGGGAACTCTCTCTTTTCCTTCTTTTTAATGTAGCTTCTCTTTGGTACATCGTTGGATTTGAAATGATCAACGACGTCGTTTTCATTTTGTAGGTCAATGCAGCTTTCGCTGCCGATGTAATCGTGGACATCGTTTGTGGAGGTTAAGGTCATGATGATGGGTTTGTTTTTTTTATTGAGAATGAGAAGGAAAAATCAAAGGGAATATATAGAGGGAGAAACATTGGGGGTGTGAAAGTAAATTTGCGGGGGTGTAAATGTGAATAAATGAGTGAAGGATTTTACGTACGTTGAATACGCAGAAATTGCAGGGAGAGGAAATGAAACAGTGGCTGGATTTTCGTGAAGGTGGTGGCAATGAAGAGAGAATCGAAAAGGATGCAACAGTGACAGCTATTACCCATTGAGAATAATGAAGTCAAAATTGAGTGGTATGTGGCTGGATTTAAGAGTGTCTGAATCTGAATACCTGTGAAATTTTCAAATTTCGAAATAAATTAGATGAGGATAAATTAAATTAAGTAAAGGAGCTAATTTAGGGATTGTCTTTCTAATCAAATTATTTATTCACTTTTTTATCGATCAAATTATTTATTCCTTGTTTAACTCAATTTAATATATGTGGTAATATTTTATATTTATATTCTTGGCATTATCTGCAGGTAATTAATTGTAATAAGTGTGCATTTGTCAAAATTAATTGTAATAAATGTGTTTTGAATAAGTGGTTTTTAGAAGAAAAAAATAATAGTTTTCTAATAAATTTGAATATTTATATTTTTGACTATAAATTAATTATTATGCTATAAATATGAGAAAAATATAATAAAAATTTCACTATTATTCAAAGAAATTAGTCAAAATCAATAAATGAATAGTTTTTTTTACTCAAAATGACTAGTTTGAATTAATTTAATAAGAAACTAGAAAATGATTAGTGTGAAAGGACATAATGAACTTAGAAATAAAAAAAAAACGAAAGAAAAAGATGAATTAGTAAAAAAAATTATATTTTTTTGACATATGTAAAAAAAACTTATTATATAATGACTAATGGGAAAGTTCAAAAGTGAACAAATAAAAAAAATGAAAGCAAAAGACGGAAAAAAGATAAAAAGAAATTAAAGGAAGAGTAAAAAAATATAAGAGCTGGTTTTAGTTTCTTTATGGAAAATAACGTGGAATTCAGACTATAAAAAGTTTTTTTTCAATAAATAAAAGTTATTATTAATAGAACATTTAGCATCGAAATCGGTGAAAACTGCGCACCAATGACATGCTAACAAAAAAAGAATAATTAGCACAACATTATTGTCACAAACTTCCCCCACATACTATGAAGGGTTTGAGAGGACGCTCAATCATGTGCAAGGCTAAATGAAATACAAAACACCATGATATATTATGTCCAAACTAGGAGTTACACGAAGGAAAGAAACACATAGAAGCGAGAGAAGCTAACACTAATAATATGAGTTATAAAGAAAGGGCTATATTAATTATACTTTTAGTCCTCTGTTTCCAAATTTCAAATATTTGGTTCTCTTATTTTAAAATACCGACATTTGACCATCTATTTTAAAAAACTCAGACATTTAGTCCAACAAAGGATTTTTCATATAATTAATTTATTTATTTATCTAGTAAAATATTTGAAATAAAAACAAAAAAAGAAATTAAACCAAGAACTAATTGTATAAGCCACACCTCCAAAACCTTTTTCCATACTTACAAAGCGGGTCATCAATGGAGATTCCACATTGCATTGACAGGTATTTCCTTGTTCACAGAAATGTGGATCTATTTGAAAATGTACCAGTAGAATTCATTCCACCTTCAATATAGACAGTGGCGGACCTAGGACGAGAAAAGGGGGTTCAAAATCTCTTGTTTGACTAAATGTCCAAGTTTTTTTAAAATAGGAGACTACTTGTTTGATTTTAAAATATGGAGACAAAAATTCTAAATATTTAAAAATAGGTGGACAAAAGAAAATAGATGAGGGAAGTAATATCAAAAAGAGAAACCTACATGGTATAACACAAGTGGTAGATACTTGGGCTCCTTAACTATTTTGTGGAGTTCGATTCTTGGTCGGTGGGTATGAAAAAATACCTGGTGGTAAAGGTCAACTCCTTAAACAAATCTCAGTACCTCGGGAAGGATACTTTGGTTTAAGAAAAAATCAAAAAGAGCAATGTTATTTTGACACTCTCAGTTGACATCATATACAGACTAAAAATACGCTCAATTCAATTCATGATTTGATCGAAGGAGAGAGAAGAAATTAATAAAAAAACTCAAAATCGTATAATATATCGTGTCTATTGTTTCAAAACAGCATTCTTGTTCTTGCATAAAAATGTTGTGTTTTTTTTACCCCCATCATCTGCCTATATACTCCCACAATAAATTTTAAGACGAAAATACCCCTTATAAAATTGACTTAAATCGGATCTACCTTTGAGGAGGTAGATCCGATTCACAAAAATAAAATGCGGATTTACGTATATCCGATTGGAATTAGTGGGGGGAAATCAGATATAGCTTTAGTGAGGTAGACCTGCTTTGCATTGAACAAAGCGGATATCCGCTTTGCATTTAACAAAGCGGATATACCTATCAGTAGGGGTATGTCCGCTTTGTTAAAATTCAAATCGGATTTACCTCCCTGATAGGTAAATCCGATTTGTACTAAATTCGATGGGTAGGATTTGACTGTCAATGTTGATCAACGGTGTAGATTGCACCGACCATACCAATGGTTGATAATCATTGACGAATTCTATAAATACCCATTGCCAACCTTATTCTTTTCACTCAAAAATTTCACTCTCACTTGCTTATTTCACTCATCCAAAATGGAGATATGCCTCACTCAACGCTCAGATGACAATAGGTTTGAAGGATAAAGTGTGGTGTCCACTTCTGGAGTCCTCAGCCGGTGTTATGCAGAATCCACCGCGACATGGGGTTTGAAGGTTTGAAGGATAAAGTGTGGTCCAAAGTTCAAGTGATTGGTGACGACCGTGACGTCACTAGTATCACTTATCGCAAACCCTATCTTGGAGATGATTGCCGCGTTTCCTTCTCGTCCATGACAATCAAGACTGACGAAGACGTGGTGAACATGTTAAACATCCATGACACGCTTCAGGGGTATAAGCCGTTGGAGCTGTACGTGGAAACTCAACGGAGTGTGAATGAGATTTTACGTCGTCTTCGACGACCAGAATTTTAGGAAAATGTATCTGCCTATTGTTATTGTAGTTTGTTATTGTTATTGTTATTGTTATTGTTATGTTTTATCTTTTATCGCATGAATGAAATCGAAATTTTAATGAAACTCCACAAATATAATAAACCAGAAATAATAAGAACCAAGTCATAAAAAATAGTTCAAGCATACAATCACACAAAACCCCCTTGTCACGTCCCGGTAGCATATCCAGTAACCGGGTGAGGCGAGCGTATGTCTGACTACCCATCCTAATGTCTCCGCTCCGAAGCCCCCTCCGAATCTCCTCCTCCACAATCTCTAGCAAATCTGGCTGTACTCGTGGTGCAGCTGGCTGTACTGGTGGTGGTGGTGGTGATGCAACCCGTAAGAGTCTAGGAATAGATGCTCTTACATACCAATGTATGTAGTCCAGAGCAACCTGACCCAACTCCTCAACTGGATAAGTAGTATGCAAAACCTCCTCCACCACAGGCGCAATCCGAAAAATGCAGTCTGCATGACTCGGACGACCAGTAAGAGGGTGACGTGGGATGACCTGCACGTACCCAAACTGTCTGAGGCACCTATCGGGCATGTAGGGAACATTGATGTCTCCCTAGCTGATGTGTCCCCTGTATAATGAGACCTGCTCAAAGTCTCTATCCTCCTCCCGGTGCTCCTCAAACGGTCGCCAGCAGACATCATCTTAGGTCAGCGCATCAATTCTCTGCCTGTATACCCCCAGCTCCACTCCATCCGTCTTCTTCTTCCTCCAACGCCCACACAGTGCTCCAGCCCGCAATCCACTCCTCCTCTCCACCAGCTGAGGAAAATACCATAAAATCCAGCTCTAAGAAAAAGAAGATAAACAACATGGTGAATTAAAAACTGTTTAACAAGTGCCTGAATTAAAAACATGGTGAATTAAAAACTTTTTACACCTGAATTAAAATTATTACCTTTAAGAGGGTCGCATACCCTCCTAACTGATGCGCCTGGTCCAAGCGAGAGTAGTTCAACTGGTCATACATGAAAGCAAGTGTTGCTGCCCCCAAGCATATGATCCCACACCAGCTGCACTGACATCCTCAAGTAGCAGCAGCCACTTAGCCTCAGCCCTGTCGCCGGTCTTGACTGTGAAGATGGACCAGCTCAGGATCAGAAGGATAAAGGCCCTGATAGCAGGACGCATGTCATCCCCTATGGACCTTCTACTAACAATCTCCTGGAGCCACTCAAAACGGTAATATGGGCCAGATGAAGCTCGACACTCCAGCCCCGCCTCCTCCATAGTCACACCTAGATAAACATGTGCTAGGTTGATGGCCTGATCAGTGGTGACAGAAGTAGGTGGAGCTCTGTAGTAGTTCCCCGTAATGGGTAAATGCAGCAAACAGGAGACATCATCCAAAGTAATCGTCATTTCACTAAATGGTAAGTGAAATGACGATGTCTCTGGGTGCCACCTCTCAAGAAAAGCAGACATGAGCTCATGGTCCACCTTTGTATGTCCGGTTGAGACGAGGGGGGCTAATCTGGAACCAGTGATAAAATCCCACAACCGGTGGTTTTGGGCAAACCCAAGCAGTCTCTGAGCCAGCTTGTTACCATGGTTCGTAACCTTCAATTTCCGCTCATATGTCTGTATTATAAATGTATCAGAAATAAGGCTATGTAAATAAATTAAACTAAGAAGGCTATGTAAATAAATTAAACTTACCGGGTCTTTCAATATAACGGAACAAACATGAGATGCTAGCCCAGTGAATAAAGGAGACTGCTCATCATGCTGCTCCTCATGCTGCTCTTCATGCTGCTGAGGCTGATGGTAGGGCTCCTCCTGGTACTGCTGATACTGCTGCTGCTGCTGATACTGTTGCTGATAATACCGCTGCTGGTAGTCCTCAAGCATAGAATGGTCCTCAGACATAGAATGCTCATCAAGAGGGTGCCCCTGCTGGCCTTCCTCATAGTGATAGTCTGGGGCCTCCTCCACCTGCTGATATTGCTGTTGTCTGCTACGCCGAGTAGACACATGTCCCGCAATCCTATGGTGGGTGCGTGTACTGGGAGCAGATGACGAGGCCTGACCCGAGGACTCCCCTCGATACCTGTTGGACACTGGAAAAAAACAAAGTTTAAAAAAAACACCAAAAAACACAAATTGGATCTAGTTATATCCGAATCGGATATAGGTAGATACGATGCGAAAACGGATTTAGCTACTTCCGACTTACTTTTTTTGCGTGTTCTGAGGAAGATCGGATTTATGTAGATACGATGGTAAATCCGATGGCAAATCGAAAATAGCTCTCTCAAGGGTAAATCCGATTCTCTCAGGAAAATTTCTGGTCAAACGGATGCAAGTGAAAAATGGTAAATGTTTTGTAAATTTGTAAAAATTTTAAGGGTATTTTCGTCTTTTCGCAGGGTATGTGGGGGGTATATAGGGAGATGATGGGGGTAAAAAAAACCCAAATGTTGCAAAGTGCTCTCTCCACGTTTGTCGTTTTCGTTGTTGGAACGAGCCTTTGAGCCGATTTTTATGGTTTGTTGGGTTGCATTTTTTGTAACCCCCACCCTTATATTCCCCCCCACACTCCTAGTGAAAAACCAAAAATGCCCTCAAGCCTTAACAAAAAACCTCAACCCTTTCTCATTTTTTTTTGTTACCATATTTTTGGTGCACAGTTTCCACAGGCTTTGCCGATGACTAATCTACACTAGGGAACCTGGCTGGCCGCGAGTACCCGGCTTTGCCGCCCCGTGTGGTTCTCCCCTCCCAACATAGTTTTTGCCACACCCAAGATTCGAACTCGAGACCTTGGGGTTGGATCCAAGTCCAGTTACCACTTGGACCAACGTTGGTTGAGAAAGGGTTGAGAATTACCAACCCTTTCTCAACGAAAGTATGTGACAAAGGAGAAAGGGTTGGTAATTCTCAACCCATTCTCATTTGTCACTGGTGTGTGAAAAAGATGTACAAGTATACACAGTCACAAACAAGTAGTATAAAAGATCGAACCCACAGGGATTGGATTAACTCTTGTAGCTTAAAAGTGTATAAATTAATGTGAACTATACTACTCACAAATTGGGATGATGGTGATAAGTAAACAGAATGTAAATATGCAATAAAATATGGAGGAAATCAGTTGAGAGTGATAGTTGAGATGTCTTCACTAAATAATTCACTTTTGAGAGTTTGTGTGTTTATGTGGTGCAGATGCATTGAGTGCAGCTCCATCAGTATGTGCCTTTCAGCTACTTTCTTCAGAGTTTCGTTACAAGCTTCCTATGTCTAGCATTGCTAAATAAGTCCATTCCTGCCTTTGAAGTACCCACTGTATCACCCTAAGGACTATGTTATCCTATGTCTAGGACTTAACATGGTTTTAACAAAGTTTTCTTTATTACGCAAGTTAACAAAGCCTTCATTAAAACACTCACCCTTATTAGTCTTGATTTCTAGTTATAAACCATGTCTGTAAATATAACTCCACTTATTCTAAGCGATCAACCTTAAAATAAGATGGATGTAGTATAACACAAGAACCAAAATGCTTACAACACTTAAAAGCACAATAACTTACTCAAAAGCTCATTATAAAGTTAGAACATCTCAACCAAAGAGGTTTAGCTCATAATATGCATTGCAAGGCAAAGATAATTGGAATAAAACATGTTGATATAAAGGAAAGTACAAGAGATATCAATAGGGTAGAGATTACACTGATTGAAGTACTCTTGCATAAGTTTACCCAGTAGTGCAGATGCACTGATTTCCTGCACCTAACTAAGATGAAGAAGTGAAGGGAGACGTCGTCAATTCCTTCCTTACCTTCTTGCAAACTAACTACTAACTTAAAAACATAAAAAGAAATAAAATACAAGAAATTAAACTATATTATTGTATGTGAAATGGATTGCGAATTGGATTCTTTTCAAGTGAGAAGCGGAAGCCTTTATATAGCCTTGGAGGTTTCCTTCAAGTGAGGGTTTGCTTGGGGACACTACTAGAAATTCGCTAAATAGTGACTGATTTAGCGACCCAAAAAAATTGGTCACTTTAGTGACCGATTTAGAGACCGATTCAATAAGTATAAAATACTTTTTGCTTAGTGACCGATTTTTCGGTCGCTAGCTTTAGAGACCGCTTTTTCGGTCACTAGTAGCGACCGATTTAGAGACCGATTCAATGTATAAAATATTTTTTGCTTAGTGACCGATTTTTCGGTCGCTAGCTTTAGAGACTGCTTTTTCGGTCGCTAGTAGAGGGGGTGGTGCAAAGTAAAACGCGGGGTGCAAGGAGAAATCTGCTGTTTTAAATTAAATTTATTTTACTTTTTCCTAAATTCCTCTCTCTCCTTCACTTCGTTTTCAACAAACCCTTGAGCCTCTGTCTCAACCAGAATCCAAATGCAAACCAAAAATCCACAAATCGAAGTGATGACGAGCTACAATGGGTTTTTACTTCGTCTCCTCCCGCGCTCTCATGCTCATGTCGTTTGACGATCTCCATCTGTGCTCCACGTTTGCGCTCTCACGCTTCTGTTCTTTTCCATTGCTTCATCGTCCATAGCTTCATCTTCTGGTTATGAAGGTAAACTTTGCTCTTCCATGGTTTTTTTTTTAATTTTTCGTTCTTCTTTTTGTACAAAACTTTTAAAGATCTAAAACATTAGGGTTTCGATTTTTGTTTTTAGTTTTCCTTTCGTCTTCTGCTTTTAGATTCTTAATATATTCAATTTTAATATTCTGCTTTGATCTCATACCTATATGTTTGAGTAATTAGGATTAGGGTTTAGCTAGGATAGTTTAGTAACTTGATTTGTGAGGAAATTGAAACTGGTTTTGTTTTATTGTGGCTCAACCAATTCTTTCATGTTTCATTCTTTTTCATGACATTACTTTCTGACATTTTCACGGCATTACTTTTTTAAGGCATATTCCCCTGCTCCTTTGATGGAAAGTGGCTTCTGGGATTGATGTTGTGTATAGAACATCTAATAATTTCTATTGGTGCAACTCAACAATACTTATATGTGTGAGCTATATTTTCTGACCCCGATGGTATAACTTCCTTCCAAAGTTTAATGCCTCTAGATATTATGTGTACCTTTACTTTGCTGAAATCCAAAAGCTCCAAGCAAATGACGTTAGAGAGTTCAACATTTTTGTAAATGGGGAGCTTTTAAATAATGATCCAGATAATCGTTTCTACTTGGAAAGCCTGTACTATGTATCAGCTATAAGTGAAACTGGGTTGGAGCTTTGGATCTTTGGTATATATTTAGTTAGATACACTGATTTTATTGACATTCATTGTTCTTATAATACTGTATTGAATTTTTTTACTGACCTACTCATATTTATGACAATAGTTGAAGCTATCATAAATGTGAAGTCAAAGTATAAGATCCAGAGAAATTGGCAAGGAGATCCTTGTACTCCACTTTCTTACTTGTGGGATGGTCTTAATTGCAGCTATGCTAAATCTAGTTCACCAAGGATCATATACCTGTAAGTTATGTGACATGAAACATATATGTTGATTGGAATTTGCAATAATATTAGTGAAATAAGAAATTTACAATCATGCTTTTAGGAACTTATCTTCAAGCGGCTTGATTGGAAATATAGCTCCTGGCATATCCAATCTGAAGTCAATAGAATATTTGTAAGTCAGTCTCACTGAATCTATCATATATAAATATCAAGCTATATAGTTGATAATAAAAATGAAGACTGCTCCTAAATTTGAGTAAAAATAACTTGTTCACATTGTAGGGATCTGTCCAAAAATAGTTTGACTGGGGATGTGCCAGATTTCCTATCTCAGCTGAAATTTTTGAGAGTTCTGTAAGTCATCTATCTTGATCTGGGTAAATTCTATAGAGCTTTCAAGAGCCTAGGCTCTATTAGGTGGTTCAGCTGAAATTTTTGAGAGTTCTGTAAGTCACCACATCTCAACATAGAGCTAATATGGTAAAACTTCCATTTCTCAGTCCTATACCTTATTGTGCCTTCCACAAACAATGATACAAAGTTATATGTTCTTCTGCACATTATTGTTGTAGTAGTTATGATAAAAAAGACATAGATCTCTCACTTAAGATGTTCTTCAGCATTTCATTCTCTTCTAATATGTTCAGCAATGTTTTCTCCTTATCCACCAGATCTTATGTAGACTTACAATTTTTATTATCCTTGCACCTTTTTGGTTATTGTTTTGGTTCATTCAAATTATTTTACAATGGTTTGCTTCAGTGTATGAAAACATCTTGTTTTGTCAATTTTTAGTCAAATAAGGCTACTACATATTAGTGGAACCATATTAGCTGATATACAGGTATTTTGTGTTTCGCTTAATGGTATTATTGTATCATCCATTTCAAGTCTTTGATTAAGAAATGTAATGTACTTTCATAGAAATCAGTGAAGTTGGTATCAAATGGAACCATATTAGTGGGACACTGTTAGTTTGAATATATGAAAGGAGTGACTTAAGTTGAATTGTTTTTCTGTGTGCTATGTTATTTAAAAATTGCAATCATTTGCAGTACTGAAGCTGGATTATGTTAGAGTGGTATAAAACTGAACTTGTTATTTTTCACTCATTTTTGTTATTGGTCTTGGTATTTTGGTTGAACCCATTAAACTTCAGTATTCAGATTTCAGATTAATGGTTTCCGGGCTAGAAAAACTTGGGTTATTTGCAATGTTAATCCACCCGTGACATTACTAGCTTCTGGTTGTTGTACATATTTTTGTTTAGTGCTCTTTTCTGAATAACTCTTTTTTGCCTGAACTGATCTTCCATCACAGTTTATTTAACAATTTTTTGCACCTGATCTGTTAGCAGTTTTCTTTAATTTGTATCTTCTTTATGTTCTTAGACGAAGCTGAACGGAACCCCTCCAGAGCCTATAGATTTGTTTCGTCGCACACACCAGCATCAAAAGGATAACACTTGGGTGGATAGAAAATCAGAACATACACATGTAATGACCTATAAATTTTTATTTCTATTATGTTTCTTACGTTGGTTTTAATTTATTTGAGTGTCCTGAATATTAATTGGTTTTATATCCATATCAAAAGGAGATCTTTACACGGGAATGGGAAAAACAGACCCAAACTGCATCTTTGCAAGGAGCTAATCCACCAAGTCAGATGGATGTATGGCGTGGTATAGTTGGAGTAAATAAAAACACGATGTATGGCTATGGACTACATTCGACCGAAGTGATGAGACCTTACTATTACGGTTCAAGTTCTTCATCATCTGAGTGGGTGCAAAGGCAGGAGCTTAATGAACTCAGAAATCAGTTGGAAGAAGTGAGAACCGAAAGAGATGAACTTCGAGTTGAAATGGCAAATACCAAGAACACCTGTGAGAAAAATAACAAGATGATAAAAAAATTGATGAAAATTATGAAGTATCAACAACTTCCAACTAATGAAGAGCTGTATGACGAAGATGATGAAGACGGAGATAGTGTGTAACATCCCCAATTTAGCTAATTTCATTTATTGAAATTAGCAAGATGTCTCAAGATAATTAATTAGCATAATTGGTTAATTATGATATGGCGAGTTAATTGGGATTGTAAGCGAATAGGAACACAAGGGTATTTTCGTCTTTTCCACACATTAATGAGTTTCGGCTAAACCATCCTCCACAGAACATAACTATATGCAATATGTGATTATTGTATAAGTATTGTTTGATTAAAACTGACTTAAGAAGAAAATAAGGAAGTTTAAGCCAAAAATTGGACATAAGGGCAACATGGTAATTACACCTCATTAAGTGACCCTCAGCTGGACAAAAACATAACATTACCTCTTTTCATCATTTGCTGAAATTCAGAAACAAGAGGTTAGAGAGAGAGGAGAGAAACACGAAGAGAGAGGGAGAGAAGGAGAAGGTGAAATTGTGAAATCTTGATGCATGTAGGTAGAAATTACACCATTCTTCTCCATTTTCGATTTCCTTTCTCATGATACCAATATCATTACCTGAATCATCCCCTTCTCCAAATTGCCATTTCTGAAACCTTGATGCAAACCAAAGTGAAGCTTTGAGGAGTTAAGTCATTGCATGTCACCATTGGAGCTCCATTAGCAACCCTTGAAGTTCAACAACCATATTAGAGCGCATACACTAGCTACATTGAGAATTGGATCAGTTTAGAGAGGATTTCAGTTTCTGGATTGATTTCTAGGCCATTGGGTAGCTTGAGTTCGTGATACTTGGTGGTTGGGATTGAAGATACCAACTCAAGGGAGATGCTGCTGGAAACCCGTAAGAACCCTCTTCGGTATTTAACTAATATCTCTCTGCACACAGCTCGGATGAACATGATTCTTGATGATTCAGAAACTAGACACGAAATGCTTTGGATTAGGCACAAGAATGAACCGATTTCATTGAGTATGGTGGAAGAAAAAGGAATTGCAAGTTTCAGTTTTGGATTAGAGACAGTTTTGACCCAGTCACCTTGTTTCGGGTGTATCTCCCAAGTTACTAGATGCATGCGTATGATCCTTTGACCATCAGAAAGTAGACAAAATTATCTCCATAATGGGCACTGGTTTGAAGGGTTTTGGCCACGATTTGACCAAGATACGCGTGTTACAAAACTGCTCACTGATTCTGGAAAACGGATGCGAAATTGGAAGTGTTGGTTCCTAAAATTTGGGATCGAATCGGCAAAGTTCGAGAGACGCCAATTCCGTAGTCAAGAAGGAAGTTCAGTAGCTGGATTTGTGATTGGTTGCTGTTCCGAAGTTCAGTTTCGAGTATCGGACGAGTTCGGTGCGAGTACGTGATTACGGGGATTGTTCGAGAGGTTACAGTTCGTGAGGACGTGATTTCTCGTGAGGTCGTCAAATCGGTGAGTTTTATACTCGCTTAGGGACGTTTTGTTGTCGAGTCATGTTGATTTCTGAAATGATACTATGGAAAATCCGCTTTGTGAAAACTTAACGAAAACGTTTTTATCGAAAAACCGTAACTCGCATAGTTGCTCGAATTGATTGGATTGTCGATTTATGATGTATATTGTTTGACTGTTTAATCGCTTTCGCTGGTCTGGAATAATAACTGTTATGTTGGGATATCGATCGGAACGAAATTGGAATCGGAACGAAATGGAATTTACTCATGAAAAGTCTATTTTCTGGAAAACGGATGGAGACGCACGGATCGTGTGCCTCTGTGCACGGGTCGTGCGTCCCCATCTGATGTTACACGAACTGAGTTTTTAAACACACACGGATCGTGCGCCTAGTCGCACGGGTCGTGTGTATCCTTCTGGAACTTTTATTCAACAACGCCCGGATCGTGCGCCTAGTCGCACGAGTCGTGCGTATCTTTCTGGAAATCTTTTACATCTTTGTTCAACAGCGCACGGGTCGTGCGCCTACACGCACGGGTCGTGTGAGACCTTCTGATCTTCAAATTCAAAGTACCTTTTTATCCGTTCCAAATGATTCCAATTCCCTTCTAATCCATTCCCCAAGGTCCCCCAACAATGTAAAGATACCGATGTCATGAGATTGAACATGTTACTAGAAAACTTGTGTATTATGAACAAAATGGAAGACCGTACTTAGAGAACGCGAGAGAATATATGTCAAGAAATAATAATATGATACACGGTACTTGACTGATATGATACACGGTACTTGACTGAAATGACTAACAGCCCATTGCGGGTACATGGATATATAATGTATAATAAATACAAGAGGAAAAAGGGTGACGACCCTTAGAGGTTAGCATACTAGGGGAGGGGAAGTCATGAGCCCCAAAACCTAGACTCAAGACTCTTTCGCCCACTAGAAATAGCGGGATGGGTTCACCAAAGTCAAAGAAGTGCCTATAAAATAGGTAGACTGAGGTGTTATGCTAAAAACATGGAACAAAAGATTGTATGCTGCATGTGTCGCTTAGGAGGGCCATGAGCATAAATGATGCAAGAACTTAATATATTTCCACGTGGTTGCTTTTAGGGCCACGAGTTTAAAGCAAGGCATAATGAACCGCTAGAGTTAGTAAGGGGTCTCGATAGGACTCACTGAGATAATGTTTATCTCACCCTTCATATTTGTGGTTTTTACAGAGAAACAGGGGAAAGCAAAGGCGACGAAGCACGGTTAGCCGGTGCGACTCTTGGAGTCATTGAAGACCGAGTTTCATGTTTTAGACCTTTGTCCCATTTAGTGTTTCTATGTTATCGATTGTATAACGATCATGTATCAGTTGTAAATCATTTCCGCTACTTTATGTTTTGAGTATTGAACACCAGGATTATGTACGAGTCTTAAGTATAGAAACTTAAGCATTTACAGGAAGTGTATGAGGTTCAGAGAACCATTTGATATGTATTATCGAAAGTTTTAGTTGTGTTCAATATTTCAATAACAGTAATTTACTCTGATGTATGCCATTTAGTGCATTTCGGTGATTCTATATGTTAGAATTTATCGGGGTGTTACATTATGGTATCAGAGCAGTTCGACCTAGTCGGGCTTAGTTTAGTTTAGGGTTGAGTCGATTCCTTGTTAGTCCTTGTTGTGATTACACTTGTGATGCTAAGAGACATTGAGCCTGATCAACTCAATACTTGGTGTATCATAAGCGGAATTATGGAAGGATGACCAAGACGTAGTCCTCGACCAAGACCGAAGTTCCTTAAAACCCGTTTCATCTTAGGGAATACTGGAAAGGAGAAGGTAGTTAAGCCATCAACTCCGAATGCAAAGTTAAAAGGCAGCCGATCAAGGGAAAGAAAGTGCTGTTGTATGATTCCTCAAGATTCTCCAAGTGTTTTGCTGGTAGGAAGCCCAAGAGGTGGATGTCGTCCTAGTGCGACTCAGTGGTAATATTTTTAGAAAAAGGGTCACTCAATCCAGAGTGCCCAAAAAGAGGAAAAGAAAGAGTCAGATCAGTCTACTTCAGCTCGAGAGAGGGTCTACACTGCAGATGCTCAGAAAGTCAAGGCTACAGACACTCCACCGAGAATGTGGATATTGTCCTAGGTATGAGATGAACGACTGCAAACCATGTGAATGTTGATTGTTTCATCGGACTATCAGTTTCGCCTCCGAGTCAGTGGAGCTACAGCCGACCAATTCTGAAGTTGTTATCTCATTCACTTCAGCCAGTGACTGTTTGTTTCAAGGCGCAGAAGCTTATGTCATGACGTTGTCTGCATCCACTGAGACAGGTCTAGATTTATCTTCTGTACAAGTTGCTAATGAATTTCTTGATGTGTTTCCTGATGAAGTTCCTTCGTTTCCTCCGGATCGTGAGGTGGAGTTTTCTATAGGGTTGGCTCCAGGCACTGAACCAATTTCTATAGCCCCGTATAGAATGTCGCCGTTAGAGTTGAGGGAATTGAAAGTCCAATTGGAAGAGCTAATTTCCAAACGGTTTATCCGGCCGAGTGCCTCACCATGGGGTGCTCCAGTGTTGCTTGTCAAGAAGGAGGACGGAAGTATGAGATTGTGTATTGATGATCGTCAGTTGAATAAGGTGACTATCAAGAACAAGTACCCTCTACCGAGGATTGATGATTTGTTAGACCAATTGAGGGGAGCTTCTGTATTTTCAAAGATTGATTTGAGGTCTGGCTATCACCAAATTAGGGTTCGAGCTTTGGACGTCCCGAAGACCGCTTTCCGTACGAAGTATGGACACTATGAATTTGTAGTGATGCCCTTCGGTTTGACTAATGCTCCAGCCGTATTCATGGATTATATGAATCGGATTTTTAAATCCCTATCTGGATCAGTTTGTGGTGGTGTTCATTGATGATATCTTGGTGTACTCTAAGACAATTGAGGAGCATGTGCAACATCTTCGAATTGTTCCGAACGTACTCCGAGAGAAGAAGTTGTACGCTAAGCCGTCCTAATGTGATTTTTGGATGCTCGAAGTTAAATTTCTGGGCCATGTGATATCTCAGGCAGGTGTTGCAGTGGATCCCAGTAAGACTGAAGCTGTGGTAGACTGGGAACAACCATCTACGGTTACTGAGGTAAGAAGTTTCTTGGGATTAGCTGGGTATTATCGAAGATTCATTCAAGGATTTTCCCAGCTGGTTCTTCCACTCACTCGGTTAACTCGCAAGGGTTAGCCGTTTGTTTGGGACTCATACTGTGATAATTGTTTCGCGGAATTGAAGAGTCGTTTGACTTCTGCACCTGTCCTGATTCTTCCAGATCCGTCCGTAGGATTCCAAATCTATTGCGACGCCTCTGGTAAGGGTTTGGGATGTGTCCTAATGCAGAATCAACAAGTAGTTGCTTATGCCTCCAGACAATTGAAACCGCATGAAGAGAATTACCCAACTCATGATTTAGAGTTGGCAGCGATTGTGTTTGCCCTAAAGATTTGGAGACATTACCTGTATGGGTCTTGTTTCGAAGGCTTTAGTGACCACAAGAGCCTTAAGTATTTGTTTGACCAAAAGGAGCTGAACAACAGACAGAGGAGATGGGTAGAATTCCTGAAAGATTATGATTTTGAATTGAAGTACCATCCTGGTAAGGCTAATGTTGTGGCCGATGCCTTAAGCAGAAAGTCCATCCACACTGCAGAGTTGATGATGCACGAGATGTCTTTGTTGGAATCGTTTAGAGACCTCAACTTGAGAGTTAAGTCAAGAAGGAACAGGTTGGTGTTGAGTCATATTCATATTTCATGTTCCTTGAGAAATCTGATTCGCTCAGCCCAAGAAGGTGATGTAGAGCTGCAAGCGCAGAAGAAATTGCCGAGTTACACCGAAGACGGTGATGGCGTAATTTGCTTTGATGGTAGAATCTGTGTGCCGAATGATGAGAATGTGAAGATGGCAAGTTTTAGAAGAGGCTCATAAGAGTCAGTTCTCAATACATCCTAGGTCTACCAAGATGTATCGAGATTTGAGGCAATTGTACTGGTGGCCGGGTATGAAAGTAGATATTGCAGAGTTTGTGTCTCGATGCTTGACTTGTCAAAGGGTTAGGATAGAGCACCAGAAGCCAGATGGCCAGTTGCAACCGTTGAATGTACCTGAATGGAAATGGGAAAGCATATCTATGGATTTTGTCATGAGATTGCCACGGTCCCAAGCCGGAAATGATTCTATTTGGGTAGTGGTGGACTGCATGACCAAGTCCGCTCATTTTATTCCAGTGCGTTCGAATCACAAGGTTGCTAAGTTAGCAGATGAGTATCTCAAGAATATTGTGAAGTTGCATGGGATCCCTACAAGTATCATCTGCGATCGAGATCCCAAGTTCACATCTCGATTTTGGAGAGCATTGAACATGGCGTTGGGAACAACGGTGTGTGTTAGCACCGCTTACCATCCACAGACAGACGGGGAGACTGAGAGAACGATTCAGACATTGGAGGATATGTTGAGGGCTTGTGTGCTCGATAGTGGAGACAGATGGGAGGATCATCTTCCGTTGGTGGAGTTTTCATACAACAACAGTTACCATTCTAGTATCGGAATGGCTCCACATGAAGCCTTGTATGGAAGGAAGTGTAGAACACCATTGTGCTGGTGGGATATAGGCGAGCAGAGATTGTTGGGATCAGATTTGGTCCGTGAGACTACGGAGAAGATCCGTCAGATAAGAGAAAGGATGAAAGCCGCGCAGAGTCGACAAAAGAGTTATGCGGATGAGAGAAGAAGGCCGTTAGAATTCAAAGAGGGAGACCATGTCTTTTTGAAACTTTCTCCAGCCATCGGGACCGGTATTGCTTTGCGAGCGAAGAAGCTCAGTCCTCGGTATGTCGGACCCTTCCAGATTATCGAGCGAGTTGGACCGGTAGCGTATCGCATTGCATTACCTCCAGAATTGTCCAGATTACACGATGTGTTTCATATATCGCAGTTAAGGAAGTATATTCATGACCCGAATCAGTCATTAAGTTATGAAGCGACTGACATCAGACCGGATTTATCTTATCATCCTACTTCCATCAGGATCATTGAACGTGGCGAGAAAACGCTCCGGACAAGATCAATTCCTATTGTCAAGGTGCTTTGGGACGATGCATCACTCGACGAAGCGACATGGGAAGTAGAGGAAAACATGCGGGTGAAATATCCCCATCTTTTCGATTGAGGTACGTTTTATCAATTTTGAGGACAAAATTTTTAAAAGTTGGGGTGATTGTAACATCCCCAATTTAGCTAATTTCATTTATTGAAATTAGCAAGATGTCTCAAGATAATTAATTAGCATAATTGGTTAATTATGATATGGCGAGTTAATTGGGATTGTAAGCGAATAGGAACACAAGGGTATTTTCGTCTTTTCCACACATTAATGAGTTTCGGCTAAACCATCCTCCACAGAACATAACTATATGCAATATGTGATTATTGTATAAGTATTGTTTGATTAAAACTGACTTAAGAAGAAATTAAGGAAGTTTAAGCCAAAAAAATGGACATAAGGGCAACATGGTAATTACACCTCATTAAGTGACCCTCAGCTGGACAAAAACATAACATTACCTCTTCTTCATCATTTGCTGAAATTCAGAAACAAGAGGTTAGAGAGAGAGGAGAGAAACACGAAGAGAGAGGGAGAGAAGAAGAAGGTGAAATTGTGAAATCTTGATGCATGTAGGTAGAAATTACACCATTCTTCTCCATTTTCGATTTCCTTTCTCATGATACCAATATCATTACCTGAATCATCCCCTTCTCCAAATTGCCATTTCTGAAACCTTGATGCATACCAAAGTGAAGCTTTGAGGAGTTAAGTCATTGCATGTCACCATTGGAGCTCCATTAGCAACCCTTGAAGTTCAACAACCATATTAGAGCGCATACACTAGCTACATTGAGAATTGGATCAGTTTAGAGAGGATTTCAGTTTCTGGATTGAGTTCTAGGCCATTGGGTAGCTTGAGTTCGTGATACTTGGTGGTTGGGATTGAAGATACCAACTCAAGGGAGATGCTGCTGGAAACCCGTAAGAACCCTCTTCGGTATTTAACTAATATCTCTCTGTAAACAGATCGGATGAACATGATTCTTGATGATTCAGAAACTAGACACGAAATGCTTCGGATTAGGCACAAGAATGAACCGATTTCATTGAGTATGGTGGAAGAAAAAGGAATTGCAAGTTTCAGTTTTGGATTAGAGACAGTTTTGACTCAGTCACCTTGTTTCGGGTGTATCTCCCAAGTTACTGGATGCATGCGTATGATCCTTTGACCATCCGAAAGTAGACAAAATTATCTACATAATGGGCACTGGTTTGAAGGGTTTTGGCCACGATTTGACCAAGATACGCGTGTTACAAAACTGCTCACTGATTCTGGAAAACGGATGCGAAATTGGAAGTGTTGGTTCCTAAAATTTGGGATCGAATCGGCAAAGTTCGAGAGACGCCAATTCCGTAGTCAAGAAGGAAGTTCAGTAGCTGGATTTGTGATTGGTTGCTGTTCCGAAGTTCAGTTTCGAGTATCGGACGAGTTCGGTGCGAGTACGTGATTACGGGGATTGTTCGAGAGGTTACGGTTCGTGAGGACGTGATTTCTCGCGAGGTCGTCAAATCGGTGAGTTCTATACTCGCTTAGGGACGTTTTGTTGTCGAGTCATGTTATTTTCTGAAATGATACTATGGAAAATCCGCTTTGTGAAAACTTAACGAAAACGTTTTTATCGAAAAACCATAAATCACATAGTTGCTCGAATTGATTGGATTGTCGATTTATGATATATTGTTTGACTGTTTAATCGCTTTCGCTGGTCTGGAATAATAACTGTTATGTTGGGATATCGATCGGAACGAAATTGGAATCGGAACGAAATGGAATTTACTCATGAAAAGTCTATTTTCTGGAAAACGGATGGAGACGCACGGATCGTGTGCCTCTGTGCACGGGTCGTGCGTCCCCATCTGATGTTACACGAACTGAGTTTTTAAACACACAGGGATCGTGCGCCTAGTCGCACGGGTCGTGTGTATCCTTCTGGAACTTTTATTCAACAACGCCCGGATCGTGCGCCTAGTCGCACGGGTCGTGCGTATCTTTCTGGAAATCTTTTACATCTTTGTTCAACAGCGCACGGGTCGTGCGCCTACACGCACGGGTCGTGCGCCTACACGCACGGGTCGTGTGAGACCTTCTGATCTTCAAATTCAAAGTACCTTTTTATCCGTTCCAAATGATTCCAATTCCCTTCTAATCCATTCCCCAAGGTCCCCCAACAATGTAAAGATACCGATGTCATGAGATTGAACATGTTACTAGAAAACTTGTGTATTATGAACAAAATGGAAGACCGTACTTAGAGAACGCGAGAGAACATATGTCAAGAAATAATAATATGATACACGGTACTTGACTGATATGATACATGGTACTTGACTGAAATGACTAACAGCCCATTGCGGGTACATGGATATATAATGTATAATAAATACAAGAGGAAAAAGGGTGACGACCCTTAGAGGTTAGCATACTAGGGGAGGGGAAGTCATGAGCCCCAAAACCTAGACTCAAGACTCTTTCGCCCACTAGAAATAGCGGGATGGGTTCACCAAAGTCAAAGAAGTGCCTATAAAATAGGTAGACTGAGGTGTTATGCTAAAAACATGGAACAAAAGATTGTATGCTGCATGTGTCGCTTAGGAGGGCCATGAGCATAAATGATGCAAGAACTTAATATATTTCCACGTGGTTGCTTTTAGGGCCACGAGTTTAAAGCAAGGCATAATGAACCGCTAGAGTTAGTAAGGGGTCTCGATAGGACTCACTGAGATAATGTTTATCTCACCCTTCATATTTGTGGTTTTTACAGAGAAACAGGGGAAAGCAAAGGCGACGAAGCACGGTTAGCCGGTGCGACTCTTGGAGTCATTGAAGACCGAGTTTCATGGTTTAGACCTTTGTCCCATTTAGTGTTTCTATGTTATCGATTGTATAACGATCATGTATCAGTTGTAAATCGTTTCCGCTACTTTATGTTTTGAGTATTGAACACCAGGATTATGTACGAGTCTTAAGTGTAGAAACTTAAGCATTTACAGGAAGTGTATGGGGTTCAGAGAACCATTTGATATGTATTATCGAAAGTTTTAGTTGTGTTCAATATTTCAATAACAGGAAGTTACTCTGATGTATGCCATTTAGTGCATTTCGGTGATTCTATATGTTAGAATTTATCGGGGTGTTACATAATGAAGAGTCATTAAAACAGTCACTAAAATAGTATCTAAACTAGCTGCAAATCAGTCACCAAATCAGTCACCAAATCAGTTGCGAAATCAGTCACAAAATCAGTTGCTAAATCAGTCACCAAATCAGTCGCTAAATCAGTCACCAAAACAGTCACTAAATGAGTCACCAAATCAGTTGCTAAATCGGTCACCAGATCAGTCTCTAAATCAGTCACAAAATCGGTCACTAAATCGGTCGCTATTTTCGGCCACAAAATCAGTCTCTATTTTCGGTCGCTAAATCGGTAACAATTTCGGTCACTAAATCGGTCACTAACGAAACAGTCACTAAATCGGTCGCCAATGGTTAGCGACCTGTGATTTAGCCACTGATTTTTTTTGGTCGCTAATTCGGTCACAAAATCGCTTAGTGACCGATTTTTCCTGTATAGTGACCGAAAAATCGGTCACTAAATGACGTTTTTTTTTGTAGTGGGATCAAGATAACCAAATGAGGCTTAACCATGGTTACTTTTCAGAACTTGGATAAAGGCAATTGAGTCCAACACTCAACCTCAAAGAGAGGTCCAATCGTAGAAGGCCATGTGTCCTCTATGAGTGATCCTTCATGATGGTCTTCTATTGTGGGCGCCTCCTCTTGCATGTTGGCATGTGCCTCCATGTGACTTGTGACTGAGCATGATGTCATAGAGATGTTTATGCATTGGTATGAATTGAGGTGCTTCCAATGTGGGTTTATCTGTCTTTAGTGCAGGATGGTGCAGATGCACCCAGGTGCAGTTGCCCTGTTGTAAATGTATTTAGTGCAGATGCACTGTTGTTTTTTGGGTGCAGTTGTATCAACTGCAGGTGCACTGAACAAACATATCAAACACACCAATATACATACAAAAACGTTTAAATCATTGCATAACCCTCTTTGAAACTTAGAATGTTGTTATCTTACTCATACTACTATATTTAACACATACTACACTTGATTTAAAGTAATTAGTTATGTTTAGATGCATAAATAACTCTATATAAAATAGAGTTATCACACCCCCAAACTTAAACCATTGCTTGTCCTCAAGTAATGACAAAAAGAAAACACAAATAAGATTTTCATATTTAAGAAGAACAGATCAGATCATATCTTTCCAAAGAATGATTTTTTTTGCAATGAACTTCATTTTCAGAACATTTTGTCTTGGTGCCTTTGAATTCCCAAACATCCAAAGTTATTAAAACTCATTTATGTGAGTGTGTGCCCCACTGAGAATCAATCAGTTTCCAAAACTAAGTAAAAAGTTTCTCTTAGCCTTTGGAAAATTTTAGATCACGTTTGGTCAAAGAAAAAAGTGTTTCAAAATATAGACTAGACTAACAACATCTTCAAGACTTAGGGGGCTTTAAGCACAACTAAGGACTTTGGTTGAGTATTCCAAAATGGTTGAGTCAATGCACTATCTTTATTTTTTGTGGTTCTTTTCTTGGTGCAGATGCACCTAGGTGCAGGTGCACTGGGTATTTTTGTGAAGTGCAGATGCACTGAACTTTTTGTAACGGTGCAAGTGCATTGAGTGAAGCTGCACTTGATACTACATTTCAAGATTTGTAGCATATATTGCCCTCCTCACTGACCTCCTTATGCATACGTTTTTTTCTTTGGCTTGATTTTCTTTTCTTCTTTTTCTTTCTTTTCTTTTGCATTTTGATGCTTTTCTTTTCTTTCAAACCAAATGCACTATTAGAACAGGTTCAGTTAATGACTTAGGCAAATATAGCTAGTTATAACATTTTGAACTCTTTTGTAGTGATTTTGGGAACCTATTTGTATTGACTACCCTAAGTTTCTCATACTCAGCCTTAGTATTCATGGAAACTCTCCCAAACTTAATTCTTTATGCTTTTCTATATTTTTAGATAAAATTTGGCCTTGACCTTAGCTTTCTAAAAATTCCTCTTGCATCAGATAGTTTTTCAAATAGCAAGGTTCTTTTCAAAACTCAGTTTTGGTGTGTCAAAGTAATAATAAAATTGATCATTTTGGGGAAAACAATGCTTCTTTTCTTTTTCTTCTTTCATCATTTAAAATTCAGTTCAAAGAATGTATTTGGCTAAGTTTGTGAAAAAGAAACAAAGCTGATCATGCTTCAAAAACTATCAAATCTTATTTTGAACATAGAAACAATTTTGATGCACCTCAAACTAAAGCTTATGCAACTAATGTTTTTGTAAAACAATTTTCTGAATTTTCAAAAGAAGCTTTGTTGATTGCATCATTTTAAAATTTTGAAATTAACTACTCACATATAGGCAAACAACAGAAAATAGACATACATAATTATTAAAACACACAAGCACATGCATATAGTTTTTAAAGTGCTTCTCCTGCTTGACTTTCAGCTTCTTGGCTTTTGGCTCTTTTGTCTTTGGTGTAACTGCCTTTGGTGTAGGTGCACCAGTTGCCTTTGGTCTTGCTGGAACTTGGGGTGCAACTGCATCTGATGCAGCTGCATCAGACTGCACTGTTGCTAGTGGTTTATCAGCTTGGTCATCTTTTGGCAGTGCAAATGCATCAAATGCATCTGTACTGAACTGCACTGGTTCCTTTGCTTTTCTACAGGGTGCTCTCCAACTACAACCTCAGCCTCATTTGCTTGCTTTTTCTCAGTGGGTTGGTCTTTCACAGTTGCCTCTTCCTCCATTGTGTCAGCACCAGTGGTTTCTTTGGTTATCTCCATCTCAGCAGGTTGGTCTCTTTCTTGATTCTTTTCAACACCTCCTAGACATGGGTCCTCTTGCACAGCTTGCAAAACCTTAGCAGCTTGCTTGAAAAATTTCTGGGTATTTCCCAGTTCTTCTCTCCTTTTAGCAGCAAGTTCTTCCAAGACCAGCTTCACAGTATCTTCCCTGTTCTTTGGAATGACTGTTACTCCAGGAATGTGCTGGGGTGCCTCTGCACTAGGTGTAGATGCATCAGGTGCTTTCTGTTTAGGATCTCCCTCCTGTTCCTCCTCAGAACCTGTTTTTGACTCCTCTTCAAGGGTGGTCTCCTTAATAACCTGCAATTGCTCAAAAACAATGTTAGAAGGGATAGGGATTGGTCCAGTGTGGGGTGTTGGATCATGCTTTTGAGTAGGGATGGATGATGGTAATTTTTCTGGTGTGTTTTGTTTTTCTGGTTGTTCTGTTTGGGTGGGTATTGGTGATGGTGGTTGGGTGGGTGTTGGTGATTTCTGTGGTGATGGGGTATTATGGGGTGGGGTTGGTGTTTTGAGCTGTGCAGGTGCATTTAGTGCATCTGCACCAATGGGTGATTTTGGTGGTGATGGTGGAGTGGTTTCTGGTTGAGTTTCTCTTGTTTTTGTGGCATACTTCCTTCGAGCCACAGCCTCCATGTTCACTTCTTCGTCCTCAATGCTTTCAGACTCATCTTCTTCTACTTCCTTTTCAATGTCCTGTACTGCCTTTTTGGCTACAGAATCTTCTTCACTGTCCTCCATTTGTTCACTCATCAGTTCTGGTTCTTCCTCAATTATTTTCTTCTTTCCTTTTTGTTGTTTCTTTGTTACCCTCTTCCTTTTTAGATTCTTTTCCTTATTACTTTCTTTCTCAACCTCTTCTTCTTCCATTATTTCTTTTTCCTCTCTTTCCTCCTCTTCTTCACTTTGAAATACCCAAGTTGGGAATACTGGAATTTCTAGCTGTGATGGCACCTGAGAGATTTCCATTAACCTAAGTTGCATCCATTGATGCTGTTCTTGCTGAAATTTCCAAACTGTCTGGTGCTTCTGCACCAAGTGCTATTGCACTAGGCTAGTTGGTTCCTTCATCTCAGCAGATAATGGGCCAGGTGGATACTTCCTCTGTTGCTGTTCACTAGTACTAATTTCAACCCCTTGTTTCATACAAAGTTCAGTAATCAAACATGGAAAGAAAAGAAATCCTTCTTTCTTTGTTGAACAATCCAAAATTTGTTTATTAATTATTCTTCCTACATCCACATTGTCATCAGTTAAGATTGCATCCAAAAGGATCAATCTATCTTTAGAAAGTGTGTATGTGTGTGATGTAGGAAGAATAGAGAAATCAACAAAGAGATACCAGTTGCCTAGTTCAGGGATAATGTATCTACTTTTAAGTTTGAACTCTATGTGAGGGATCTTATCCCATTTGGAATTCTTTACTGCTCTTCTAGCTTTTACCCTTTCCATGTCGTTCTTCCCATATTTTTCCACTTTTTCTTCAAAACCAGTAGCATTATAAAACAGATTATAATGATCATTGTCGTGACCTAGATCTCGACATAGACGGCTCAAAAATATAAATTTTAGGAGCCGCCACCCAATTTATTAAAAATAGGAAAAATTTGGAAAAACCTAACCTAAACTCCAGTGGTCTGCGTAACTAGGTTGGATTCGGGAGTCGGTTATGCGTAGGGAAGGGGCGAAAACCTAATTTCATTGCACCCCTAGCACATCTGTCCTAAGACAGTTACCCTAAATTTGATTTGCACAAGAATTAACAAGTTGTTTCATTATTTGTTTACCCGAAAAATAATACTTAATCGGATTTAGTAAAAAAAGAACAATTATTTACAAAGGACTAATTTTAAGAAAATTTTATTTTGACTTTGACAGGGAGGCCCTGCGCCTACGTACTCTCCGGTGCAATGAGAGACTCAAAAGTCGCGTAGTTCTTCCTGAAAAATTTTGTTGGTTGGTATTTTTTAATATAGAGGTTTTAGGATTATTGAGCTGTACAGCTCATCCATCCTAGAACGCTGACTGACCCGTCTGTACAATCGACTTAGTCCCCTATTTTATAAAAATGGAGTTTTTAGAGTTTTGGAAAATGATTTTATGTGTGTTGGTTTGATTTTATTTGAATAGGGATTTTAGGACTCTTGAACCATACGGTTCATTTATCCTAGAATGCTGACTAACCCGTCTGTACAGTCGGCTTAGTCCCCTATTTTCGAAAAATGGAGTTTTTGATTTAGGGAAAGAAATATGTTTGTGTTTATTTTGATTTAGAAATTGTTTGTTTTAAATAGGGATTTTAGGACATGATTCGTAATGGTTCATTAGTAACCTAAAAAGCTGACTAACCCGACTGTAATTTAGCCCCTTTCTAACTAAAAAGCGATAAACTAACAGAAACTTAATAGAAACAACCTACTATTGCCAGAGAACTTGCATGATTTAACTTTGAATAAGTATAAATAACTCATATAAATATGAGTTATCACACCCCCAAACTTAAACCAATGCTTGTCCTCAAGAAATCAAAACACAACATATGAAAAGATGTATGAAATTAAATACGCCAGCAGTTTATACCCTGCTCACCCATTTGATCAAAAATCATCCTCAAGGTGGAAAATGAATTTTCTGATGTGTTTTTCAAGTGCAGCTCTAAACTGTTTATATAGGCTTCAAGAAGATAGCTGTTAGAGACATAGGCTCCAGCAATCAATAGCCAGTTAAAAAACCGTTTCAAAAATCAATTGTAATCATAAGGTTTTTTCGACTTCAGCTTTATATGAGAGAAAAGCTTCAAATGCTTCATCTTTTTGTCTTAATAGAAACACCTTAGTGTATCGCGAAAAATAATCTATAAATGTCACATAATAATTTTTTCCACCCCTAGTTGGAGTTTGTTTTAAATCTCCTAGGTCTGTATGAATTAAACTAAGCAATTCAGTTTCACATTGTACCGGGTAACATGATTTCTTTGTTAAAACATTAAACCTAATTCCTTATCCTTTCTAAAACTCTCAGCGCCGCATCCTTGTTCTAAAACAGAGAAAAAAAATTTCTTCACTGGGAGAGAGAGAGAGCTTCACGATGGTGAGAGAGAGAAGGACCTCGAGGGGGAAGGAGGACATAGGGATGCGAGTGCGATGGTGTCAGGGCCACGCCGGGAAGGTTCGCGACGGTGAAGGATTTCCGGCCGACCGCCGAAGACGCGGTCCTAGCTCAAAGTGCGCCGTTGACGGCGACGATGGGGGAACCGTGGCAGCGAGCAAACGACGGGGGGACCTCTAGTGGCTGCGACGCGAACACGACGGCTTGGGCGCGTTCTCACCGCGGACTAACAGTGACGTCGCTGAAGGAGGCTTTCGGTGACATAGGAGCGGACGGCCACCGTCTATGGTGGCCGGAGCTAACAGGCATTATTATTATTTTTTTGTTGTTTTCACGGATCTGGCCCTCTTTTCCCTAATCTGCCTGCTGTCTCTTGTTGTTTTGTATATATATTTTTTTTGTGTTTGTCTTCTAAGGAACAAACTAATTTTTATAACTAAACAACATATTTCAAACCTTGCAGAACAGAACCTTGTTTCTAACTATTGCTTTCATTTTTTTTCTTATATCCTTTTTTTTATCACTGTACCTAGCATACACACAACCTAATCTTCGTTCCCCCTTCCCTTTTTTTATGCATATATGAGGAGAACCTGAGAACAAAAAAAAGAACTAATTTTTTCTCTAATACTAATACTAGTATATATTCACAGTGAAACAGAATGGGCTACTTCTAATAAAATACCTACTGAACTTATTACTACTAATAAAGATGAAAAAAAAATTTGACTTGACTAGCCTTTTTCCAGAAAAGAAAGAAATCAAAAGCTTTTTTTCGTTATTGAAAAAAAATCGATCCACCCCACTGCTTCAGATACTGCTTTCCCAGAATTTCCTGTGTGAATTTTTTTTTGTGAAAATTGCTGTGTTTTTTTCAGTCCTCTCTCCCCCTCTAGTTTTCAGATTAGCATTTTATAACAATATTTTTGAAACCGGAAATTAATGTTTTTGATTACTGATTAATTGCATTGTCTATTTTTCAGGGCTGACTCAACCTTCCCCCCTTTTTTAGCTGCTGATTTGAATTGGCTATTTTTCAGGTGCTTGGGGAGCTGGAGCAAGCTTGCAGATCAAACTCAGGAGCAGGAGGCGCGTACGGCTGCTGGCAGCGATTAGGGTTTATTTGGGCCTTTCCCTTTTTTTTTTGACAGTTAGGTGTAGAGGATTCTTTTTTGGGCCCATTTGAGGCTGTTTTTTTTTGTAATTTTGGCATATGTTTGGGCCATGTGTAACTAGACATTTTGTAAATAAAATTTTTTCACACACCTCCTATTTTATTATTACTATTATTACTAAACAAAAGGGAACTAAAAGGAAACGCGACAAAACATGTCGGACTAAACACGATGAAACGCTAAAACAACGGCGCGACGAACATGCGCACAAACCAAATATTTATTCAAAGGGATTTATTTTATTATTTTTCGTAAAAGAAAAAGTAAATAATAAAAAAAATGCACCGGTTAAAATTGGGTGTTCACAGATGCCCCTCTTTGCTTACTTTCTTACGAGATAATACATAAAATCATGTTTTCTTGTATTATCAAAGTAAGGAATAAGTCGATATGAACCTCAATTTTAATCGGTGAGATATGCACCATTGTCTTTTGACTGTTAAAGTTAAATGGGTAACAAGAAATACAAACAGTGCCAGAGCTGAATCGATAGCACGAAGTTTCAAAACAATGTCAGGGCAAGACCGATAGCACAAAATTTAAAAATAATGTCAGAGCGAAACTAGTAGCATGAAAATCAAAGACAATGCCAGGGCGAGACCGATAGCAGGAAAATTAAAGACAATGCCAGGGCGAGACCGATACCAGGATAATTAAAGACAATGCCAGGGCGAGACCGATAGCATGAAAATTAAAGCAGTGCCAGGGCTGAACCATTAGCACGAAATTTAAAAGACAATGCCAGGGCTGAATCGTTAGCAAGAAATTTAAAAAGACAAATGCCAGGACTGAACCGTTAGCATGAAACGTAAAGCAGTGCCAGGGCTGAACCGTTAGCACGAAGTCAAAAAGAAAATGCCAGGGCTGAACCGTTAGCATGAAAGGTAAAGCTGTGCCAGGGCTAAACTGTAACACCCTAAAATATTTAATTAATTTATTTAATTAAGTATTTAGGAATGTATTTAATTTATTGGGTATAATTTAATTAATTAAAATTATATTTAAAAAAAAGGTGTAGGTGGTATTAGGGGAGGAGGGCGCCAATTAGCTAGACTTGGGCTTAAGTGGAAAGCCCAAGCCCATGATCCAAGATCATATGCGAAGGGGGCAAGCCAAGAGGAGGTTAGGGTTTGTGTTAGCAATTGCGAAATGGAGAATAGAGAGAAAGAGAGAAGGAGGGCGCCGTAGAGAGGAGAAGAGAAAGGGGAAGGGCGCGAGTTCAAGGAGGAGGAAGGGACGTGATCGTGTTGCTGTGGTTTCGGTCGTGACTGTCTCTAGGGCATCTATCCTTCAAGTTCGAGGTTAGGGGAGCTCTATCCTTCCATCTAATAGAATTCCATGATAGGTCTTAATCTAGGTTGTTGGACTAGATCCTTGATGCATGCCCTATTCTTGATGTTCTTGATATGTTCATGTTGTTCTTGATGTTCTTGATATGTTGATGTTGTTCTTGATTTCAATATATATGCACTTCATGTACGCGCATGTGAATTATAATAGAGACACGATTATTATGTGATTTATGCGATTAATTTGATGTTGATGGTATTGGGTGTTGATGGTGTTCGCATATGAGGTGTTTGAGGGTATGGGCGCCTAGGGCGCCATGGTGATGTGTGTGTGGTGCCCAATAGAATTTTGATCATTTTAAAATAAAGTTTGATTTTTTTGGTGGTTGGAATTTTGGGTTGTGTTGGTCATGTGAAAAATTTTGAGAAAAATAATGTTTTGTGCTGAAATTGGGCAAAAATCCGTGTTGCTGAAAGTGCCTGGGCGCTGGGTGCCCATGGTGCTGTGCGCTGTGCAGTGTTGCTCCAGGCGCTGGGTGCCAGCGCTGGGCGCTGAGCGCCCGTGCGCGTGTGTGTGTGTGCGTAGCGCTGGGCGGTGGGTGCCAGCGCTGGGCGCTGAGCGCCCGTGTGCGTGTGTTGTGTGCTGCGCCAAGGCGCTGGGCGCCAGGCGCTGGGCGCTGAGCGCCCGGGTGTGTGTGCGTGCGTGTGTTGCCTTTTGCTAGGCGCTGGGCGCCAGATGCCTGGGCGCTGGGTGCCCATGGCGCCAGTTTTTCAGGATGTTCCAAAATATTTTCGAAAACTGTTTTCGCCATATCTTTTGACTCAGATATCCGTTTCGAACGATTCAAAAAGCGTTGTGAAGCATTTTCAGTTGTCCATCTGCGTGTCCCATTTTTAAAAATAAAAACTTCTTATTTCTGAAGGTTGCTGGGGCGCCCAAGTGGCCGTTCCCAGTGATCGTTGCTGTGACAGTGAGAAGATATTTTGATGTCTTTAAAAACTCTCTTTTGCGTACGACCAGTGATTTTAACGACTTAGTGTCAAAATGATGATTTTGACGATGATGCCCTAGTGGCTAGTTAAATGACTGTTTTGCCCTTAGTGGCTCATATGATTTTATAATGGCGTGTAAATGACTGTTTTGCCCTTAGTGGCTAATATTCTTTCTAATGACGAGTAAAGGACGGTTTTGCCCTTAGAGGCCAATATTATTGATAATGAGGTGTAAATGACGATGATGCCCCTAGTGGCTAGTTAAATGACTGTTTTTCCCTTAGTGGCTATTATTATTTATAGTGATGTGTAAATGACGATGATGCCCTTGGTGGCTAGTAAATGACGTTTTGCCCTCAGTGGCTATTGTGTGAGTTGATGACATCTGTGTAAGAGTGATGATGAAACCCAGTGACGTTTGAGGCCCGAGAGGCTAAGTGATGTTAAGGCCTAAAAGGCTAAGTGATGTTGTTGTTGTGTGAATTGTGAATTTGCAGGTGCTGTGCCTCTTATTTGGCAAATCGGTAAGTGACGGGTCACATAGTTGACTGCGATTTGTGCATTTGAGTATGTGTGTGTTTGTGAGTGGTGCATGTCATAGTGTCTCATGCCCCATATGCATAAACCCAGTGACGTTTTGAGGCCTGAGTGGCTAAGTGACGATGAGGCCTTAATGGCTAAGCGACGTTTGTGAAAAGGTACCTCATGCATATGCCCGCGAGTGGGTTGCATTTCATATGCCTACATGACATGAGCTGAGTTATTGTAAGTGATGTGAATGATGATTGTGATGTGAGTATTTAGTGTTTTGGATGCTGATTGCTCTAGTGCGTAGCCTACGATTAGTACTTATCATATTTTCTATTATATGGATTGAAATGATGCTCACCCTTTCCTGTTTGAATGTTACCCCCGTGTTGGTAACGTGCAGGTGATTCCTAGTGAAAGCCTTAGCTTCACTTCTTGAGTCGAGTCGTCATGCTCTGATACGTAGCACCTGGGGGGATGTATTTGATGCTTTGCTGATGTACTTAGAGTTTTATACTGTTGATGGGTTGATTCATTTTCCGCTGCGTTGTCGTTGGATTTTTATGACGTAGTTTTTCGATGTTGTGGTCTCCCTATTGTGGAGTGTTATGTATTGCACCTTTGACGACGTACTATTTTAATTGAGACTTGAAGTTTTATTTTGACGTATGTGTGACACCCTCGTGGTGAAATCGAAAATGATTTTTGAACTCTGATTTTCTTAATTAAAATAAAAGGGTAGAAAGGGGGTGTTACATTAGTGGTATCAGAGCAATGGTTGGTCCGTCCGGCCGAGTCGTAGAGTCGTTGTGTCGGTTAACGACCAACTGTTGTCTTTTGAATCTAACAGTTGTTTGTGTTGTACTAACGCTTCTGCAGGAGAAGGTAAAACAAAAATTGCTAATGGTAAGAGTACTAGTGGGGGAGATGTCCCTACTAGCGTTGTGTGCTGGTATTGTGTGTTTACCGTTATTCTATGTGTGAACCCTATCTCTTTTGTTTTGGTTCCTGTTGTTGACTTTCTGGTTGTGTGGTCCTTATTGTCGACCGCCATGTTGCATGTCGTTAAATGAACTGCCCCGTTGCTTAGTGATCGCATGTGTATTGATTGCTGAACTATTTTAATTGATTGACACCAAGCCTTACTTAAAACTCTCTTGTGGTGTGTCTTGCTGTTAAAGATAACTGTATAGGTAAAATGGTTTTTCTGATTCAGTTGTTGTTGTTACTTCGTCGATAACATGCAATAATGTTTTGTTCGATAACATACAAATAATGTTTATGCTATGTAGTTTTGCTTTCTGAAAAGTAAAGTAATTTCCGAAAGTGTTGTCGAACATCTAATAAAACGGTTTTATGGTGGGAGGCCGATATTAGCGTTGAAAAATTATTTTGATAAATGAGCGTTGATCTTGTGTCAAGTTTTGCTACGATATTTGATTGCACAATGATGCTTACGTGGATTGGTCTCTCTAAATATCTTAATGCTTTGACTACTGTTTTCATTCTGTTAAACTATTTCTCCCTATACCCAACTATAATGGTGGTCATCATTATCTCTAAAACTATTTTTGTGATTGGTGACATTTCCTACTTACGAAATTTATTTTCCAGAAAATGTATTATTGACTTCGTCCGAAAAGTCAACTATGTTTTACGTTGGTTGTTTTGTATGTCCCTGACTGTTCTGACATGCAACGTTGAGAGAGTTCAGAGTCCTCACGAGTTATTTTACAGTTCCATGCTGCATGATAATAACCATGAATAAAAGTTGCCCGTACTGAATTTTCATGATTTTGTGTTAGCGGTTACATTTCTCTACCGTATGTGCTACGTGAATGCTTGATATTGTGCGCGTGGAATTTTTGACAACATTCTGAGTGGTTTTTCCTGAGTGGTTTTGAAAATATTAAAATGATAATGTCTGCCGAGGATGGATATATGTTCTCCTAAAGTTAGTTTTGTTGTTAGACGTTCATATGAAGACTTAAACTAATTTAGTTCGGTTGATGTGTAGTTTTATGTAAATACTTTTGCTGTAGCATGTTTTTACTTCTATGTTGGCGCTCTAGGCTAAGTGTTTTGTGGATATTGGTCCACTAAATTGTTTTTGGTGTCATTGCCATACCAGCATGCTGTAACTCTTGAAAAATAATAAAGTCCTATTACTCAGTTGTTATTTTCTCTGAATTTTCTGAAACTGATTTGAGGATTGAGCACTCTGATTTTGTGATTTGTCTTACTATATTTACGCATTTGGTAAACTTTCTCGTGATGTTGTTGACGCTATTGTTGTCGTTGTTTTGCTTTTGTTGCTGTTTTTCTGGAAATTATAGAGGCTGTTTTCTGAAAAATATTGCTACTGTTTTCCGAAAACTATATTGGCTGTTTTTCAGGAGAATAAATGTTACTGTTTTCTGAAAACTACTGCCGCTGTCCTCCTAAGATGATTGTTGTTGTTTCCTGAAAAATCATCGTTGCTGTCTTTAAAAATTACTTTCACTGTACCGAAAAGAACTGTTACTGTTCCTAACTTATGCGCTGCCCCTATTTTTATGAGTTGTGCCTAATTCGATTGTTAACCGTTGCCGGTGCCTTAGTGCCCGATTGTTGTGACTGAGTTGGTAATATTGCTGTTGTTGATGATGTTGGTACTAATGATGTTGATATTGATATTGTTGTTGTGGGCCGATGGCCATTATTGATTAGTACGCCGCTACTATGCCCCATGCGTTGTTGTTGTTGATGATGTTGCTTTGTTGTTGGTTTTTTAGTTGTTGGTGTCGCCTGAGTGGAAATTGTAGATGTTGATGTCACCTGAGTGGCAATTGTAGTTGTTGATGTCGCCTGAGTGGCAATTGTAGTTGTTGATGTCGCCTGAGTGGCAATTGTAGATGTTGATGTCGCCTGAGTGGCAATTGTAGTTGTTGATGTCGCCTGAGTGGCAATTGTAGTTGTTGATGTCGCCTGAGTGGCAATTGTAGTTGTTGATGTCGCCTGAGTGGCAATTGTAGTTGTTGATGTCGCCTGAGTGGCAATTGTGGTTGTTGATGTCGCCAGAGTGGCAATTGTAATTGTTGATGTCGCCTGAGTGGCAAAGTTGTTTGTGGATGTTGTTGTCGTGTTACTAAAATTATGAGACTTGTTGTACGACTGTTATGCACCCTGTGAGTTTCGTCTTGATGCTGTGATGATTGATGTATTTTGTTATCCTTAAGGGTAGATGAGTGAGGTAAAATGCGAGCTAGTTTATCAGAGTAGCGCGGCGGAGTAGAGAGTGGGTCGAATTATTACTGCTTGAAGTTACCTGGCTGAACAAGTAGGAGGGACGGCCGCCCAAGCACTTACCGCCGGTAATCAAAGCAATAATAATCAGCATGATAGATAGCACTAGTTGTCTAGGTGGCCTTAGAGGGAGAGTGTTGGCGTTGACAGGTGAATTTCGAGGACGAAATATTCTAAGTGGGGGAGAGTTGTAACACCCTAAAATATTTAATTAATTTATTTAATTAAGTATTTAGGAATGTATTTAATTTATTGGGTATAATTTAATTAATTAAAATTATATTTAAAAAAAAGGTGTAGGTGGTATTAGGGGAGGAGGGCGCCAATTAGCTAGACTTGGGCTTAAGTGGAAAGCCCAAGCCCATGATCCAAGATCATATGCGAAGGGGGCAAGCCAAGAGGAGGTTAGGGTTTGTGTTAGCAATTGCGAAATGGAGAATAGAGAGAAAGAGAGAAGGAGGGCGCCGTAGAGAGGAGAAGAGAAAGGGGAAGGGCGCGAGTTCAAGGAGGAGGAAGGGACGTGATCGTGTTGCTGTGGTTTCGGTCGTGACTGTCTCTAGGGCATCTATCCTTCAAGTTCGAGGTTAGGGGAGCTCTATCCTTCCATCTAATAGAATTCCATGATAGGTCTTAATCTAGGTTGTTGGACTAGATCCTTGATGCATGCCCTATTCTTGATGTTCTTGATATGTTGATGTTGTTCTTGATGTTCTTGATATGTTGATGTTGTTCTTGATGTAGCCTTGATATGCTCGATGTTAATTTTCAATATATATGCACTTCATGTATGCGCATGTGAATTATAATAGAGACACGATTATTATGTGATTTATGCGATTAATTTGATGTTGATGGTATTGGGTGTTGATGGTGTTCGCATATGAGGTGTTTGAGGGTATGGGCGCCTAGGGCGCCATGGTGATGTGTGTGTGGTGCCCAATAGAATTTTGATCATTTTAAAATAAAGTTTGATTTTTTTGGTGGTTGGAATTTTGGGTTGTGTTGGTCATGTGAAAAATTTTGAGAAAAATAATGTTTTGTGCTGAAATTGGGCAAAAATCTGTGTTGCTGAAAGTGCCTGGGCGCTGGGTGCCCATGGTGCTGTGCGCTGTGCAGTGTTGCTCCAGGCGCTGGGCGCTGAGCGCCCGTGCGCGTGTGTGTGTGCGTAGCGCTGGGCGCTGGGTGCCAGCGCTGGGCGCTGAGCGCCCGTGTGCGTGTGTTGTGTGCTGCGCCAAGGCGCTGGGCGCCAGGCGCTGGGCGCTGAGCGCCCGGGTGTGTGTGCGTGTGTTGCCTTTTGCTAGGCGCTGGGCGCCAGATGCCTGGGCGCTGGGTGCCCATGGCGCCAGTTTTTCAGGATGTTCCAAAATATTTTCGAAAACTGTTTTCGCCATATCTTTTGACTCAGATATCCGTTTCGAACGATTCAAAAAGCGTTGTGAAGCATTTTCAGTTGTCCATCTGCGTGTCCCATTTTTAAAAATAAAAACTTCTTATTTCTGAAGGTTGCTGGGGCGCCCAAGTGGCCGTTCCCAGTGATCGTTGCTGTGACAGTGAGAAGATATTTTGATGTCTTTAAAAACTCTCTTTTGCGTACGACCAGTGATTTTAACGACTTAGTGTCAAAATGATGATTTTGACGATGATGCCCTAGTGGCTAGTTAAATGACTGTTTTGCCCTTAGTGGCTCATATGATTTTATAATGGCGTGTAAATGACTGTTTTGCCCTTAGTGGCTAATATTCTTTCTAATGACGAGTAAAGGACGGTTTTGCCCTTAGAGGCCAATATTATTGATAATGAGGTGTAAATGACGATGATGCCCCTAGTGGCTAGTTAAATGACTGTTTTTCCCTTAGTGGCTATTATTATTTATAGTGATGTGTAAATGACGATGATGCCCTTGGTGGCTAGTAAATGACGTTTTGCTCTCAGTGGCTATTGTGTGAGTTGATGACATCTGTGTAAGAGTGATGATGAAACCCAGTGACGTTTGAGGCCCGAGAGGCTAAGTGATGTTAAGGCCTAAAAGGCTAAGTGATGTTGTTGTTGTGTGAATTGTGAATTTGCAGGTGCTGTGCCTCTTATTTGGCAAATCGGTAAGTGACGGGTCACATAGTTGACTGCGATTTGTGCATTTGAGTATGTGTGTGTTTGTGAGTGGTGCATGTCATAGTGTCTCATGCCCCATATGCATAAACCCAGTGACGTTTTGAGGCCTGAGTGGCTAAGTGACGATGAGGCCTTAATGGCTAAGCGACGTTTGTGAAAAGGTACCTCATGCATATGCCCGCGAGTGGGTTGCATTTCATATGCCTACATGACATGAGCTGAGTTATTGTAAGTGATGTGAATGATGATTGTGATGTGAGTATTTAGTGTTTTGGATGCTGATTGCTCTAGTGCGTAGCCTACGATTAGTACTTATCATATTTTCTATTATATGGATTGAAATGATGCTCACCCTTTCCTGTTTGAATGTTACCCCCGTGTTGGTAACGTGCAGGTGATTCCCAGTGAAAGCCTTAGCTTCACTTCTTGAGTCGAGTCGTCATGCTCTGATACGTAGCACCTGGGGGGATGTATTTGATGCTTTGCTGATGTACTTAGAGTTTTATACTGTTGATGGGTTGATTCATTTTCCGCTGCGTTGTCGTTGGATTTTTATGACGTAGTTTTTCGATGTTGTGGTCTCCCTATTGTGGAGTGTTATGTATTGCACATTTGACGACGTACTATTTTAATTGAGACTTGAAGTTTTATTTTGACGTATGTGTGACACCCTCGTGGTGAAATCGAAAATGATTTTTGAACTCTGATTTTCTTAATTAAAATAAAAGGGTAGAAAGGGGGTGTTACATAAACCGTTAGCACGAAATTTAAACGACAATGCCAGGGCTGAACCGCTAGCAAGAAATTTAAAAAGACAAATGCCAGGGCTGAACCGTTAGCATGAAAAGTAAAGCAGTGCCAGGGCTGAACCATTAGCACGAAATTTAAAAGACAATGTCAGGGCTGAACCGTTAGCATTAAAGGTAAAGCTGTGCCAGGGCTAAACCGTTAGCACGAAATTTAAAAGACAATGCCAGGGCTGAACCGTTAGCACGAAATGTAAAAAATGTAAAGCAGTGCCAGGGATGAACCGTTAGCACGAAATTTAAACGACAATGCCAGGGCTGAACCGTCGGCATGAAAGAATGTGCCAGGGCTGAACCGATAGCACGAGGATGAGAAGGGAAATGCCGGGGCTGAACCGTCGGCATGAGAAGTAAAGCAGTGTCAATGCACGTCTTGCTTTGGAGGACTCTTTTTTATTACTTTATTTACAAAGTACTGAACACAAATGTATGATTCTAATCATGAAGTGGAATGCATGGATGGACATGAAATGTATGCAAACTATGACATGAAATGCATGAATTATGCATGATCTTGAGTTGAAATTAAGATGCACTTGTCTTGAAAGCTGGATTCACTGAGAATTTTTTCTTTGTGTGCAGGCTTTATTTGAAACCAATCAAGCTTGTCCTCATATGGAAGTTTATCCTCAACACAGCTAACTTGCTTAGGCCCTTTTTCTCTTTTTATGACCACTTCTCTCCTTTCAAGCAAATCACCCTCAAATTTGACCTTCTCTCTCTTCTTTTTTTGATTGTCATTAGCTCTCTAAATCACATTACTGATTCCAAGTTGACTATTTTTGAAGCATTACTTAATGAGCATGCATGGATTCACAGGTATTTAAGAGCTGGAACTTTTTGGGTTTGGATTTTTGGTTTGAAAGTGGGGGGTATTTTGTAGGGAAAACATAGGGAAGACAAAGGCGACACAGGATGGTAGGGAAAAAAGGTATTATGGCAACCTCGAGTTTATTGGGGATTCCATTTACTTGAGGTGCCTGACTTGCTGGGAATTGGCTGGGTATTGGAAACAAGTTTTACCATAGGGGAGACTTCCAGAGGTAGCAAGCAAAATCTAACTCACGGTTATGCAAACACTTTTGCCCCGGTGTTAGTAAAAGGTATTGCCCCAAGAGAAGGCCACACGGGTGTACCAAACAAAGTTTGACTCATGAAAGGACCTGCAAAGATTTTGCTTCAAACAGCTCAGGTGTGGAAAAGAAAGTTTTGACTCATGACGGGTCTTACACAGGTTTTGCCCCAGTACTGGTGAAAGTTGTTGCACACAAGAGTGCACTGGTGTGGCAAACTTGACGGATGTAGGGTATGGTAAGGATTTTGCCTCATTTTGGTGAAAGACATTGCCCTGAGAGAATACTACCTGATGTAACAAGAAACATTTGACTCTTAAAGGTCTTACGAAACTTGCCCAAGTGTGGGGTTTTCTCGAGACTCTCAAGCTTATCCTTCACAAAGTTGCCCAAATGTACACTATTGTGTGGCCCAAGTAGAAGAAATTTCCCAGTGAACTACATAAGCTTCTCATTGTAAGTCTCATTCCCCTTTTGTGCCCTAATTTTTGCCTAAACTACCTTTACAGGTTTTCAGTCTAGCGAGCTTTATTTTTCTTTTATTCTCCCTAATTTTTGCCTAGACCGCCCTTTCGAGTTTTTAATCTAGCGGGAATTTTTTTTTTCACTTCCTCTTTTATTAGAGCAAAGAATAATTTTAAAGAAGCAAATGATTTATCTCAAAATTAACATTAAGAAAATGAAACGATCATTCATCAATCAGAGTGGGATTTTGGAGGCTTGTAATGTGACTATGGGTTATGGGTTATGAAAGAAAGACGATTAGAATGCTCAAGGAAACGTCTTACGGGCATGAGTTATGGGCTATGGAAGAAAGATGGTTAGAAGGTTCGAAGAACGGGCATGAGTAACAGGTTATCGGGATGGATTGATTGGGAGGCTTAAAGGAATGCTTTACAGGCATGGATTATGGGTTATGGAAAGGAAATGAGTAGAAGGTTCAAAGAAATGTTTTGCGAGTATGGGTTACATGCTATGGGAGACAAATGAATAGAGGGCTCAAAGAAAGGTTTTAGGTTATGGGTTATGGGAATGGATCAAGGATCTTTAGTGCATTCAGCTTTCTATTGTGTTCCCCAGACCTCATACCATTCACTTTTTTTTTATTACTTTTTTTTCACCCCCTCTACTTTTTGATCACTCTTTCTTTTGTGCCCTAATTTTTGCCAAGACTGACAATACTTGCTTTCAGTCTTGCGGGCTTTATTCATTTTTCTCTTTTTCTTTTCTTTTGAACTTTTTCCACCATCTCTTTGATTTCATAACTTTGGAAAACTGAATGCACTAAATTCTATTGTGGTGTCGATCCTTGTCCATGGTTTAGTGAAGGGACGTTACAGGCTCAAAGGGGATGGTAAGGGATATATTTTGTTTGGGGTAGAGAAAGACGACCACTCTTCATTTGAAATCATGATTCCACGTTTGCAAAATTTTAATTTTGAAATAACATCTACTCTTTTACACATTCTTTGCTCTTCATTTCTTTTGATTTCTTTTTTGTTTTTTTTTCTTTGCTTTTTTTTGGGAAATGGACATTTGATATCCGATATTCGCTCACCGGTCCATCCCTGAATGACGCAACTAAAAGGGCTTTAAGAATTGTCACTTGAGGCAAGAACTCAAAAGGGGTCGGTGTTTTAAGGGGACACGGGGAGAAAGGATGGAGATGGGTTTTTAAATACATGCAAATCCATTAGTGTAAAGCTTCAACTAAGTTAACTTGGTTTCAAGCTTACATGACTAAACAAGCGCTAAGGACAATCATCTTTTCCCACTCTTTTTATTTATTTATCCGAGAACTGATTGCCAACCTTATGTCTCTCTTTTTTTTTCATCTTTCCCAAAATGCCCCAATATAGTGCTTCCTGATATCTTTCCTCTCACCTTACTTCTCTAATCCTCGAATGACAAATCTTCTCAACAACTTTCAAGGGAATGATCTAATTCTATGAGTCTAAGCTTGATTGGTATCCATATTCACGCAAGCACAAAAATTCAACATGAATGAAGACTTAATGACTTCAAAACTCTTTTTTTATTGATTTTATTTAAAGAGAGAAAAAATTATGCTATATGAGAATGAGTCAAAGAGAACAAGATGTTATGAAATGCATGGTATGTATGCAAGCACTCATCCTAAGATGCAATATGCATTTGTTTTGTAATTTTTTTCCATTGTTTTATGCAAAAAATGCAATTGCCCTTTTTGAAGGGAATATGCTATGAAAATTTACAAATGGCAATGATAATTTTTTTATTTACTTATGCAAAGATTTTTACATACATGCGAAGAAAAAAATGAAATATGGAGGAATTTTTATGATGAATGATTTTTATATTTATTTTTTACAAATGAGTATGATGAATGACAATGAAATGGAAATGTGCGCTACATGCAATTTTTCTAAGGACATATGCAATGCAAATTGCAAATGAATGACACACGGAAAATAAGATCGATTAAATTTTAGTTTTGTCTTTACATGAAATGAACTTCTAAATGCAACATGATTTTTTTTTTGCTCTTTCATGCATGAAATGCAATATGAGGTGTTTTTTTTTATGTTTTTTTTATGCATGAAGTGCAATATGGTTTTTAATTTTGTAGAAAAAATGAGTGATTTTCTAAACGCAAAAGTTGTTTTTTATGGGAAAAAGATATTTTTGTTTTTTTATGGAAAATAAGGTAAGAGGTAGGGTAGCTCCCTTTGTGACCTAAATTGGTTAGCCCATGCTATTGGGCCCTACAGATCTAAGGTCTTCTATTGTGAGTACTCACGAGGTGGGTGTTCTAACCTATTGAGATTTAAGGTCTCTAGAGTCAAGTGCTCTTCTAGAAGGTTAAACGCACCAGGATGTACATCCCAGATGTGGATACCTGTAAAGAAGAATCGTACTCTAGATGAGGAATTCGTGGAAGTCACACAGGTTGTACATCCAAAATGAGTCCCACTCATCCGCGTTCTAACTTATGTGTTTTTTGCGGCTCAGGTGTGAGCTCAACTCTCAGTGTGTGCTCACGGTGTATGTGTAGTGTGTGAAGGGAACATACAAACCTCAAACCCTAACAAAAATTAAAAACCAAGAACACCTGCAAAACAATCATAAGAATACAACCAACCACAATATTTCATGTCTTCTATCCTAGGGTTTCAGCAAAATATAGACGAATATATACACTAACTAAACATAGGGTAAACAGAATAATAATTCAATAATATCTTGCACAAATAAATTAAACAGGCTTGACTCTCCCTATTCCCCAGTGGAGTCGCCATCTGTCGTGACCTAGATCTCGACATAGACGGCTCAAAAATATGAATTTTAGGAGTCGCCACCCAATTTATTAAAAATAGGAAAAATTGAGAAAAACCTAACCTAAGAGTTAGTGGTCTGTGTAACTAGGTTGGATTCGGGAGTCGGTTATGCGTAGGGAAGGGGCGAAAACCTAATTTCACTGCACCCCTAGCACATCTGTCCTAAGACAGTTACCCTAAATTTGATTTGCACAAGAATTAACAAGTTGTTTCATTATTTGTTTACCCGAAAAATAATACTTAATCAGATTTAGTAAAAAAAGAACAATTATTTACAAAGGACTAATTTGAAGAAAATTTTATTTTGACTTTGACAGGGAGGCCCTGCGCCTACGTACTCTCCGGTGCAATGAGAGACTCAAAAGTCGCGTAGTTCTTCCTGAAAAATTTTGTTGGTTGGTATTTTTTAATATAGAGGTTTTAGGATTATTGAGCTGTACAGCTCATCCATCCTAGAACGCAGACTGACCCGTCTGTACAGTCGACTTAGTCCCCTATTTTATAAAAATGGAGTTTTTGGAGTTTTGGAAAATGATTTAATGTGTGTTGGTTTGATTTTATTTGAATAGGGATTTTAGGACTCTTGAACCATACGGTTCATTTATCCTAGAATGCTGACTAACCTGTCTGTACAGTCGGCTTAGTCCCCTATTTTCGAAAAATGGAGTTTTTGATTTAGGGAAAGAAATATGTTTGTGTTTATTTTGATTTAGAAATTGTTTGTTTTAAATAGGGATTTTAGGACATGATCCATAATGGTTCATTAGTAACCTAAAAAGCTGACTAACCCGACTGTACAGTCGATTTAGTCCCCTATTTATATTTTTTTGAAAATGAAATATTTATCTATTTATTTTTATAGGTTTTTTTTAAAAGAAATTATTTTGAGAAGAGATAATAAAAAAAATGAAAAGAGGGTGAAATAGTAAAATGGGGTGTAATTAATAGAAGGGGTGGTATTATAAAAGGGGGTGCAGACAGCAGCCCAGTGTAGTTTTTTTTTTTTTGGGTTCATGGGTCCACAACTTATGGGCCTCTCCCCTTTTTTTAAGGGCTGGCGTAAACAAAAGAGGGGTGGGGGAGTAGCAAAACTGTTTAAACAACACAAAATAAAAAAAAGAAAAGCCCACATATATAAGGCAATTTGTTAAAACATTAAACCTAATTCCTTATCCTTTCTAAAACTCTCAGCGCCGCATCCTTGTTCTAAAACAGAGAAAAAAAATTTCTTCACTGGGAGAGAGAGAGCTTCACAATGGTGAGAGAGAGAAGGACCTCGAGGGGGAAGGAGGACATAGGGATGCGAGTGCGATGGTGTCAGGGCCACGCCGGGAAGGTTCGCGACGGTGAAGGATTTCCGGCCGACCGCCGAAGACGCGGTCCTTGCTCAAAGTGCGCCGTTGACGGTGACGATGGGGGAACCGGGGCAGCGAGCAAACGACGGGGGGACCTCTAGTGGCTGCGACGCGAACACGACGGCTTGGGCGCGTTCTCACCGCGGACTAACAGTGACGTCGCTGAAGGAGGCTTTCGGTGACATAGGAGCGGACGGCCACCGTCTACGGTGGCCGTAGCTAACAGGTATTATTATTATTTTTTTGTTGTTTTCACGGATCTGGCCCTCTTTTCCCTAATCTGCCTGCTGTCTGTTGTTGTTTTGTATATATATTTTTTTTGTGTTTGTCTGCTAAGGAACAAACTAATTTTTATAACTAAACAACATATTTCAAACCTTGCAGAACAGAACCTTGTTTCTAACTATTGCTTTCATTTTTTTTTCTTATATCCTTTTTTTTATCACTGTACCTAGCATACACACAACCTAATCTTCTTTCCCCCCTTCCCTTTTTTTTATGCATATATGAGGAGAACCTGAGAACAAAAAAAAGAACTAATTTTTTCTCTAATACTGATACTAGTATATATTCACAGTGAAACAGAATGGGCTCCTTCTAATAAAATACCTACTGAACTTATTACTACTAATAAAGATGAAAAAAAAATTGACTTGACTAACCTTTTTCCAGAAAAGAAAGAAATCAAAAGCTTTTTTTCGTTATTGAAAAAAAATCGATCCACCCCACTGCTTCAGATACTGCTTTCCCAGAATTTCCTGTGTGAAATTTTTTTGTGAAAATTGCTGTGTTTTTTCAGTCCTCTCTCCCTCTCTGGTTGTCAGATTAGCATTTTATAGCAATATTTTTGAAACCGAAAATTAATGTTTTTGATTACTGATTAATTGCATTGTCTCTGGACAGCTAGTAGCTGACTCAGGGCTGACTCAACCTTCCCCCTTTTTTTAGCTGCTGATTTGAATTGGCTATTTTTCAGGTGCTTGGGCAGCTGGAGCAAGCTTGCAGAGCAAACTCAGGAGCAGGAGGCGCGTACGGCTGCTGGCAGAGATTAGGTTTATTTGGGCCTTTCCCTTTTTTTTTGACAGTTAGGTGTAGAGGATTTTTTTTTTGGGCCCATTTGAGGCTGTTTTTTTTTTTGTAATTTTGGCATATGTTTGGGCCATGTGTAACTAGACATTTTGTAAATAAAATTTTTTCACACACCTCCTAATTTATTATTACTATTATTACTAAACAAAAGGGAACTAAAAGGAAACGCGACAAAACATGTCGGACTAAACACGATGAAACGCTAAAACAACGGCGCGACGAACATGCGCACAAACCAAATATTTATTCAAAGGGATTTATTTTATTATTTTTCGTAAAAGAAAAAGTAAATAATAAAAAAAATGCACCGGTTAAAATTGGGTGTTCACAATCATTAATTCTTTTTTCATCAGAGTAGACCCTTCTACCTCCAACTAAAGAGTGGTTCAGAATTTTACCTCCCTTACAATTTTGAATTCCTGAGTAGACCTCCATCACAATTTGCTCCAAGTAAAATACCCTGTGCTGTACAAACAAGTCCCAATGATGGTTGGTTATGGTTGACATGAAATTGGGATGAGCTTTCATCAAATTGTACCCTCGTTCAGGTAGAAACTTCATCTCCCAAAAGTGAGCGAAATCTGGATCCACTGGGATTGAAGCAGGTGCAGTTGCACTGGGCTGCTTCTTTGAAACTGGCTATGATGATGGATCTGGCCCAGCTCTGGTTTTGCCTAAAGCTTTGCTCGCACTTTGTTTGCGAATCATTTTGAACAAGTTTGCAGGGAAATTTGGAAAAAATTGCGAGAGGTTGAAGATAGGTGTTACAGAAATTTGGGAAATTTTGAGAGAGAGAAAGTGATTTTTTACGGTTTTGTGAGAGAGAGGGTGATTGTGGGTGAGAAAACGGTAGCTTTGGGAAATTGGGACGGTTTAAAAGGTGAATGAGTTAGTGGTTGGTTGATTTGATGGGTGGAGTAGCCGTTAGG
Organism: Astragalus membranaceus; assembly: GCA_039519185.1. Taxonomy (NCBI): domain Eukaryota; kingdom Viridiplantae; phylum Streptophyta; class Magnoliopsida; order Fabales; family Fabaceae; genus Astragalus; species Astragalus membranaceus. The sequence goes on from CM076849.1 coordinate 108,206,031, forward strand.
GTATGTGGGTTTGCATGCAAGAAGACACGTGGGAGTGTAGGTGGGATAACTCAACATCTCAGCCACTAATCATGTTTAAACGTTGTTGTTCTGGCATTTTTGAAAAGTTTTTCACCCAAGTGAAATTTTTGAATTTATGGTGCAGAAGCACTTGAGGAATGAGAAGTGCAGATGCACCTAGGTGCAGATGCACTGAAACCTGTGTTCCTACAAAACACTTGAAAACATCAAACTGAACAAAAATAGCAAAATTAATATTTTAATAACATGGGTTGCCTCCCACAAGCGCTTGTTTTAAGAGTCTTTCAGCCTGACTATCTCCTTATGTTAGAGATTTTGAAAATGTGTGGTGAATTTATCCCTCACCACATGCTCACCATAGTACATTTTGACTCTTTGGCCATTGACCTTGAAAGTGGTATTTGTGGCTGCATCATATAAATCAACTGCACCATGGGGGTAGAGTTTGACTAGTTTAAATGGTCCTAACCATCTTGATTTAAGCTTTCCAGGGAACAATTTCAACCTAGAATTATATAACAAGACCATTCCTCCTTCTCTAAGTTCTCTTCTTTGGATTCTTTTGTCATGCCATGCTTTGGTTTTTGCTTTGTAAATTTCTGCATTCTCATAAGAGAATTGCCTAAATTCTTCTAATTCATTTAATTCCAAAAACCTTTGTGCACTTGCTTTGTTGAGATCCTAATTTAGCTTTTTTATAGCCCAATATGACTTGTTTTCTAACTCAACAGGTAGATGACATGCTTTGCCATAAACTATCCTATAGGGGGACATACCTAATGGAGTTTTAAATGCTGTTCTGTATGCCCATAATGCTTCATCTAAGTATAAAGACCAATCTTTTCTTGTTGGTCCAACCATTTTTTCAAGCATTCTTTTAATTTCCCTATTTGATAATTCAGCTTGTCCACTTGTTTGTGGGTGGTAGGCTGTAGCAATTTTATGTTTAATCCCATATTTTGCAAGAAGATTTTCAATGAGTTTATTGCAAAAATGTGAGCCTTCATCATTGATGATGGCTCTTGGGGTGCCAAATCTTGTAAAAATGTTTCTTAGAAGGAATTTACTAACTGATTTGGCATCATTATTAGGCAATGCTACTGCCTCTACCCATTTGGACACAAAATCAACAGCTACCAAGATATATTGATTGCCAAAAGAGGGTGGAAAAGGACCCATGAAATCCATGCCCCATACATCAAAAAGTTTAATTTCTAAAATATTGGTTCTAGGCATTTCATGGTTTTCAGAAATATTACCTGCTTTTTGACATTTGTCACAAGTTTTGACCATTAAATATGCATCTTTAAACAAAGTAGGCCAAGAATAACCAGACTGCAATACCTTAGCTGCTGTTCTGTTGCTTCCAAAGTGACCTCCATATGGTGCGCCCGACAGTGCAGAAGCACTGCTTGCTGTTCTTCTTCAGGGATGCATTTCCTTATTAACTGATCTGGACACATCTTATAGAGAAATGGATTATCCCAATAGTATTGTTTGACTATGTGGAAAAATCTCCTTCTTTGTTGGTAAGTCATATCCACTAGTACTACCTTCCTCACAAGGAAGTTGATTAAGTCAGCAAACCATGGTGCAGGTGCACCAGGTGCAGAAGCACTGGATGCTGATAAATCAATTGCTAGCAGTTTTTCATCAGGAAAACTTTCCTTGATTTCTCCTTTCTATGTACCAGTTCCTTCACATTCAAGTCTAGATAAATGGTCAGCAACCTGGTTCTCCACCCCCTTTTTGTCCCTGATTTCAAGATCAAACTCTTGAAGGAGGAGAACCCATCTTATTAACCTTGGTTTTGCATCTGTTTTGGAAATTAAATACTTGATGGCAGAATGATCAGTATAAATAATAACTTTCGTGCCAACCAAGTAAGATCTAAATTTGTCAAATGCAAAAACCCCTGCTAATAATTCTTTTTCTGTTACAGTGTAATTCATTTGAGCTTCAATTAATGTCTTGCTAGCATAATAAATAGAATGAAAGATTTTATCATACCTTTGCCCGAAAACAGCTCCCACAGCAAAGTCACTAGCATCACACATCAATTCAAAAGGTCTGCTCCAATCTGGTGTAACAATAACTGGTGCAGTCACCAATGTCTTCTTGAGCTTTTGGAATGCTTCCATACAGGATTCATCAAAGTTGAATTGTGTGTCTTGTTGCAAAAGAGTACACAATGGCTTGGATATTTTTGAAATATCCTTGATAAATCTTTTGTAGAAGCCTGCATGACCCAAGAAGCTTCTAATTCCTTTGACAGTTGTTGGAGGTGGTAGTTTTTCAATAACTTCAATCTTAGCCTTATCCACCTCAAGACCTTTCTTTGACACTTTATGTCCCAATACAATGCCCTCTTGTACCATGAAATGGCACTTCTCCCAATTGAGCACTAAATTTGTTTCCTCACATCTTTGGAGAATTTTTTCTAAATTTGACAAACATAACTGAAATGTCTCTCCAAAAACTGAGAAATCATCCATGAATACTTCCATCGATTGCTCAATGAAATCAGAAAAAATGGACATCATGCACCTTTGGAAAGTTGCAGGTGCATTACAAAGTCTAAAAGGCATCCTTCTGAATGCAAAGGTTCCATAGGGACATGTAAAGGTAGTTTTTTGTTGGTCCTTAGGTTCTATTGCAATTTGATTGTATCCTGAATAACCATCTAAGAAACAATAAAACTCTTTACCTGCTAACCTATCTAACATTTGGTCAATGAAGGGTAAAGGAAAATGGTCTTTCTTTGTGGCTTTGTTGAGTTTCCTATAGTCCATACAAATCCTCCAACCTGTAACAGTTCTTGTTGGTATTAACTCATTTTTTTCATTGGCTATAACTATCACACCCCCTTCTTTGGAACACACTGTACAAGGCTTACCCATGCACTATCTGATATGGGGTATATGATTCCAGCATTTAGCCATTTAATGATTTTCTTTCTTTACAACCTCTTTCATTATAGGATTTAGCCTTATGTGTCCTTCTATGTAATTTTTAGAATTATCTTCAAAAATTATCCATTGCATGCATATTGAAGGGCTAATTCCTTTTATGTCTGCCATTTGTAACACCCCATTTCTACCCGGCAAAATAATGCAAAAATATCAGAGTTCATAAAAATCTTTTTCAACAAACCATGGAGTGCCACATTTACTTCGTGAAAACAACGAGTTAATTCGCTTTTGAAAACAGTTATATAACACGTTTGGATGAACCGATAAAACAACCATTTTAATCCTCAGAAATAATTCATCTTTCAAAACTACGCAGCAGATTCACAACAAGTCAAATTAAATAATCGTCGCGTCTTAACAACTCAAGACAGCTCAGAAAACATCAAAATAGCAACATAACAGCTTAAAGCTCCAACAACGAAATAACAAGGCAAACAGTATTAAAACGCGTGTTCATTCCCCCGAGTGTTACATATCAGAGCGACGACACCGACTCGATCAAACGAAGGTGAACTGCCTTCAGTCGGGATTACCTGCACGTTACCAACATTGGGGTAACATTCAAACAGAAGGGGTGAGATATCGCACTATATAATCGGATACATGAAAAACAATATATAATTCAGGTCAGTTCATCACTTAACAGCAGTCAAAATCGTCTCAATCACATAAGTATGCACATAATGCGAAATGTGACTCAACTCAGGGCCACCGCCCTATAATGCATGTGGTACCATAATTCAAGCCCGTAAATAGGGGCATCAACATCGCAACATCGTCATCGTGGTTTGCCAATCCAGGCCATCGTGGTTTGAGCATAGCTCCATCGTAAAAATATGCTATGCATGCGACACTATGTAAATGCACAAACAAATAACAACGGTTACATAGCAACGCAACAACATCGGAAAGCAACATTGGCCGTAGGCCTACAACACATCACCTGCCAATGAATAGAGGCAAATTCGTCTTCGTACAACCTTCGTCGTCAACAATTTACAACTTAGCAATTTTCAACATTTTGGCAACATCGCAATATTTTAGCAACTTTCAACATTTTGGTAACATCACAATAATTTAGCAACTTTCCACATTTTGGCAACTTTGGGCCTAATCACATATTCAACATCATTTTAAATAACAATCGTGAGATTCACATTTGGGCAGCCACACTTGGCGCCCTTGGCGCCCACTGCGCCAAGCAACACAATTGGCAGCCAAACTGGCGCCCATGGCGCCCAGCAGCACAACGGGCAGCCAAACTGGCGCCCTTGGCGCCCCGCAACGCAACACAGCACAAGGCAGCCTGATTTAGGCGCCCATGAAACCCCTGCGCCAGACACAGCAACATCGCAATCGGGCAGCCAATACTTGGCGCCCTTGCGCCAGGAAAACGCAGCAACCTCAAAATCGGGCAGCCAAGACTTGGCGCCCTTGCACCAGGAGACACAGCCACATCGCAATCGGGCAGCCAATACTTGGCGCCCTTGCGCCAGGAAAACACAGCAACCTCAAAATCGGGCAGCCAAGACTTGGCGCCCTTGCGCCAGGAAAACATCAACCGGCGCCCATGGCGCCCAAGAACAGCAACAACGGGCAGCCAGGATTAGGCGCCCTTGGCGCCCTATGCGCTAGGTACCTGCAAGACCGCAACACAACGAAACAGGGTGTCGCCCTTGGCGCCCAGCAACATTTTCAGGAACGGCGCCTATGGCGCCCAGACCACAACACACGCACAGAACGGCGCCCAGGAGGGCGCCCAGCGACATAGACAGGGACGGCGCCCAGACAGCAACATCAAAAATGGCGCCCATGGCGCCTATGACCAGAATTTCGATTCCAAAACATCATCAAGCACGTTCAATCATCGTCAATCATGTTCAATCATCATCAATTATGTTCAATCATCATCAATCATGTTCAATCATCATATAAAAATTCAATACCTACAACTAGGGTCTTCTAACTTAATCACACCTAGGGTTCCATCAACCTTTCTACATAGAGCCCTTCATACACCCAATTATAGAGATAGAACCCCACCCTTACCTTAGCCTTTGGAGAACTCGAAGCCTTGCCCTAGCTCTCTCTCCTCTTCGCCGCGCCTCTTCTCTCTTCTCTTCTCTCCAATTCTATTTTTTTTATCCTTCTAAATGAGCAAAACCCTAACCTAATCCCTTATATGCTCATTTAGTCCTATGGGCTTTTCCTTAGCTTATGCGACTTAATCATGGGCCTCACTAATACTTCTCATTTTAATAATCCCAACCCCAACAATAGGTCCACATATACTAGCATTATTATTATTTTATTATTTTTCTACCAATTAAATTCCCAAACAATTCAATTAAATAATTAATTAAATTTTAGGACGTTACACCATTTGCCAGCCTATTGCTTTTTTATGCTTTCTTAAGGTACAAATGAGATCATGCTCCTGCTCTATTGATAAGTCAGAGGCAATGATCACTGGAAGTGCATCACCTTTCCCTAAGAAAGCATATTTCAAATGTTTGGGCAGTTCTTTCAATTCTAATTTTGGAGGTTTTTCAATTGAGGGTAAATTCTTTTTAGGGTTAGGGTCTTCTAAATTAAGAGATTCAAAAGTTCTAGACCATAACTTTTGTGTCGGTTCTTCTCTTGGTAGAATGTCTTTTTCCCAAGATTTCTTCTTCAGGTGGTGCAGCTGCATCTGGTGCAAGTGCACTGGTGAGATGATCATACTGCTTATGGATTTGCTTTTGCACTAAATGGTCTAGAGAGATGATTTCTGAACATTCTTCACTCTCCCCTGCTGGATATTTCAGAGCATTCATCACATTGAATTTCACCTCTTGATCATTCACTCTCATGGTTAGTTCTCCCTTCTCTACATCAATTACTGCTTTCCCAGTTGCCAAGAATGGTCTCCCAAGAATGACTGGTACTTCCTTATCTGCATGAAAATCTGCAGGAAACACAAATTTGTCAACTTTAACCAAAATATCTTCAATAATTCCCTCTGGATAGGCTATTGATCTATCAGCAAGTTGAAGTGTTACTGTAGTGGGCCTAGCATTTCCAATTCCAAGTTGTGTAAATATGGATTTAGGCATCAAGTTGATACTTGCACCTAAGTCACATAATGCACGACCTGTGTAAAATTTTCCAATTGAGAATGGAATTGTAAAACTGCCAGGATCCTTTAATTTTCTTGGAATTTTGTTTTGCAAAATTAGAGTACATTCTTCAGCCATAGCAACTGTTTCAAAATCCCCTAATCTTTTTCTTTTTGAAAGCACATCTTTCATAAATTTAGCATAATTAGGCATTTGTTGAAGTGCTTCAATTAAGGGAACATTGATGTATAATTGTTTTAAAATTTCAAGAAACTTACTGAATTGCTTCTCCTCATGAGCCCTTTTTAATCTTTGAGGATAAGGAGGAGGGGGGTATTCAGGAACTAACCTTGGTATTTGAACTTCTTTAGATGCAGGTGCATGAGGTGCTTCTGCATCTTGCAAACTTTTTTCTATTCTGTTTTTATTTTTTTCATTTTCTACCTTACCTTCACCTTCAGTCTCACATGGTTCTGCAAGATCCTTTCCATTTCTCAGAGAAATGGCCTTCACCCGTTCCTTTCCTGGCCTGTGGGATGTGGTAGCTTCTGTGTTTGATGGTAGTGTACCTGTTGGTCTTTGATACAGAGCTGTTGCTAATTGTCCCACTTGATTCTCTAAATTCTTTATAGATGCATCTTGTGCTTGCCTAGCTGTTCTAGTTTCACTAATGAAGGATTTGAGCAAGGCTTCTAAGGAGTTATCAGTGGCAGGTGCTTGTTGTCTTTGGTGGTTCTGAGATTGGAATCCTGGTGGTGTGACTGGTGCAGATGCACTAGGTGCAGGTGCACTAGTATTGTTCCATCTAAAATTTGGGTGGTTCTTCCAGCTAGGGTTATAGGTGTTAGAGTAAGGGTTGTTATTCCTAGTGTATCCTACATAATTGACAGAGACAGGGTTGCTAGGACATTCCTCATACAAGTGACCTCCTCCAATACACACAACTTGTATCACCTGGGGGGGCTTGTTCTATGGCTGCTGCAGTGTTTTCTGTTGGTGCAGCTGCACCAGGTGCAGGTGCACTAGTTGAAGTGAAGTTTTTAAATAAGTTTGTCAGTGAGGCTAACTGAGCAGATATGGCTGATACATCACTAATTTCATGTACCCCTGATGGTTTCTTTTGGGCACTCACTCTCTCAGTAGGCCAACTAGAACTATTTGTTGCAATTCTATCAATCAATTCACATGCTTCATTATAAGACAAGTTTAATAACACACCCCCAGATGATGCATCAAGCATTATTCTGGTTTGGGGTTCTAAACCATTATATAAAGTTTCCATTTGAATAATGACAGGCAGACCATGATGTGGACATTTTCTTAAAAGCTCTTTCCATCTTTCCCATGCTTCAGACAATGATTCAAATTCTTTTTGTCTAAAAGATGTAATATCGTCTCTCATTCTGGCATTTTTGATGGGTGGAAAATATTTTGCTAAAAATTTTCAGCCATTTCATTCCATGAATGAATAGAATTAGGCTCTAATGAATTCAACCAAGATTTAGCCTTATCTTTCAATGAATATGGAAATAGCTTAAGTCTAAATGCATCTTCACTAACAGCAGGAAGGATAAAGTTACTACATACTTCTAAAAACTGTTTTAAATGCTCATGGGGATCCTCATGGAGGGATCCACCAAATTGACCAATTGTTTGCAGCATTTGGAACATCGTGGGTTTAAATTCAAAATGCACAGCATCAATATGAGGTCTTGCTATACTTGTTTGCATATTCTGATGATCAAACATAGCATAATCCCTCATGGGTCTATTTCTATCATTAATCATACCTATTGGTCCCATATTGATGAATTGATTTCTGTGATCATCTTCAGGTTCATGATGTGAGCCTGGACCACCTCTGACTGATCCTCCACTAGAACTTGGTCTAGATCTCTCTTCTTCATTTTGTTGAGACATTGTGATTCTACAGCTTTGTAATCTTTGCTTCTGGAGTCTCAGCAACTTTCTAAACCTTCTCTCTATCTCAGGATCTAATTCAAATTCTGGTGTTCTAGCCCTGCGCATATGCTTGTGCATCTGCACCTAATGCTTCTGCACAAAAAACAAAATACCAGAGTAATAAAACACTAACTTATAAATCTAAACAACAAAAATTAATGGCAATCCCCGGCAACGGCGCCAAAAACTTGGTGTATGAAAAAGATGTACAGGTATACACAGTCACAAACAAGAAGTATAAAAGATCGAACCCACAGGGATTGGATTAACTCTTGTAGCTTAAAAGTGTATAAATTGGTGTGAACTATACTACTCACAAATTAGGATGATGGTGATAAGTAAACAGAATGTAAATATGCAAGAAAATATGGAGGAAATCAGTTGAGAATGATAGTTGAGATGTCTTCACTAAATAATTCACTTTTGAGAGTTTGTGTGTTTATGTGGTGCAGATGCATTGAGTGCAGCAGCATCAGTATGTGCCTTTCAGCTACTTGCATCAACTGCAGGTGCACTGAAAAAACATATCAAACATACCAATATACATACAAAAATGTTAAATTATTGCATAACCCTCTTTGAAACTTAGAATGTTGTTATCTTACTCATACTACTATATTGAACACATATTACACTTGATTTAAAGCAATTAGTTATGTTTAGATGCATAAATAACTCTATATAAAATAGAGTTATCAGTCACATACTTCCATTTGGGAGAAAGAGTAAGTCCGAAATCTCCCTTAAATGGATTTACCTAAATCCGACGGCATAGATTTACATAGATCCATTTTGTTAAATTGGTACACAGCGAATTTACATAAATCTGTTTGAGTTTTGTAAGTTTCAACTACGGATTTTGGTAAATCCATTTGTATCTTGGAAACATCACAACGGATTTATGTTTTTGCGAGATAAATCTGTTTGCCTATCGAAAGTTGCCTGCGGATTTATGTTTTTCCGAGATAAATCTGTTTTTGTTGAGGTTTCTGAAACGAATTTATGATAAATTCATTGTTGACCCGTGTTTAATAAGCGCCTAATGGATCTATGTTAAATCCGTTGCACATGGTTTGATTTAAATTTTTGATTTTTTTTTTTGAATTTTTTGCAATGCCATACACTAGAGTCGGTGGTAGAATCCCACGTAATTCACGAGGGTTGATAATGCGAGGGCACTCCTCACAGTTGGGTCGTGGTGAATCAGAAGATACTCCGGTGAGTACACGCACGCGGGTTGGAAGAGCTGGTCATGCTTCTCACCGGGATAGGTGTGTCCAGGAACGAGAAGGACATGACCGTATGGATCAGGACATGGAGGAGTAGCAGTCTGGGCAGTACGATTAGGAATATCCGGCTCATGCTCCAACTGATTCTTCTGGGTCTTGTGATGACCAGGAGGACGACCAGCAGCCCCCTCAGGTGGACCAGCAGTATATAGGACCTGTTGATGGTTCACTGGTTACAGGGTAAAAGCTATATAATAGTTAAATTAATTTTTTTACGTAGTCTTCTTATAAAACTTTACTCAAATAAATTTACTTTAATTTATTCAGAAAATTAAAAATACTTGCACATGGCAACAAGATCAGAAAACACTTGGGCCCTCTAGCACGGGCCCTTGGCTTTTACCACTACATTGATCACTCTGGTTTAGGGCCCCTGGTATTTTCAGCTATCCCCACAATTGACCAGGAGGTTATATCTTCTTTTGTTGAGAGATGGCATGTAGAGACTAGTTCATTTCGCCTACCATTTGGTGAAATGACAATCACTTTAGATGATGTTCATGTATTCTTCATCTACCATTGACTGGCAGGTTTTACAACTCCCCACCAGATCCTTGTGACTATTGACAGAGTCATTCAGCTGGTTGTGGAATTATTGGGGGTTTCTCTTCTTGAAGCTAGAGAGGAGACTATAGCTAGTAGGGGAGCATATTTCCGGTTTGAATGGCTACTGGCGGTCTTCCAAGATCACGTTCAACAGGGCCGACACATTCTTGCTACCATGCTTTTATTGGGGATGACCATATTTTGTAGCAAGACCGGAAACAAAGTGGGGGCCAAGCGGTTGTTATTACTTGAGGATGTCATTTAAACTAGTTGTCGAAGTAGTGAGCACAATAACTCAAGTCAGAGAGGTGGGTGAGGTTCATCCAACTTACTTGCCATGGTACTTAAGGATATCAGTTCTCCGTCTCCTTCCAGCACCAGCGACACCAAGAGTGATGGGACTTGATGAGAGACTGATGACTATATTTCTCAGCGGTTACAGATGTTGCTACAATTCAGAGTCATTCCTCGAAGCTCTCGGTAGTACACGCTGGTCTGGGGCATCATTCACTTGGCCGAGGGACGCTTGATTTATGTTTGTAGTATTGTTTTGTTTGAACTATTGTGGATTTATCTATTTCTTTGTGGTTGTTTTTAGTACTTGTTATATTTTTCGGATAATATACTCGTTACGTCCAACATTTATTTTGATTGATGCAAAAGCATATTACATTGAAACAACAACACAAACAAACATAAAAAGTAAAACATAACAAAAACAAATATAGTTCTTAGAAAACGATCTACTATGACGGTCCTGGTCCTCCAGCATAACAACGACGTACAATCTCATTGACACTCTGTTTGGTTTCCACGTACAGCTCCAAAAGACTAAGATTTTGAAACATGTCATGGATATTCAACATGGCTCGCACGTCTTCGTTGGTCTTCACATCCATGGAGGACCAGTAAACACGACCATCATCTCCAACACCGGGTTTGGGAAAAGTGATACTACTAACCTCTCGATCATCACCCCATATTTGAACCTTACACTCTACTTTATCTTTCAAACCTGCGATGGTGAGGTCGTCATTGAGCTTGCATAAAATAGGATCTGGACAGGAGAAAAAGACACCATCTTCTCTCCTGAAGATGTTGCCACAATGATGAATAGCGGTAAGTGTGCTGTCGCTTGAGTACTGAATGGAAAAAGTGTTCATTTTGAAGTGTGTTGGTGTGAAATAACTAGATCAGAGTGAAAAGTTGGTGTGAAATAACTAGATCAGAGTGACATGTTGGTGTGAAAAAAACTATGCTAAGTATGGGTATTTATAGCAAGAGTCCTTGATTCTGTGTCGTTGATATTGTCGGTGCGATCTACAGTGTTAAAAATCTTTTCATTGGGGCACAGTTATCAAGACGAACAAAAGTGGGCCAGTGATCAAATTTGTCAGTGGAATCTTGGCCGTCAAAATTATTTCAGTTAAAAAGTTTAGTAAATAAATTATTTAATTTTTAGACTAAACGCAATTATGATAAATCCGTTAATATAAATTAACAAAACGGATTTATCTCTTTATGAGATAATTCTGATTTGTTAATTTATAATAACGGATTTATGGTTTATTTAGATAATTCTGTTTAACAAAAAAATGTAAAATGGATTTCTCTCTTTATGACATAAATCCGTTTTACATTTTTTTGTTAAACGGATTTATCTAAATAAACCATAAACCGTTTTGAATTTTAAAACGGATTTATCCTTTATTTAGATAAATCCGTTTAACAATTTTCATAGGGGTAAAATGGGAATAAAAAAATGGTGAGGGTATGATGTCTATTGGTGGGGGTACAAAAAATGCAACCCTTGTTTGTTCCTAGTTATGGGCCTTTGGCCCGTTGTGGTATTTTTGTGGAGCGTCCCCGATAGTATGAATTTTCATAGAGCACTATTATTAAAGGCCCATGCTTTTTCCACATCCCCTCTTACTCACCACACACCCCCCAAACCCTGCGAAATGACCATTATGCCATTAATGAAAAGCGCTAAGTTCGCCGATTCGGTTAGGGTAAACCGAATATTTTCAGTTAGGCACAACCGAACAGTTATTTTTTTGAGACACACCCCTTTTTCAAATTTCCAAAGGTACGACTGGCCCCAACCGAATATATTCGGACAACCCCAACCGAATTTATTCGGACAGGCGCAGCCGAATAGGTGTTATGTTTTTAAAAAAAATTCTACTGTAAACTGTAAACCGAATAGGTGTTTTTAAAACTTTCAAAAATAAAAGAATAGGTGTTTTAAACTGTAAACCAAAATATAAATTACTATACACCCAACCATAATATCCATACATAATATCTGTACAAAGAAAATTCCTACTGTGTGTTCCGCACAACCATACTTCCTAAGCCTACGGAATGGCCTCACGAGGGCCTTCAAACTCTCGAGTACTCGCCATGGCTGGGTGTCTCGTGGAATGGTACCATCCAACGCACGCTCCATGTCATCCACCATCCGAACCACATCTGGCATGGCTTGTGAGATAAAAAATTTAATTAAGTACATATTTTAAAACTAATAAAGTTAATAGAAAAATATGTAAAAGACACAAACCTGTCTAGTATCAGGCTCATCCTCCAGCACCACATAATTAGACGGCATAAGGAATGGGTGTGAGACCTTCCCAAACCAAGCAACGTACCCTGGCATGGTGTCTGGCGCACCCGGGATAATAGAGGGCCCCCTCTCTACCAAATGTTGGTCAAAATGTGACCACCTCTCGTCAGCCATCTCTCGTGCAACGACAGCTCTAGTGGTGGATTTAGGGTCCTCTGGTATCCCCTGGACAGGCCCAAACTGTCTCAAGACACGATCTGGCATGTAGGCCACCATGCAGCCAGCATTCCTTAAGTTCCCTATAAATAGACTGATGAGCTCAAAGGGCCAGGTAGCTCAATGGCCAGTGTAGGGTTGCCAGGTGACCTCATCAGAGTGCAGCCTATCCAGGGATAGTCGAACAACATGCCTGGGCAACGAAAGTGTGGTATCAGCAACCCACATCTTCGCACGTGGCTGAGTCTCAATATAAACTGGGTCCACCGTCTTTATGCCAAAGGGATATCCTTGGAAGTGCTCGAAGATCAATACCTGTAATGAATATATCAATGCATTTAGTAACCATACAGAGACATCAAAATAAACTGGACAAATTAAATATAATAGAGCCATGTAGACATCAAAATAAACTGGACAAATTAGATACCTGAAGTAGAGCCATGTAGCCACCCATCTGCTCACGTGCTTCATGAGGGTCTGCACCCAAGTAGTGAATCAACAAAGCCTCTCCCTCGGCTTTGGTGTAGTCTGGCATATCATAAAAATCCCCCATAACCGGGATGTGGAGCAATGCCAAGACATCATCAAGAGTGATGGTCATCTCACCTATAGGGAGGTGAAATGATGATGTATCCGGCTGCCACCGCTCTATGAATGCATTGGCGAGCCCACCAATGATAGTTGGAAATCCAGTCTCCCTCAGCGGTAGCAGTCTAGAACGCTCTAGAAAATCAATAATGTTTGTATGAGGGGCCTCTATCTGTGGAACCCCGTGTGAAATAAGCTTCAAGGGGTCACGATCCTGCATTATGGAATGCTATAATAAACCAAAGTAATGAAACAAACTAATGATCAACTTATTTAAAGAAAAAATAAGTTACTTACAGTGCCCTCCCATATGGATCTAGCAATGTGAGACCCGTACGTGGGTAACACGGATCTATCCTCCGGGCCACCAGGAAAAGGGAATGTGGCACGAGGAGCAGCAACACTGGAAGGATGTGCAGAAGACGAAGGAGCTGCATGATCCTCAATGGGAACAGCCTCCTGAACATGAGCAGCACTAAAGTCCTCAGCAGGACCAGCCAGGTCAGCTGCAGGATGGTAAGCACGCCTACCCCTCGTGAACAGCTGGGGGCTGCTCAGCATGCCTACCCCTACACCTACCTCTGCTAGGCCCAGCAGCAGCAGCACGTGCTTCCTCCTCCCGTTTACGGTTTGAAACCGTCATAGGTGGCCTGGCTCCCCGAGGCTCAGGCTGTGACTGAGAATGAGCACCTCTGGTCTTGGCCATAACTAAAAAAACAAATTTAAAAATTAAAATACAACTTTTTTAAAAAAATAACAGTGATTCGGTTGGGGGTACCCGAATACAGATTCGGTTGACCCCAACCTGACGTGTAAAATACGTTTCAGGTTTTAGAGCTTTCGTTTGACCTCAACCGAAAGTTTTCGGGAGGGCTCAACCGAATGCTTTCGTGAGTCATCTTCCCCCAGAACGCATTCGGTGGACCTCAACCGAATGCTTCGCGACTTCACAGTGGAAAAAAGGCATAAACACGGCAAAATGCAAAAAGAAAATAGTGAGTAATCGTCTACCTTCTGTGTGGATTACGAGATTGGAACTTGAAATCGAAGATTAAGTGGGTTTGGGAGAGGGAGAAGTCGAAGAGTGTGAGGGAGAGGGAGAAGTCGAAGAGTGTGAGGGAGAGGGAGAGGGTTTCGGCTGTGAGAGGGTGTGAGGGGTTTGAGAGGGAGAAATAGTGTTTTTGAGTTAACGGTATTTTTGGGTTTTAGGGGATTTGGGGTTGTGGGGTGAGTAGGGAGGGGTGTGGGAAAAGTGACGGGGTTATTAAAATGGTGGCTTAAATATGTTTTAGGCCCCTGCAAATATATGGTGTTTTGGTTTAAGCCCCTGCAAATTTTGTTTTTTGTTAAAAGCCCTTGCAAAATGACATATTTTGTTATAAGCCCTTCTATGACTAAAATGTTAGCCCTTCTATGACTAAAATGTTAGTCTTAACATGGAATGCTATGATTGCTGGATATGTTGAGAAGGGCTTATAACAAAATATTTCATTTTGCAAGGGCTTTTAACAAAAAATTTTTTTTGCAGGGGCTTAAACCAAAACACCCTATATTTGCAGGGGACTAAAACATATTTAAGCCTAAAATGGTAGACTATTTCGTATAAACAATATAGGTGCTTCTATTCGTACTATGTACTTATTGAAAACGACATGTGAACTTTAACATTACTTTGGATTTAAAGAGGAAACACATTGATAGATCTTTGTGATGAATAGGAGACATATAGATTGAGCTGGTTTGCATTGGCCAATTCCCAAAGTTCCCTATTTTCAAAAATTTAGATATTTGGTCTCCCTATTTTTCTTTTTTTTTGCTGATCTGAAGGTCTGTAAAAAAAAGCTTACGTGTCTCTCTTTAAATGACATGGTAGTTGATGTAGACACTACATGTGGCTGCCACGTCATTATTTATTTAATAAAAAATTAAAATAAAATTTACTTACAAAATGTCACAATTTTATTTTAAAAATAATTTAAAAAAACCCAAATATCATTGGGTAAATAGCCAATTTGGTCCCTGGAAGTGTAGCTCGCTGTCAATTTGGTCTCTCATTTGAGCAAAAATGAAAAAAGGTTCCTCAATGTGTATTCCGTCCATAACGTTCGTCCCTCATGTTAGTGTACATCGTTAACTCCGTCAATTTGGCTGATTTGGCACGTTTTGTGCCACATGGATCTGCTTATTTGGCATTTTAATCTTACATGGCTTTTTTATTGTTAAATGGGTTTTAAATTTTAATATTCCATTAAAGTCATAAGGGGCCACTTTGTTCTCTCATTCTCAGAACACAAAGGGACCACTACTTCCAAAACGTAGAACACCAAACGCAGAAGACAAAACGCCAACTGCTCTTCATCGTCGCTCTTTTTTCCACTACTTCGCTCTTCATCTTCCATCATCGTCGCTCACTCATCATCGTCACTCTTCCTTCTTCTTCCATCAGTCTTCTTCCATCATCGTTCGTTCCTCACCAAAACTCTTCTCATCGTTCGTTGGCTCTTCTTCCATCAAGGTATTTTAGTAAAATATTCATAGTTTTTAACTTCAATGGTAACATATAAGTTCGTTTTATGACATTTAATGGAAGCTTAGTATAAACCCTAATTTCTGTTCTACCGTTATTCTGATTCTGGAGTTAACGAAAATCACATTTCAACTATAGCTAAAATTCTATCCTATAGCACATGATTGTTGTTATTTTCGTTGATTTTAGCACATTCAATCTTATTACTTAGTTTGATTCTGTTTCAGTTTTAGTTATTGGGTTTAGGGTTACAGATTAGGGAAAAAGTAGTGCTTTTATCATTTGGTAATGAGTTTGTTATGTTATTATAGAATGAATGCTGAAGTTCAAACACAATCACAAGCTAAAGTGGTTCAAACACAATCACAAGCTGAAGTGATACAAGCTGTACCTAAGGAGACTGAAGTGGTACAAGCTGAAGATGATATTGAGGAGGATACACAACCAGAGGCTGATGGCAGTGATGATGCTAGTGAGGGTGAGGGTGATCCCAGTTACTGCCCTTCATATTTTAGTGAGGAAGATGAATACTACTTGGATGATGTCAATATAGAATCTTTTAGAGAAAAAAGAGCACCTCCAAGTGGACAACCTTCAAGTGTACAACCTAAATATGATGAGCATTCAGACAACAATTAATGGAACTTAGAGGAGTTGAAGACCCCAATTAGTACAGATAATGAGGATGATGGGGAGGCAGTTTTCCCAATATTTAATCTGTAACATCCGCAAAATAATTAATAGAATTATTTGGGTGTTAATCCAATTAAATCAATTTAGTACTTAACTGGTAAATTTATCGAGTGCTAAAATTATTTATTTGTCGTCATCGGATCGTTAACCGGATAATACGGACCATGGAAGTTTTGGAATCGAAATAGGAGATTTCGATCAATATGGTAATTTGACCGCGTTACAACTTATATATTAAATAAATATATATATGTGTATACGTGTGTGCATGTGAGAGGAGAAGAAAAGAAATTAAATGAAAGAAAGGGAGAAAAGAGAGAAAGAATGCGAGAGAGTTACAGAGGAGAAAAAGAGAGGAAAGGAGAGAAAAGAAGAGAGAGTGGCGTGAGGGAGAAGAGAAGAGGGAGAGAGAAGACTTCACCGAAACGACTTCCGTCCAACACGAAAAATGTTCAGCGCTACTTCCTCTTCGATTTGGTACCAATTTCGTGACGATCAGCTCTCTCTCTCTCACTTGGCCATTTTTGTGTTTTGGAGGTTTTGTGGGAAATCCGATTTTGGGTTGGTTTTGAAGGTTTAAGTTCGATTAGGAACGAACCCAAGGTGGATTGCTCGAGTATTAAAGTTCGATTGAAGGATTGGAAGCTAGTTGGGTGATTTGGGGTTGAAAATCAAATTGAGGGTTTTGTGTGAATAGTGTCTTGGAGGTTAGGGGAGGAAGATGATGAATAGTGTTCGTGAAGGATTTCGGGGAATTTGGTATTTCGGTCAAAAAGAGGTTTCGCGATCGAGTGGAAAGCTTTGGAAGCGGATTGGATGTCGCCGGAGCGGGGAATGTTCGTGTGGCTACTCGGTGAATTCGGCTCAATCGTGGTTCACGCTTCAAGGGTGAGTTTTACTCACGTTTAGGTTTTTAAATTAATCAACTTAAATTGTGAAATGTGTTTCGGTTTTGGTTCGTTATCGAAAACGTATTTTGTATGAAAATCGCGTTTTATGTCCAATCGGTCTTTGGATTTATTGAGGATGATTATTATTGTTTGTATATATTTTGGACTGTTTTATGTTGGGACTGGACTGGAACAGGTATCGGAATTGGTCGGAACGACGAAAAATGCGAAAACGGGATAAAATACAAAGCTGTCAAAAGCGCACGACCCGTGCGTCTCAGGCGCACGGATCGTGCGGATCTTTCTGTTTCTGTTTTCAAAAATGCATTACAGGGCGCACGACCCGTGCGTATGGGCGCACGACCCGTGCGCTGTGTTCTGTCCAAATTTCCAAATCTGCCCGAAACAATCCCGATCGATTCCAATCCTCTTCTAATTCTTTCCTAACCCTTCTATAATGATATTAGGCTTATAATGCCATGATTTTGGGTATGTTTCAAAAGGGTTTTATAAAATACTTTCGAAGTTGAAATTGTTTCGAAAAGCCGAGTAATAGTACACGTGTGCGAATATGTTTTATTAATAATAAAGTGGACTATGAGTCCTACGTAATACGGTATAACTGACGCGGGACGATTATTATTTATTGTCTAAACCGGTCTACAATTCACGATATATATATTATATCGACTATGGGAAACGGCCCGATGCGGGTGTTATGTTCAGGTATAGGTCTGAATGTAAATGAACTAAATGTTCATATTATTGTAGATATATATATATTATATCGAGTTTGGGTGACGACCCATGTTAACATACTAGGCGGGGAAGTCATGATCCCTTACCCTAGGCTCTGAGGCCAATAGCGGAACTGTTATTGGATAGGGGTTCGCCGGGAGACGCAAATAGATTGCAGCCGGTGTTATGTTAAAAGTATTGTACTATGTGCGCCGGGAGACGCAAATAGATTGCAGCCGGTGTTACGTAGAAGGGCCTAGGATGCTAGTTCATCGGGAGACGCAAATAGATTGCAGCCGGTGTCTTACTAGGTCGAAGCCTTATTGTTTGGTCCACCGAGATTAGCAAGCGGATTGCGGTCGGTGTTGTGTCAATCTTAAAAACGTTTTAAAAATGGACCGAGAGTGTTAGTAGGGGTCTCGGTAGAACTCACTGAGATTGTATCTCACTGTTTATATTTTGTGGTTTTTACAGAGAAACAGGGGAAAAAGAAAAGGTGAAGAAGCACAGCTAGGTGGTGTGCATATGAAGACGGTGAAGACTTAGTTTTCATTGTTATTGTCTTTCCCTCGAGATTTTTGTATTTTCGATTGTATAACTTGTATCAGTAAAAGTTGTAAAATCGTTTCCGCTATTTCTTGGTATTTGGATATTGGACTCTAAGTTATGAGTTGTTTTTATTTATGTTCAATATCTAAAACAGGAAAAATATCTCTGATTATTTTATGATGGTACACTTGGGTATTTTTTTTACTCGATAAAAATACCGGGGTGTTACATAATCCAAACTCAAACTTTGGTCAAGTTCACCTAGAGTTGGGGATGGAGTTTGAAAACCTTGAATTGTTTAAGGAAGCGGTTAGAGACTACACAATTCACTTAGGAAGGGAAATTAAATGGGGTGAAGAATGATACTGGAAGGTGTAGAGCTAGGTGCAAGGAAAAAGATTGTGAATGGGAGATTTATTGCTCTTGGAGCAAAGTTACTAAAAGTTTCCAGATCAAAATTTTTGTTAGTGAACACTCATGTTCTAGAGTATTCAAAAACAGCCAAGCAAAGCCAAAGTGGGTCTCTAAGAAGCTAGAGGCAAAGATTAGGGAGCAGCCAACAATCACATATGTACAGGCATTTGAATACTTAAAAAAGGATTTTGGAGTACATATTGATGAGACCAAGCAATTTAGATCATTGAAAGATGCAAGAAAGTTGGTGGAAGGTGATGTTAACGAACATTACGCAAAGATTTGGGACTATGCTCATGAGTTACTTAGGAGTAACCCAGAATCAACAACACTGATTGATTATATTCCCATTCCCAAAGCTCCACCTCAATTGCAACGATTCTATGTTTGTTTAGAAGCTTGTAAGTTAGGTTTCAAGGCTGGGTGTAGACCATTCATTGGTTTAGATGGTTGTTTTTTAAAGGGTTATTATGGGGGACAACTTCTCACTGCTGTTGAACAAGATGCAAACAACCAGAATTTTTGTATTGCTTATGCAATTGTGGATGTTGAGAATAAAGACAACTGGAAATGGTTTCTCACACTACTGAGGCAAGATTTGGGAGATTGTAGGCAGCATGGGTGGAATTTTATGAGTGACATGCAGAAGGTACGTGTTTTAATTAATGTACTATTATGATTTGTTAATATATTCTTAGAAGGACCAAACTGACAGTAAGTGATATCTTTGAAGGACCAAACTGACAGTAAGTGATATCTTTCAGAGACTAATACCTATTGTCCATGAAGTATTCCCAACTGCACCTCATAGATACTGTGCTATGCATCTGTGAAGAAATTTCATTAAGCAATGGAAAGATTTGGAATTGAGAGGTGTAGTGTGGCAATGTGCAAGGGCAACAACACCTGCTCAATTCAATGCTGTCATGGAAAGTTTGAAAGTAAAAAATGAGAAGGCTTGGAGTTATTTAAACAAGTGGCCTAAGGAGGCTTGAACCAAAGCACATTTCAGCACTGATTGCAAGACGGACAACATTACCAACAATGTGTGTGAAGGATTTAATGCAAGTATCTTAAAGTATAGGGCGAACCCCATTTTGACACTGGTAGAGGAGATTAGATGTTACATTATGAGGACAATGTCTAGTAACAAACTGAAGTTGTTGAGGAGACAGGGTCCACTTTGACCAGCGCAACACTCTAGGTTGGACAAGTTGAATATTGAAAGTAACAAATGGACACCACAATGGACTGGAGATGGGAAGTATGAAGTATATTGCAACTAGAAGTCACATGTAAATGTTGATGTAGACGCAAAAACATGCACCTGTAGGTTCTGGCAGCTAACATGTATTTAACATACTGCTTTAATAGTTTTCTGGTTACTGGTATTTAACATACTGCTCTAATAGTTTCCTGCTTGCGTTTAGGTATGCCTTGTGAACATGCTATTGCATGCATTGGACATCGGGTAAGAAAGCCTAAGGATTTTTGTCATGGGTGGCTGACATTGGGATCATACAATGCCATATATGAGCATCTCACCAAGCTAACACAAGGTGAAGAATATTGGGAACAAACTCCATATGATAGGCCAACACTTGCACCACTTAAGAGGCGCCTAGGGAGACCTAAGAAATAGATAACGAAGGACACCTCTGAAAATTCTTCACAGACAACAAAGTTAAAGAGATCATACCCAATCATAACTTGCCAGAGACGTGGTCATCAGGGTCATAACACAAATGGATGTTGCTATCCAGGAGTTCCACGCAGACCACCAAACTGGATTCCACCACCACTAGATGAAGTTGAAGCACCAACTGTTGAAGTTCAAGCACCAACTGTTGAAGTTCAAGCATCAAATGTTACCACTCAAGCATCAAATGCTACTGCTCCTGCTCAAGCATAAAATGCCACTGCTACTGAGATTGTAAGCCCATATGAATTTGTACTTAACTAATAATAATGTCAATTGTTCCTATACTTAACTAATGAAATCTTCTTTTTTTAGGGACTGGTGCAACTATTTGGATTTGGCCAGGGAACATTTGCTCCTACACCTATGCCATTTGAAGTAAGGCCACCTCCTATTAGGGGAACTTGTCAAAGACCAGTTAGGGTTCCATGTCCCATACAACCTAATCCTAATCAGAATGTGATGATGGCATTCATTCCAACTCCCAAGCTTCCCACAATTGGACTTGTTCAGAATCAAGATTGAAGACATTTGAAGACTATTTGAGGACTATTATGAAGTTGTAATATGTATTAGTAGGATATCTTTTGGAAAAATTATGGAACTATGCAATTATGCATATGTTTTGGACAAATTATGAAGTTGTAATATATGTAGGATATCTTTTGAACCAGTTATTCAACTATGCAATTATGCATATGTTTTGGACAAATTATGAAGTGGCAATTATGCATATGTTTTGGACAAATTATGTAGTTGCAATTATGCATATGTATTACAATATGTTTATGCAAATTCTGGTTTAGCACTTTAAGGTTCTGGTTTATGTGAAGTATGAGATGGACTGATTGAACTGGAAGAAGTAATTTAAGATTCGAGGGACAAAAATGAATTAACGTAGATGTTTCAGGGACTAAAATGACAGTAAGTGACATCTTTCAGGGACTAAAATGAGATAAATGTATCTGTTTCAGGGATTATTTTGTACGACATTATGTAGAAATATAATTTCGCAGAACATGTATGCAGTCATTACAGGCACCATTTATGCAGTTATGCAGCAGTTTTGGTTTGAAAGATAATGCAATTGAAAGGCGCATTTCCGCTACCCAGCGTGGACAAGCTAGTTGACAACTCATCCGAATTCCGGCTCCTCTCATTTATGGATGCTTATTCGGGATATAACCAAATTCCAGTGCACCTCCCCGATCAGGAGAAGACCGCGTTTATGACTCCCAAAGGAAATTACTGCTAGCGAGTAATTCACTTCGAACTAAAAAATGCCGGAGCTACTTACCAGAGGATGATGAACAAAGTTTTCAAGGCACAAATCGGGAGAATGTTGGAAGTCTATATGGACAATATGATCGTTAAAACTAAGGAAGACATTGACCACGTAACCGATCTGGCAGAAGTATTCCAAGAAGTACGAAGGCACAACATGAGGCTCAACCCCGAGAAATGCACATTCGGAGTCAAAGCCAACCCCGATAAGTGCAAGGCCATCACCGAGATGAGGCCCCCAGCCCCAAAGAAAGATTTCCAGAAGCCTACGGGAATGATAGATGCTCTATCAAGGTTCGTCTCTCAGGCGACAAAATGATCCCTCCCAGTTTTCAAATTTCTAAAGAAAGGGATCGAATTCGGATGGGACGAAGAGTGCGAGCAGACACTTACACAAATCAAAGCAACACTATCCAAACCGCCAATATTGACCCGACCAGTGGAGGGTGAAACTCTATACTTGTATTTGGCCATCTCTGAAGAAGCCCTCAACGGAGTCCAAGTGCACGAAGCTCGAGAAGGACAACGACCAGTATACTTCATAATCAAAGCTTTGCAGGGCACCAAGATACGATACCAGAAAGTAGTGAAAGTTGCTCTAGCCTTGGTGATAGCGGCACGATGATTAAGACCCTACTTCGTGTCCCATCAGATTGTCGTAAGAACGAATGAACCTATTCGCCAAATACTCCACAGGCCCGACCTTGTCGGGAGAATGATCAAATAGGCAATCGAGCTCTCAGAATTCGACATTAAATACAAAACCAGAACAGCCTTAAAGGCTGAATCCCTGCGGATTTCATAGCAAAAATGACACCAACTTCGGTCGAGGAAGTTGGAGATACACTATGGACCATTCATGTTGATGGTTCATCCAACAACAAAGGAAGTGGAGCTGGCGTCATGGTGGAAAATCAGGACGGAGTCATAATCGAAGTCTCATTGACTTTCTCATTTCAAACCTCAAACAACTAGGCCGAGTATGAATGATGCATAACCGGGCAAACATTAGCCAAGGACTTCAATGCTAAAAGAGTCGAGATCCTCACTGACTCACTCCTGGTAGTCTCTCAAACTAGCAAGGAATAAGTTACCAAAGACGTCGTCCTACAGAGATACCTCGCGAAGGTCAAAGAATTGATGGCGCATTTTCACGAAGTCAGCGTTAAGCACGTACCTCGAGGCAAGAACGCACGGTCCGACGCTCTAGCAAAGTTGGAAAGCACAGGACCACCGGACATCTGAGAACGGTCGTTTAAGAAACGTTGAGGCGACCAAGTGTCCAATTGAGCGATGCGCCAATAAATGCGGTCCATGCCATTGAGGAAGTTTCCCCTTGGATGGACCCTATCACTGAATATATTCAGACAGGGAATCTACCCCCTAACAGTAGCAAGGCAGCTCGAATCAGAAGAAGGGCTTCTTCATATTCCGTAGTTGAAGGGAGACTATACCGAAGAGGATTCTCATCGCCTCTTCTCAAGTGTGTAGCAGGAATTGAATGCCCGTACATTTTATCTGAGATCCACAAAGAGATATGCGGACAACACCTCGGGGCAGAGCTCTAGCTAAAAAGGTTCTACGAGCAGGATACTACTGGCCTACAATGAATGAAGATGCCATGAATTTTATGAAGAAATGCACTAAATGCCAAAAGCATGCAGATATCTACATAGCCCCCCCCTGAATTGACGTCATTAAAATCCTCTTGGCCATTCTCATGGTGGGGGATGGACCTTGTAACACCCCAAAAATAATTGATTAATTTATTTAATTATTTTAATAGGGTTCATGTGGTAGAAATAATAATATGGTGTTTTAATTAATTGGAGAATAAGTGTAAAAAATAATAATTAGGTGTTTCATGTTAATTAGGAGGTGGCGCCCAATAATTAAGTGAGTGGTTAATGGAGGCCCGTGATCCAAGTGATCCATGGGTTAGGCACATTTGATGAGGGTTAGGGTTTTGGCTTGCTCATTAGCGCAAAACCCTAAGAAAAAGAAAGAAAGAATTAGCGAATAGAGAGGAGAGAAGGAGAGGAGGGTTCGGCCATATCAAGAGAGGAAAGAAGAGGGAGTCTTGCGAATTCAAGGAGGAGGGGAAGGCGCCATAGTTGCTGAATTTTGTTGGTGTCTTGATCAAGAAGTTTTGGGTGTTCATCTAATTTAAGGTAAGAGTGGAATTCTTCTCTATAAATGGGTGAATAATGGGGCATATGTAGGAATTGGCACTATGTTGCCGCTTAGATGATTTTCATGATAATGAGTATGGTGATCTCGAATTTTTACATGTATTCCATGGTGATTTTGATATGTGATTAGAAATTCCCATGTTGATTTCGTATGAATGATGTTTTGATTTTGCTAAGATGAATTGCATGCCATGTGTTTGAGTATGTGATCTATTGATGTTTGTCTGGTGAAAAGTGCTGACCATAATGATAATTAAAACATATATTGATGACTGAATGTTTGGTGGATTGAATTTGGTGTTTGGATTAGCAAAATTATGATTTTGGGGGTCCCTAGGCGCCTTGGGCGCCATAATTCATGTTACTGTTTTTCTGTGTCTAAGTCATGGGCGCCAGGCGCCCAGCCACTGTCTCTGCGCCAGTTTTTTTGTGTGCAGAATTGGGCGCCCGGTGCATGGGCGCCATGCTCCTAGGAGATGTAGAGCTCCAATGTTTCTGAAATTTGTTCCCCTTGATTCTCTTGGTATGCCTAGCTTGTCCATGTGTTTAGTTTTGCATTTCAGGTGGTCTGGAAGTCGGCGCCTAGGCGCCCTTGTGCTGTTTGGTTGTGTTGCAGGAAACAGATCCCTGCTCATGGGCGCCATGTGCGCGCCTTGGTTCTGTGTCCGACGAAGGCGCCCTTCGACCGTGCGCCCTTCGACCGTGCGCCGTGCCTTGAGTTAATGAGATGATCCAACGTGGCTCCACTTGTTTCCAGTGTGTGTAGCCTGAAATGTGTTGGCACCCTGCTCCTGGGCGCCAGTTTCTGGTTGTGCCAGTTCTGTCTCTGTGTTGCTGTGTGCTGGGCGCCAGATTCTGATTTTTGTTGTGTTTTTCCCAATTTTGTTTTGATCGTATCTTTTGACTCGGGTGTCCGTTTTGAACGTTTCAAAAAGCATCGTGAAGCTTATTCAGGTGCCCACCTGGATATTCTAATTTCTGGGCAGTATGAACTATTTTTCTGACATTGGTCTCAGGCGTCGTTTTTGGTGTCATTTAGGCGTTTCGGTGTCTCAAGAGTTTTTAGAAAATTGTTATTTTGGAAATGGTCGTTGTCCTCAATATTTTGGAAAATCTCAGTTGTCCCGATGTTGGAAAATCTTCGGTGCCTTGGTGAATTTTCGGTGTGACTGGTGAAAAGTCCGCCACTTGGTGAAAAATATGACATGGTGAAAATGTCTATTTTATTTGGGGATATCTTATTGGTGATGGGTCATTGGCCCCTTTGGTGATTTTTTTGGTGTGTCGTTATTATGACTATCTTTGGTGTTTGTCTGTGGTGCATTCATGGTGTCGCATAACTCATATGCATTTATTTGGTGGAGACTTCGGTCTTATTGGTGAGCAGAAGACTTCGGTCTTATTGGTGATGTGCCCTCAAGGAAAATTATTGGTGATGATGGATCCACATGCATTATGCCCATTGGTGGGGCTGCATTCATGCATCTCATGACATTTGACTGTTTTACCTTTGATGTGGATATTGACTGTTTTACCCTTGGTGTTGTGGTTGTAACTGGATGAGAGTAACGGAGTGGTAGATATAGCTGTTAAATTCTAACCTATTCCTTATTATTTACGCTATTATATTGAAGATATCTCACTCTCTTCTGTTTGAATGTTACTCCTACGTTGGGTAACGTGCAGGTGATTCTGAGTGAAGGCCTAGGTACCTTCACTAATGTCGAGTCGGTGTCTGCTTTCTGATACGTAACACTCAGGGGGCGCTAGTTGATTAGTTTTCATTATTTTTATGTTGCTAAGATTTTACCATGGTTGTTTTGGTTAACTGATGTCGAACCTTTCTTTATGTTTTTCCGCTGCATGGTGGATTATTTCTATATATTCGATTTGATGTTTTATTTTACGAGGCATGTGTGACAACCCCTTTTTGGGATGTGTTAAAGAAATTTTTAAATTCTGATTTACTATTTACCGTTATATTTACCGGGTAGAAAGGGGGTGTTACATAGTTGGTATCAGAGCAAAAGTTCGGTCCGTTCGGCCAAGTCGTCGAGTCGTTGTGTCGGTGTACGACCAATTGTTGTCGTTTCGTGCTGACCATTGTTTGCGTTGCAGGTAAACCAAGAGTTGCCAATGGTAAGTGGACTAGTGGGGGAGATGTCCCTACTAGCATGGTGTGCCTTATTGTATTTTCTGTGTGTTTCGTTTGTTAGTAGTCCTTATTGTTGATCTACTTGTTGTATGTTTCTAAATGATTTACCTTGTCATTTAAATGCTCACACGTGTTTTGACTTGGTATTGAGCTCGGTGTATTCTATATGATGTTCGATTATTTTTTGTTTGTTGTTGGATGTTAATTGGCATGTGCTCGTTTATGTTGGTTTGTCCAAATTATTTTAAGTAGTCGATGTAACACCCCAATTTTCGTGCGTTGTGGCTCTTTTAAAATATTTTTATTGTATTAAGTATTTTAGATTGATGAGACTAAATTATTTTAAGTTATTTGAGTTATTAAAATTGGTTGAAAACATATTTAAATGTACTTTATATGCTATTGGTAGTATATAATTGTTAGGGTTAAATATGTTTTTAGTCCCTACAAAATCGGCTCTTTCTAAGTTTAGTCCCTACATTAACGAAATAGGCGTTTTGGTCCCTACATTTTTTTCCCGTTTTCATTAATAGTCCCTGTCGTTAAATCCATCTGATTAGGCTTTTTTTATTTAGGGTAAAATATGTTTTTGGTCCTTACAAAATTGGGTCATTCTAAGTTTAGTCCCTACATTAACGAAATAGGTGTTTTGGTCCCTATGTTTTTAACAGCCACGTCACATTTCTGTTGACTGATCAGATGGATTTAACGACAGGGACTATTAATGAAAACGGAAAAAAAATGTAGGGACCAAAACGCCTATTTCGTTAATGTAGGGACTAAAAACGAAAACCCAAATTTTATAGGGACCAAAAACATATTTAACCCTAATTGTTATTATATATTTATTTTGTTTTTATAAATATTAGTAATTTAGATGTTATGTATTTTTTAAAAATCATTTTGGGCTATTGAGGTGCTAAAATAATAGTTGTAGTGAAATTGGACTTTTAAAAAAATGAATTAAAATTGATTTGGGCTCTTGTTTTTCGCATACACCTCCTCTTCCCTACTAGATGCACCCCTGCCCACTTAAACTGTTTCAGCCAAACCAGTCCAGCGACCCATTCACGCAGCCCGCGACACACTGGACCTAGAACCCGACCCGGTTCGCTCTTCTTCTTCTTCCCACGCGCAGCTGAACCAACTGAAACCCTACCAGCAAGTTCTCCACTTCGCGTCCTCCTTCCCCATGACATGGCCGAACCGCAAACTCTGCCTATCCACTCGAAATAGCGCTCTGAGTTCGATTCCGGCCTCTATTCAATCGATTTCAGCCTCTATCTCGCATTCCCGTTGCCCCCTTGTTCGCGAAACTCCATGGCCATCGCTACATCAAGCTTTCCGGCCGCGAGCTCCTCCCTTCGTGTGCTATCCCTCGTGCTAAACGAACCAGAACCGAACCCACCTCCTTCTGTCCCATCGAACAGAACAGCTCCGGCCATCTCCGCGAAACCGCCGCCGCGACGGAAACCATAAGACCACCGTGACCATTCCCACCCATCTCAGTCACGATTTTCCTCTACAATCGTTGTTCTGCCATTACGTTCACACCTTAATTCCGATTAGCACCATCTCTGATTTCGTCTTGCTATTATCGTCTAAGATGGGCAGATTTAGCAACCTCGCTTTTGGGTATCGCACGGACAAATAGAACTATTGTGTTCCGTTCATAAATCAGCCTAGCACTTTTGGTCACAAAGGAAATAGTTGTTCGTAGCCAAAGATCTTCGCCAAAGAACGTGTTCCAGCCATCGTTGACTAATCTTATTGAGACAAGCCCCTTCGTAATTCGTGCATTCGGCCATTCCAACTTGACCGTATTCCCGGCTTCGAACGGTTGTCATTGGTGTCTTGTACCATCCGATAGGTACTCTCTTTCCGAAAATACGATTAAATCATTTATCAAACGATTAATTATATTTAATATGTTTAGTATATGACTTTTGTACTGTCATCGTTGTTGTTGCATAATTGTACGCGTTCGAGTGACACATAATCTCGTTGGAGTTGGATCACGCTCGATAGACCGTGACATTCTTTTGTTGTGCCAAAGGAACTATTGAAATTGGATATCAGGTAAGGGTGGGTCTCATCTTCTCTATAATAGGGTTTTATGATGGGGACTAAGTAAGGGTAGGCTCTATGTATGCCTTTTTATGTATTCTTAGTGATTATTGATGAGCCCTAGGCATATAAAGACTTGTTGTTAATAAAATCATGTTGTGTGTGCCGGGTGCTTGAGTAATTGTTGATGATATTGTGATTTATGATGATTGGGGATGATTATGATAATTTGATGTTCGTATTGTTGAATTGAGCCTTGATGATGGAATTTGGTGTTTAATATGTTGATGTGATCATATATGTGATTTTTGATGAATTTGGGTGTTGCTGGATTTTGTTGTCTAGGTGCAGAATTAGGCGCCCTTGAGTGGGGCGCCCTGTGCCAAGCATTGTTGTTGCTGGAATTTTGGCCACGGAGTTAGGCGTCCTCGTGATTGGGCGCCCCGTGCCAAGTTGTTGCGTTTTTGGTTGAATTTTGCATTGCAGGAATCGGCGCCCTTGTGTTGGGCGCATGAGCCAAAGTTTGTGTTGCTGAATTGTGCTTGCTGTTGTGCTGATTTGTGCTTGCTGGGCGCCAAGGACGCCAGTGTGCGTGTGTTGTGCGTGTTGTTTGCTGAGCGCTGGGCGCCATTTTCAGGACGTCCCCGATCTTTAATAAAAACTGTTTTTCGCTTTAACTTTTGACTCGGGCATCCGTTTTAAACGTTTCAAAAAGTGTTGTGAAGCCCATTTCGTTGTCTATCTGTGTGTCCTATTTTAAAAGCGAAAACTTATTATTTTCTGAAGGTTCTGGGCGCCCAAGTGGCTGCCCCGATGGTCATGTTGTTGCGTTGCAAACTGTTTTCGGTGTCTAAAACCTTTTTGGTGTCAATGATGATGTTCTAAATAACGTTTCTGCCCTTAGTGACCGACTTTAATGATAATGATGTGTAAATGACGATGATGCCCCTGGTGGCTAGTTATTGACGATGATGCCCTTAGTGGCTAGTTTTTAGATGATAGTGCCCTTAGTGGCCAATGTTTGATTGACGAAGATGCCCTCAGTGGCTAGTACCTTGATAAGTTGATGATTTTGACGGTAATGCCCTTAGTGGCTATGTTTGTGATTGACGATGGATGTTATATTGATGATGATGAGGCCATAAAGGCTAAGCGATGATGAGGCCCAAAAGGCTAAGCGACGTTGTTATGTGTAATTATGAATTAAAATAAGTGACGATGAGGCCTAAAGGGCTAAGTGACGTTGTTATGTGTAATCATGAATTGACAGGTGCCGTGCCTCTTATTTGGCAAACGGGTAAGTGACGGGTCACATAGTTGACCGTGTATGTGTGTGTTTGTGCGTGGTGTATGTCATAGTGTCTCATGCATCCCATGTGCATAAACCCAGTGACGTTTGAGGCCCAAAAGGCTAAGTGACGATGAGGCCATAAAGGCTAAGCGACGTTTGTGAAAGGTACCTCATGCATATGCCCGCGAGTGGGTTGCACTTCATATACTTACACGACATTGTGATGAGCTTTTGTAGTGATTGAATTGATGTTTGTGATGTGGTTTATATAGCTGGCATTGCGATGATTTATTGTGGTGATTAATATTGATGACGGACTTGATGTGTCGTGATGTGGTTGATATAGTGTCATAACTCTAGCATAGTGCTTATCATATGCTTTATTATATTGTTAGATGAACTCACCCCTTCTGTTTGAATGTTACCCCTATGCGGTAACGTCCAGGTGATCTCGAGTGACGGCCTAGGTATCTTCACTAGCTGAGTCGGGTCGTCTACTCTGATTATGTAACACTAGGGGGAAATGACATTGTTTAAGTTATTTATGACCATCGTTGTTGTTGGATTTTACTATTGTGAGCCTTGCATAGTTGCAATGCCTTTTATGATTAAACTGGTTGGATTTTCCGCTGTGAAGTTATATTTTAATTGACGATGACGTTTTGAAAGTATTATAAGGCTGTTTTCGAAAAGCGAGTAATTTGGCGTGTGATGTTTAACGAAGTAAAAGTGTGACATCCCTTGTGATGTAACTAAAATTTGAAACTCTGATTTTTACACTAATAAATTAACGGGTAGAAAAGGGGTGTTACAGTCGACACTAAGTCTTATGTAAATTATTTTTTTTGGTAAAGTGTTTTGGTGTTTGAAAAACTAAATATATTGTTGAATATTTATGTGAGTAATGTTCATATGCCCTAGAATCCTTTTGTGTCTTACCATGATCATTGTTGCCATGTGTTGGGTGCCTTGTTTAATTCGCATGTCGAAGAGTAATAACATGTTATCATATGTTGATGCCTTGTTAATTTGTTGTCATGATCATGCGTTATATGTTTTGTTGGACAAGTTTCATGTTAGTTGAATTCCTATGTGCTCATATGTGATCTTATGCCTTGATGAACATCCTTATGTGAATTGATTTAATGTGTGTTTCATGTGTGAACAAGATTAGTATGATTGACATGTGCGTTCTTGAAAACCCTATTCGTTGATGATTAAATCTATTTGTTGATTGAATCTAGTTATTGACGATTAAACCTATTTGTGGATTATCTTGAGTTGTTGCTGTTTTTTTTAAATTGCTAATGTTGTTGCTGTATATTTAGATGCTGTTACTGTTTTAATTGTTGCTGTTTTCAGAAAATAAATATTGCTGTTTTCGGAAAACAAATGTTGCTGTTTATAAATGTTGCTGTTTCCAAAAAATAACTGTTACTGTTCCTACTTTAGTACACTGCTGCTATTTTATGAGTTGTGCTTGTTTTGGTTGTTGAGTGTCCCTATCCTTATAAGTGGTCCTATTTTGTGGTTTGTGGTCTAAAGAGTTAAGGGGTTCCGAAAATTGCTTTTGAACACGTCGTAAACAATTTTATGGTGGTACAGTGATATTAGCCTTGAAAATTATTTTTCTAATAAATGACACTGTTGTGGGCTTCTTTGAGTTAGCTTTTATTGCCATGTGTTCTTAAGAATATTTTATTCGAACTGTTTAAGCTGACGTTTAGACTGGTAGTGGAAACTCAATTTCCATGACATGTTTTATTTCTCGTGTTGGAAAATCTAAACAAAATGTTTTGTACGTGAAAGTTTGTATTATTGAAATCGTGTAGTGTGTGATCTAAGATTTTGATAATTACCATGTGTATGTCATGATGCCTTGTTAGACAATTTTTCTACATGTCTTAAAGACCTAGTTTTGATGCTGCCTTGATCCCTTAACTGTTTGATAATGAGTGATTAAGGTGTTAAGTTGTTTGATGTCAAGTCGTTAATGTGAGACCGGTTGCTTGCTGTTGTTGATTTGTTGTTTTAGGCCGTTGGCCATTGTTGATTTGTTGTTGCGGTAGTATGGTTGTTAAAGGCGCCCTGCCCATAGGCGCCATGTGCCATTTTGTTAGTGTTGTTGAAGGCGTCCTGCCCTTGGGCGCCATGCCTATTTTGATGTCGTTGGTTGTTGGCGCCTTAGCGCCCATTGTTGTGACCAAGTTGTGGTCCTGTGCTGTTGTTGTTAATGATGTTGATGTCGGTGTTTTGATGATGTTGTTGATGATTATGTTGCCTATTAATAATGTTGATGTTTTTGATGATGTTGTTGACGAATGTGTTGATATGAATGATGTCGATGTTGTTCTTGTTTTTGATGTTGCCATGGGTACCGCCGAATGGCCCAAGTTATGTTGTTATTGTTGTGGGTATCGCCGAATGGCCCACATTGTTGTTGTGTCGTGGGTAACACCGAATGGCCCACGTTGTCGTTGTTTTGTTGTTGTCGTGGGTAACGCCGAATGGCCCACACTGTCTCGTTGAGGGTATCGTTGAAATGGCCCAAATCGTTTGTTGATTTTATGTTGTGGGCCTATGGCCCGTGTTGAGTCTTGGGTTGTTGATGTGCTAGGACATGTTTCTTGCTGTGTGAACTTGTGTGTAGCTTGCTAGTGGGAGGGTGTTAGCATTGATGGGTAAAATTTCGAGGGCGAAATTCTTTTAAGTGGGGGAGAGTTGTAACGCCCCAAAAATAATTGATTAATTTATTTAATTAATTTAATAGGGTTCATGTGGTAGAAATAATAATATGGTGTTTTAATTAATTTGGGAATAAGTGTAGAAAATAATAATTAGGTGTTTCATGTTAATTAGGAGGTGGCGCCCAATAATTAAGTGAGTGGTTAATGGAGGCCCGTTGTAACGCCCCAAAATAATTTAATTATTTATTTAATTAAATTATTTAAGGCTTACAATAGTTATTTAATTTAATTAAATAATTCAAGGTTTAATGTATTTATTTAATTTTAAATTATTAGGAGGTGTTGTCTCGAAATTGATGGTGCACGGAGCCCATGACCCACAAGTGAGCCCATGACCCATGGGATGGTCATAGGATTCGACTCACTATGGGTCTTGTGACTTAGTGGCATTTTTGTCTCATTTGTGAAAAGAAAGAAAGTAACGTAAAAGAGAGGAGAAGTGAGAAGAGAAAAGTGCGAATAGAAGAGGAGAAGTAGAGGAGAGGGGCGAAGCTCAAAGAGAAGAAGAGGAGGCTCAATTGTGATTCGCATTCTTCCCTTGGAGCTTGGCTATCAAATTCGAATTTTTCAAGGTTAGGGGGTCCTCTTTTTGTTCTTAATACTTATGCGAATTGGGAATTGCTTAGGGTTAGGGTCCTAGGTTAGTTTCCATGATTGATTTGTGTTGTTGTTGAGAAATTATAATATTGTGATGTTGTTGTTGAATTAATATGTTGAGAATTCTATGATTGATGTTGGAATTGGGGCAATATGCGAATTGTAGACCAATTGTTTGAGTATATGATTGTTTGGTGATTATGTGGTGAAATTGGGAATTATGGTGACATTTTGATTATATTTACATATAGGAGTGTTTTGGTGATTTTAATTGATAATTAGAAGTGGAAAATTCTGTTTGGGAGCCCCTAGGCGCCTTGGGCGCCAATTTCATGTTGCTGAAAAAATTCTGTGTTGCGCCTAGTCATGGGCGCCAAGTGCCCAGCAGTGTGCTGCGCCAGTTTTCCAAAATTCTGTGTCACTGTGTTGCCTGTGTTGCTGTCCCTGTTGCCTGTGTTGCTGTCCCTGTTGCCTGTGTTGCCTCCTGTGTTCCCTGTGCTGCCAGTTTTGGCACTTGTTGCTTGTGTCATGGGCGCCAAGGGCCCCAAAGTTCTGGTGATAGTTTTGTGAAAATTGTTTTCAGGTTTTTATACTTGGGTAAAATGGCTCATGAAAACTGATTTTGGTCAAGAAAGGAGTTGAGTTGCGAAATTTCAATAGGTGCCTAGTGCATGGGCGCCAAAATTAAAGTTCAGTTTTTGAGAAAATTTTTATTGATTTATCATGTCCTGAGCATTTGGCTCGTGTAAAATGAATTTCGAAGCAAAATGAGTTGTGTAGCATGTTGGCCTTAGGCGCCTAGTGCTTGGGCGCCATGTTGCTGCTGTTCCCTGGATGTTGCTTCTGGGCGCCAGCGCCTATGTGCGCGTGTTGCCTCTTGGGCGCCTAGCGCCTGTGCGCTGTTGCGCGCTTGTTCCCCTGGGCGCCTAGCGCCTGTGCGCTGTTGCGCGTGTTGCTCCTGGGCGCCAAGCGCCTATGCGCCTGTGCGCTGTTGCGTGTTGCTTCTCCTGGGCGCCAAGCGCCCATGCGCCAAGCGCTGTGTTGCCCCTGGGCGCCCAGCGCCCATGCGCCTGTTTCCAGAATGTCTAACATTTTTCCTAAACTGTTTTTAACATAACTTTTGACTCGGTTATCCAAATCCAACGGTTCAAAATGCGTTTTGAAGCTAATTTCAGTGCCTATCCAATAGTCTCAATTTTATGCAAAAATAATTTATTTTCACTGGTGTTTCTGGCTGATGGTGTTCAAGTGTCCAAATGGTTATTTTTACCCACTTTCTCTATGTTGTGTCAATGTCCTAAGCTGGTCTATTTGAATTGGTGTTGGTGTGAGTGGTGAAATGAATTGGTGAGTGTGATAGGGTGAGATTGGTGAGCAGAGGCTACGGCCTAATTTTAATGTGGTGAGCTGATTTATATACAATGGTGAGATCATGAATTTTAAATGATGAATTGCTTGGACTTGGTGTGTTGTAATGCATTTCCCATAGCATCTCATGGACATATGCATTATTGGTGAGCAGAGGCTACGGCCTAATTTTGATTTGGTGAGCAGAGGCTACGGCCTATTTGTATTGGTGACGGATCCGACATGCATGTACCCGTGGAGTTTGGGTTGCATTACATGCATAAATCATATATTGTGTGGTGCTGTTTGGAAATAAAATATTGATGCGACTGTTCCATTATTGTGAATTGGTGTGCCTGACTTCCTTTTTCCTATGCATTGCTTAATTTTCATATGTTATTAATTATGAAAAGAGACTCACCCTACTGCCTTTATGTTGCTTCTTATGTCGGCAACGTGCAGGTAATGATGAGTGAAGGTTTCCTGTATGCCTTCGTCTGGTAGGAAGTGTCACGCTCTGATACGTAGCACCAGGGGGGGTGTCTTAGGTTTATGCTTTATTTTCTTAAAACTGCTAGACCTTGTTGGTGATGTATTGGTTTTAATTTTGAATTGATTATTATTCCGCTGCTGATGGTGATTGGATTTAGTTGATGCGAGCTAAGCCTTTTTCTTATGGTGTTATGTATCGTGATTTTTATGAAGTAAATGTAGCACTCGCTTGAATTGTTTTCAAAAAAAAAAAAAGACTCTGATTTTATTAAAAGTAAAGTTATTAGAAAGGGGGTGTTACATTAGTGGTATCAGAGCAGTTCGGTCTGTCCGGCCAAGTCGTCTTGTCATAGTGTCTTATGACAAATAGAATTGTTAGATTAGTTCTAAATTTCTGTTTGTGCTGCAGTGATAGTTTGAAATGGCCAGACGGGACGATGCTGCACTTGCTGCTGCCTTGCAGGCTATA
Organism: Astragalus membranaceus; assembly: GCA_039519185.1. Lineage (NCBI taxonomy): Eukaryota > Viridiplantae > Streptophyta > Magnoliopsida > Fabales > Fabaceae > Astragalus > Astragalus membranaceus. Next base: position 108,241,443 of record CM076849.1, read on the forward strand.
GCCGGGGCGATGGGTAATATACCCGGTGCTGTTAATGATGGGACGCGCAATTTGGCTACGTTCCAGAGAGAGAATCCACCTGTCTTTAAGGGCAAGTATAATCCAGATGGTGCTTTGGCATGGCTGAAAGAGATTGAAAGAATATTTCGGGTCATGGATTGTAATGATGCGCAGAAGGTCAGGTATGGTACCCATACGCTGGCAGAGGAAGCTGATGATTGGTGGATGGAGGTGAGGCAGAGGTTAGAGACTGCCAATGAAGAGATAACTTGGGCTGTTTTCCGTAGAGAGTTCTTGCGGAAATATTTCCCTGAAGATGTGAGAGGTAAGAAAGAAATAGAATTCCTTGAGCTGAAGCAAGGAAGCATGTCAGTGACAGAGTATGCTGCCAAGTTCACTGAATTGGCTAAGTTTTATCCCCATTATACCGATGCTGATTCTGAGTTCTCAAAGTGTATTAAGTTTGAGAATGGGCTGAGGGCTGATATTAAGAAGGCTGTAGGGTACCAGAAGATTCGGGTATTCGCTGATTTGATCGACAGTTGCAGGATATATGAGGATGATAGTAATGCTCACTCCAGGGTCATGAGGGATCTGAGGGGTAAGTTTCAGAACCGGGGAAAACCGTATGAGGCTCCAGCTGGTAAGGGTAAGCAGAGGTATGCTGACAATAAGAAAGCAAGTGGGGGAGATGCCCCTGCGAAGGTTGTGTGCTACAGGTGTGGCAAACCGGGTCACAAGAGTTTTGACTGCTCAGATAATAAATGTTTCAAATGCGGTAAAGAGGGTCATGTGGCTGCGAAATGTGAGAAAAGGGATGTGGTGTGTTACAATTGCGGGGAATCAGGTCATATTAGTACTAAGTGTACTAAGCCGAAGAAAGAGAAGTCCCATGGAAAGGTGTTTGCTCTCGCAGGATCAGAGGACACTAATGAGATTCGAGGTACATGTTTTATTAATGGTATTCCTTTGATTGCTATTATTGATACTGGTGCTACGCATTCGTTTATTGCTGCTTTGTGTGCTGAGAAATTGGACCTTGTTTTATCTTCTATGATGAGGGAGATGGTTATTGACACTCCAGCTAAGGGTTCAGTAACTACCTCTCTTGTGTGTGCTAAGTGCCCTCTGTCAATCTTCGGCAGAAATTTTCTAGTTGATCTTATTTGTTTGCCGTTGGGAGGGTTGGATGTCATTCTTGGTATGGACTGGTTAGTATTTAACCATGTGCATATTAATTGTTTCCGGAGATCTGTGAGTTTCCTTCCTCCCGAAGAGGAAGAATCGGTGTTGTTGCCTGCTGGTCATTTGCATAAGGTAATGAAGGAGGGAGTTCATCTGTTTGCTTTGATGGCGTCATTGTCTGCTGAGAATCAGGCAATCATTGAAAGGGTTCAAGTAGTGTGTGAGTTCCCTGAAGTGTTCCCAGATGAGATTCCAAGTGTTCCGCCAGAGAGGGAGGTTGAGTTTGCCATTGATCTTATACCTGGTACTAGGCCTGTGTCTATGGCACCGTACCGAATGTCAGCCTCAGAATTGTCTGAATTGAAAAAGCAATTAGAAGATCTGCTTGAGAAGAAATTTGTAAGACCAAGTGTGTCACCGTGGGGTGCTCCGGTATTGTTAGTGAAAAAGAAGGACGGGAGTATGAGACTTTGTGTCGATTATAGGCAATTGAACAAAGTAACAATAAAGAACAGGTATCCGCTTCCCAGAATTGATGATCCGATGAACCAGTTGGTAGGTGCTAAGGTGTTTAGTAAAATCGATTTGAGGTCAGGTTATCACCAGATCAAGGTAAAGGACGAAGACATTCAGAAAACCGCTTTCAGAACGAGATATGGGCACTATGAGTATTCTGTGATGCCGTTTGGTGTTACCAACGCGCCGGGTGTGTTTATGGAGTACATGAATCGTACTTTCCATAGTTACTTGGATCGGTTTGTCGTTGTGTTTATTGACGACATTCTGGTGTATTCTAAGACAGAAGAGGAGCATGCAGAACATTTGAGGTTAGTGCTAGAAGTGCTGAAAGAAAAGAAATTGTATGCAAAATTGTCTAAGTGTGAGTTCTGGCTGAATGAAGTAGGTTTCCTTGGTCATATTATCTCTGGTAATGGTATAGCTGTGGACCCAGCCAAGGTTGATGCTGTGTCTCAATGGGAGAGCCCGAAGTCAGTTACTGAAATCAGAAGCTTCTTGGGATTAGCTGGTTATTATAGGAGATTTATTGAAGGTTTCTCGAAGTTGGCACTTCCGTTGACTCAATTGACGTGTAAGGGAAAAGCTTTTGTGTGGGATGCACGCTGTGAGGAGAGCTTCAATGAGTTGAAGAAGAGGTTGACTACATCGCCCGTTTTGACTTTGCCTGTTCCTGATCGACCGTTTGTAGTATATTGCGATGCTTCCAAGATGGGTTTGGGAGGTGTATTGATGCAAGAGGGTAAGGTAGTAGCTTATGCGTCCAGACAGTTGAGGACCCATGAGAAGAACTACCCTACTCATGATTTGGAACTAGCTGCAATTGTGTTTGTGCTGAAAATTTGGAGGCATTATCTGTATGGTACCAGATTTGAAGTGTTTAGCGACCACAAGAGTCTGAAATACTTGTTTGATCAGAAGGAGCTAAATATGAGACAGAGACGTTGGTTAGAATTGCTAAAAGATTATGATTTCGGCTTGAACTATCACCCCGGCAAAGCTAATGTCGTGGCTGATGCTTTAAGTCGGAAGAGTTTGCATATGTCGGCTATGATGGTGAAAGAGTTAGAATTGATTGAGCAGTTTCGAGACATGAGTCTGGTTTGTGAAGTGACACCGCAGAGTGTCAGATTGGGGATGTTGAAGATTGGCAATGAATTCTTGGTCAGTGTCAGAGAAGCCCAAAAGTCAGATGTAAAGTTGGTAGACCTGTTGGTTGTGAATGATCAAGGTGTGGATAGAGATTTCAAGTTAGATTCCCAAGGTGTATTGAGATTCAGAGATAGGATCTGCATTCCTGACGATGCTGAGATGAAGAGAATGATTCTTGAGGAGAGCCATAGGAGCAAGTTGAGTATTCATCCCGGGGCTACGAAAATGTACCAAGATTTGAAGAAAATGTTCTGGTGGCCTGGTATGAAGAAGGATGTGGCTCAGTTTGTGTATTCTTGTCTGACTTGTCAGAAGTCTAAGATTGAGCATCAGAAGCCTGCGGGGCTGATGCAACCATTGGAGATTCCGGAATGGAAATGGGATAGCATTTCCATGGATTTTGTAACTGGGTTGCCAAATACAGTGAGAGGGTTTGATGCTATATGGGTGATTGTAGACAGGTTGTCTAAGTCTGCTCATTTCTTACCAATTAATATGACTTATTCAGTTCCAAAGTTGGCAGAAATCTACATCAAGACTATTGTGAAGTTGCATGGCGTTCCGCTTAGTATTGTGTCTGATAGAGATCCAAGATTCACCTCTGAATTTTGGAAGAGTTTGCAGGAAGCTTTGGGTTCTAAGTTGAGGTTGAGCTCCGCTTATCATCCGCAGACAGATGGTCAGACGGAGAGGACTATTCAGTCGTTAGAGGACTTGTTGAGGGCATGTGTTCTTGAGCAGGGAGGTTCATGGGATTCTCATCTTTCGTTGATAGAATTCACCTATAACAACAGTTTTCACTCTAGTATTGGTATGGCACCGTTTGAGGCATTGTATGGTCGGAGATGTAGGACTCCGTTGTGTTGGTATGAATCTGGGGAGAGTGCAGTGTTGGGGCCTGAGATTGTGCGAGAAACAACTGAGAAGGTAAAATTAATCCGTGAGAAGATGAAAGCGTCGCAGAGTCGACAAAAGAGCTATCATGATAAGAGAAGGAAGGACTTAGAGTTTCAGGCCGGTGATCATGTGTTTCTGAGAGTCACTCCGGTGACTGGTGTTGGGCGTGCCTTGAAATCTAAGAAGTTGACTCCCCGTTTCATTGGTCCGTATCAGATTACGGAGAGGGTGGGAAGTGTTGCCTATAGGGTGGCTTTGCCGCCTAATCTTTCGAACTTGCATGACGTGTTTCACGTGTCACAACTTCGAAAGTATGTTCCGGACCCGTCTCATGTAATTCAGATGGACGAAGTAGAGGTACGGGATAATCTCACGGTTGAGACTATGCCTGTGCGGATTGAAGATAGAGAAGTAAAGATTCTGAGAGGGAAGGAGATTCCGTTGGTGAAGGTGGTGTGGTTGGGAGCTGCTGGTGAGAGTATGACTTGGGAGCTGGAGAGCAAAATGCGGGAAGCATATCCGGAGTTGTTTGATTCAGGTAATTTCGAGGACGAAATATTCTAAGTGGGGGAGAGTTGTAACGCCCCAAAATAATTTAATTATTTATTTAATTAAATTATTTAAGGCTTACAATAGTTATTTAATTTAATTAAATAATTCAAGGTTTAATGTATTTATTTAATTTTAAATTATTAGGAGGTGTTGTCTCGAAATTGATGGTGCACGGAGCCCATGACCCACAAGTGAGCCCATGACCCATGGGATGGTCATAGGATTCGACTCACTATGGGTCTTGTGACTTAGTGGCATTTTTGTCTCATTTGTGAAAAGAAAGAAAGTAACGTAAAAGAGAGGAGAAGTGAGAAGAGAAAAGTGCGAATAGAAGAGGAGAAGTAGAGGAGAGGGGCGAAGCTCAAAGAGAAGAAGAGGAGGCTCAATTGTGATTCGCATTCTTCCCTTGGAGCTTGGCTATCAAATTCGAATTTTTCAAGGTTAGGGGGTCCTCTTTTTGTTCTTAATACTTATGCGAATTGGGAATTGCTTAGGGTTAGGGTCCTAGGTTAGTTTCCATGATTGATTTGTGTTGTTGTTGAGAAATTATAATATTGTGATGTTGTTGTTGAATTAATATGTTGAGAATTCTATGATTGATGTTGGAATTGGGGCAATATGCGAATTGTAGACCAATTGTTTGAGTATATGATTGTTTGGTGATTATGTGGTGAAATTGGGAATTATGGTGACATTTTGATTATATTTACATATAGGAGTGTTTTGGTGATTTTAATTGATAATTAGAAGTGGAAAATTCTGTTTGGGAGCCCCTAGGCGCCTTGGGCGCCAATTTCATGTTGCTGAAAAAATTCTGTGTTGCGCCTAGTCATGGGCGCCAAGTGCCCAGCAGTGTGCTGCGCCAGTTTTCCAAAATTCTGTGTCACTGTGTTGCCTGTGTTGCTGTCCCTGTTGCCTGTGTTGCTGTCCCTGTTGCCTGTGTTGCCTCCTGTGTTCCCTGTGCTGCCAGTTTTGGCACTTGTTGCTTGTGTCATGGGCGCCAAGGGCCCCAAAGTTCTGGTGATAGTTTTGTGAAAATTGTTTTCAGGTTTTTATACTTGGGTAAAATGGCTCATGAAAACTGATTTTGGTCAAGAAAGGAGTTGAGTTGCGAAATTTCAATAGGTGCCTAGTGCATGGGCGCCAAAATTAAAGTTCAGTTTTTGAGAAAATTTTTATTGATTTATCATGTCCTGAGCATTTGGCTCGTGTAAAATGAATTTCGAAGCAAAATGAGTTGTGTAGCATGTTGGCCTTAGGCGCCTAGTGCTTGGGCGCCATGTTGCTGCTGTTCCCTGGATGTTGCTTCTGGGCGCCAGCGCCTATGTGCGCGTGTTGCCTCTTGGGCGCCTAGCGCCTGTGCGCTGTTGCGCGCTTGTTCCCCTGGGCGCCTAGCGCCTGTGCGCTGTTGCGCGTGTTGCTCCTGGGCGCCAAGCGCCTATGCGCCTGTGCGCTGTTGCGTGTTGCTTCTCCTGGGCGCCAAGCGCCCATGCGCCAAGCGCTGTGTTGCCCCTGGGCGCCCAGCGCCCATGCGCCTGTTTCCAGAATGTCTAACATTTTTCCTAAACTGTTTTTAACATAACTTTTGACTCGGTTATCCAAATCCAACGGTTCAAAATGCGTTTTGAAGCTAATTTCAGTGCCTATCCAATAGTCTCAATTTTATGCAAAAATAATTTATTTTCACTGGTGTTTCTGGCTGATGGTGTTCAAGTGTCCAAATGGTTATTTTTACCCACTTTCTCTATGTTGTGTCAATGTCCTAAGCTGGTCTATTTGAATTGGTGTTGGTGTGAGTGGTGAAATGAATTGGTGAGTGTGATAGGGTGAGATTGGTGAGCAGAGGCTACGGCCTAATTTTAATGTGGTGAGCTGATTTATATACAATGGTGAGATCATGAATTTTAAATGATGAATTGCTTGGACTTGGTGTGTTGTAATGCATTTCCCATAGCATCTCATGGACATATGCATTATTGGTGAGCAGAGGCTACGGCCTAATTTTGATTTGGTGAGCAGAGGCTACGGCCTATTTGTATTGGTGACGGATCCGACATGCATGTACCCGTGGAGTTTGGGTTGCATTACATGCATAAATCATATATTGTGTGGTGCTGTTTGGAAATAAAATATTGATGCGACTGTTCCATTATTGTGAATTGGTGTGCCTGACTTCCTTTTTCCTATGCATTGCTTAATTTTCATATGTTATTAATTATGAAAAGAGACTCACCCTACTGCCTTTATGTTGCTTCTTATGTCGGCAACGTGCAGGTAATGATGAGTGAAGGTTTCCTGTATGCCTTCGTCTGGTAGGAAGTGTCACGCTCTGATACGTAGCACCAGGGGGGGGTGTCTTAGGTTTATGCTTTATTTTCTTAAAACTGCTAGACCTTGTTGGTGATGTATTGGTTTTAATTTTGAATTGATTATTATTCCGCTGCTGATGGTGATTGGATTTAGTTGATGCGAGCTAAGCCTTTTTCTTATGGTGTTATGTATCGTGATTTTTATGAAGTAAATGTAGCACTCGCTTGAATTGTTTTCAAAAAAAAAAAAAGACTCTGATTTTATTAAAAGTAAAGTTATTAGAAAGGGGGTGTTACACCCGTGATCCAAGTGATCCATGGGTTAGGCACATTTGATGAGGGTTAGGGTTTTGGCTTGCTCATTAGCGCAAAACCCTAAGAAAAAGAAAGAAAGAATTAGCGAATAGAGAGGAGAGAAGGAGAGGAGGGTTCGGCCATATCAAGAGAGGAAAGAAGAGGGAGTCTTGCGAATTCAAGGAGGAGGGGAAGGCGCCATAGTTGCTGAATTTTGTTGGTGTCTTGATCAAGAAGTTTTGGGTGTTCATCTAATTTAAGGTAAGAGTGGGATTCTTCTCTATAATTGGGTGAATAATGGGGCATATGTAGGAATTGGCACTATGTTGCCACTTAGGTGATTTTCATGATAATGAGTATGGTGATCTCGAATTTTTACATGTATTCCATGGTGATTTTGATATGTGATTAGAAATTCCCATGTTGATTTCGTATGAATGATGTTTTGATTTTGCTAAGATGAATTGCATGCCATGTGTTTGAGTATGTGATCTATTGATGTTTGTTTGGTGAAAAGTGATGACCATAATGATAATTAAAACATATATTGATGATTGAATGTTTGGTGGATTGAATTTGGTGTTTGGATTAGCAAAATTATGATTTTGGGGGTCCCTAGACGCCTTGGGCGCCATAATTCATGTTGCTGTTTTTCTGTGTCTAAGTCATGGGCGCCAGGCGCCCAGCCACTGTCTCTGCGCCAGTTTTTATGTGTGCAGAATTGGGCGCCCGGTGCATGGGCGCCATGCTCCTAGGAGATGTAGAGCTCCAATGTTTCTGAAATTTGTTCCCCTTGATTCTCTTGGTATGCCTAGCTTGTCCATGTGTTTAGTTTTGCATTTCAGGTGGTCTGGAAGTCGGCGCCTAGGCGCCCTTGTGCTGTTTGGTTGTGTTGCAGGAAACAGATCCCTACTCATGGGCGCCATGTGCGCGCCTTGGTTCTGTGTCCGACGAAGGCGCCCTTCGACCGTGCGCCGTGCCTTGAGTTAATGAGATGATCCAACGTGGCTCCACTTGTTTCCAGTGTGTGTAGCCTGAAAAGTGTTGGCGCCCTGCTCCTGGGCGCCAGTTTCTGGTTGTGCCAGTTCTATCTCTGTGTTGCTGTGTGCTGGGCGCCCGGATCCCCTGTGGGCGCCAGATTCTGATTTTTGTTGCGTTTTTTCCCAATTTTGTTTTGATCGTATCTTTTGACTCGGGTGTCCGTTTTGAACGTTTCAAAAAGCATCGTGAAGCTTATTCAGGTGCCCACCTGGATATTCTAATTTCTGGGCAGTATGAACTATTTTTCTGACATTGGTCTCAGGCGTCGTTTTTGGTGTCATTTAGGCGTTTCGGTGTCTCAAGAGTTTTTAGAAAATTGTTATTTTGGAAATGGTCGTTGTCCTCAATATTTTGGAAAATCTCAGTTGTCCCGATGTTGGAAAATCTTCGGTGCCTTGGTGAATTTTCGGTGTGACTGGTGAAAAGTCCGCCACTTGGTGAAAAATATGACATGGTGAAAATGTCTATTTTATTTGGGGATATCTTATTGGTGATGGGTCATTGGCCCCTTTGGTGATTTTTTTGGTGTGTCGTTATTATGACTATCTTTGGTGTTTGTCTGTGGTGCATTCATGGTGTCGCATAACTCATATGCATTTATTTGGTGGAGACTTCGGTCTTATTGGTGAGCAGAAGACTTCGGTCTTATTGGTGATGTGCCCTCAAGGAAAATTATTGGTGATGATGGATCCACATGCATTATGCCCATTGGTGGGGCTGCATTCATGCATCTCATGACATTTGACTGTTTTACCTTTGATGTGGATATTGACTGTTTTACCCTTGGTGTTGTGGTTGTAACTGGATGAGAGTAACGGAGTGGTAGATATAGCTGTTAAATTCTAACCTATTCCTTATTATTTACGCTATTATATTGAAGATATCTCACTCTCTTCTGTTTGAATGTTACTCCTACGTTGGGTAACGTGTAGGTGATTCCAAGTGAAGGCCTAGGTACCTTCACTAATGTCGAGTCGGTGTCTGCTTTCTGATACGTAACACTCAGGGGACGCTTGTTGATTAGTTTTCATTATTTTTATGTTGCTAAGATTTTACCACGGTTGTTTTGGTTAACTGATGTCGAACCTTTCTTTATGTTTTTCCGCTGCATGGTGAATTATTTCTATATATTCGATTTGATGTTTTATTTTACGAGGCATGTGTGACAACCCCTTTTTGGGATGTGTTAAAGAAATTTTTAAACTCTGATTTACTATTTACCGTTATATTTACCGGGTAGAAAGGGGGTGTTACAGACCTCTTATGGCCATTTCTGGTCGCTCCTGGCCAGCTGAAATACCTGAAATACCTCGTATGAAGATGCCATTAGCCACAATTACGGTTCGAAACATCATAAAATTCTTCAAGAAATCGATAATGATCAGGTTTGGAGTCCCAGAGGTAGTGGTGACCGATAACGGAACCCAATTCACAGACAAGAACTTTAGAGAACTCATGACTGACCTCTCCATCAAACATCATTTCACCTCAGTGGAACACCCACAAACCAACGGGCAAGCCGAATCCACCAATAAAATCATCCTCAGAGGACTCAAACAGAGGCTACACGAAGCTAAAGGAAATCGGGTAGAGGAGTTACCCCACGTCTTATGGGTATACAGAACAACCCCACATTCAACCACAAGCGAATCACTGTTTCGACTGACGTATGGAACCGAGGCAGTCATTCCGGTAGAGGTCGGAGAACTCACCTGGAGAACAGCTCATCTCGCCGCACCCTCACAAAATGATCAGTCGATCCGAGAGGAGCTGGACCTGGTGGAAGAAGTATGGATCCAAGCTTCATTGAAAGAGGCTATAGTTAAGAAAAGGATGGCAACCAAGTTCAACAAAAAGGTGATCCCCAAATAGTTTGAAGAAGGGGACCTTGTATTAAGAAGAGCAGATGTCGGATAGAAAAATGCCAGACAAGGAAAACTCCCCCCCAACTGGGAAGGACCTTATCGGATAGTCGTAAAGACGGGTACAAGAGCTTACTCGCTAGAAACCCTAGGGAAAGAACCCATCCAAAGGTCTTGGAATGCTACCGAACTCAAAAAGTATTATAGTTGAAGGGATCAACTTGGATGTAGGCAAAAGCCCTAAATAGAATTTCAGTCATTTTTAGGAGCTTCCTCCGACATGTCAGAATCTACAGGAGGGTCTTTAAGTCGTTGCTTCTTCGGGGAAAGAGGGGAAGAAAACGTCCCAACTTAATCCTCCGCTTCAAGGTGGGTCCTCTTGAAGGCCACAGGAGATCCTTGGGAAACAATTCCAGCAGCCTCGAGTTCAGACACCTTCTTTCATATCTAGGATCCCCCTCCATAACCAACCAACGGATTGAACTCTCGAACAAGGGAGCAAAGGGTGTCAGGAATCGCTGATCGAGTAGCATCCTCTCGTAATTCATATAGAGCAGAGATAGAAGACATACTAGCTACATAACAAGAATAAACAAATCAGGGAACCTCAAATAAGTTAACAGACGAAGCAAGCAACCAAAGTATGCATACCAAGCACGTTCAGAGAGTTCCCTCAAGGAGCCAAAGCTATAGCTCGGATATTAATCAAAGGGTCCCCAAGAGACATGGATGACCACGACCCAAGAAGATTGAGAGTTACTATATCTGCGCTATGAAGTTGATCTCGACCGCAAGAATAAAATGAGACAGGCTTCTTAAAATGATCGTAAGACTAGCTAAAGCGGAGGAATGGCATGACCAACCCACCGAAGTCATCAATCGAACCGGTCTTCCGAAGGGACACCAAATTCCAAGGTCTCACCAATACAAACCGACTAGCAAAACTGTCGACCATATATGGGGCAAAGCGATCTCTGAAGAGCTAGGGGCGAGATCAATGAACCCCTACCGCACTCTTCTAGAATCCCTACTCGGATTCTGTGCTACATCAAACAAGTATAAAAAAAATCTGCCGACGCCTGGCATTCGAAATTCCTCATCACCAAGTCAAAAGCTCTCATAGTATCCCAACTAGCCGGACTAATTTGTGAAGGCGCTACACGAAGAAGCTGGAGCATCGTTTTTTCGAAAGGAGTGAAGGGCGGACAGACCCCAGCCTCCGTCGACATAGCTGAATGAATGTAGAAGCCCGGATCGTACACAGGGCTGCATACCGGTACCCCGAAAGGAACCCCGAGTACATCCCATTCCTCGTTGCGAGTAAGACCTACCGATTGATGGAGGTCAGACAAGGGAGAAATGTCATTTTCTCGGAAGACACTACTTTGGGAAAGGACGTCAAAAGAAACCCATGAGGTAGGATCCATGTGGAGCGAGCGAAAGACGCTTCCAATTCCTCGAAGACGGCCGATTACCCCTACCAGAAGTGGAAGAGCAAGCGGTTGGAGGAGAACCCCGCTCTATTCGAGCTGACATACTTCTAAAGGTCTATAACCTACAAGGACACCAACACCAAGGGAGATTATAAGAAACTCCACAACTAACTCTTGGGGTTTCGCCTCTTATATTGTCAAACAACCTCGGAACATGCAAAACAGAAAAATGGGAAGAGGAAAGAGAGTAAAACGAAGGAACATACCTCAAAAACGCAAGTAGCGAGGCGGAATGAACTGATCTTGGACAAATGTCGGAAGAAGATGCACAGGTTGACTCAAGAACTCCCAAAGTACAAACTTTCGAAAGTACAAAATTTCTCTCATATTTATAGGGGACCAGATTAGGATGACAGCTGTCACACTACTCCCAAGGTCAAACTGAAACATGCACAACTTCCCACGAGATGGGGCCCATCGACGAACAACCGAGTCACTCGATTCGTTACTTCGGGTAAACAAAATCTGTTTGAGCCGATCTACAATTATCAAGCCGAGGCGACTCTATCTAGTAACCTCGACTTGGGGGAAACTGTTCCGAATCGGCCAAACTAATAAGCCCAATTCGACAAAGCCCACAACCCATACTTAATGGACGGCATAGATGCTTCCTCTCCATCCAATGGCATAGGCGCATATGCCAAGTGCCCATCAGAGCATGCCACGTATAGGCACCAATCCCTATAAAAGCATTGTCATATCACTGCTACGGGTACGAATTTATTACCTCACAATCATCTATTCCCAATGCTGACTTAAGCATCAGAGTGTGTATAGGTACCACCCCCTCGCAGGACCAACACGAGCCTAATCACTTCGGAGGTCGATCAATCATCACGACGACTACACATTGTGAGCAACTAGGAGTGAGCTAGCTACTCAGCTTGGTGAGAATTTCGGTCTCTAACTCAGCCGAAGCTTGCAGCCAGTACAGATCAGTAATGCTGGGATTTATGTTTTGTAATGGGAAGAGAGATGGAGAAGAGCGAATTGAATTTGGAGAAGAAAGATAGTGAATTTCAATTTTCAGATTTTAGATTTTCGTGTTTTGATTTTAATTTAAGTTTTAATAATTTATTTTTTTAGTTTTAATATTTTATAAATAATAATATGACGTGTTATATACATGTGAATCATTAAATGACGTGGCATATACATGTACAAGCTACATCAGTTGCCACGTCATTTAATGAGGGTGGCCTCAGCTTTTTTGTTTTGATAGGCTTCCAAATCAGCAACATAAAAATAAAAATAAAAAATCCCCAATGGACTAGATGTCTAGTTTTTTAAAATAGGGGGACTAAATGTCTGAATTTTAAAATAGAAGGGCCAACTGTCTGAATTTGTAAAAATAGGGAGACCAAAACTATAATTTACCCATTCTTTTTTTATAAGCTTATAAACTAATCTTTGAATGTGTCTTAGTCAACTTGGATTTTGAAAGATCAAATGTGCATGTTAATTCAGGGATCGAATTGATAGCATCTTATCACTTTGAGAGAGTAATGTGACTAACGAATCCATATTCGGGGATTATATAGTGATTTCGACGCAGTTAGAGACTAAAGCAATAACGCCTCGAACTAAAATGTCTCTTTACCCTAAGATGTAACTTTTGTATTGAAGATTCTGGCACTGATACATTATATCAAAGTAGTTGATGCCCAACTAGTAAAGAAAAGTAATCGACATATATGCCTTGTATTATTCTTTAGCACTAATTTGCTAAGAGATGTTATGTGTTCATGCATGATGAATCACAATAATATTGGATTGGGATCATAATTTCTATACTCTGCTATCTGCAGAGGTGAATAATAAGGATGGCAATTGAGCTCATACCTATAGGGTACCCACAAAAAATACCCGCAAATGAGTGAGTAATTACCCGCAGACACGGTCGCGGGCTCGGGGACGGACACTATATGGTGCCCAGCCCGCTCCTGGTCCGCACCCGCATAAATATATATATATTACTAATATTACAACTTTACCTATATTATATTATATTATTTTATATAGTTACTATTATTACAATTTTAAGTATATCCAACTTAAAAAAAAATAAATTCAAACTACTGATATTTTGGATGTTTTTAATTCACTAGATGCTATCATGTATAATATTTTAATTAGTAGATACAAAAAATAATGGTTTTTTAAATTAAATTATAATATTTTTAGTGTTCTTTCTTATTTTTTGCTGTTAAAGTGTGGGTAATGGACATGCCCATGGGCACTTAGTGCCTAGAGGGTACGGGGACGGGCACTATAGTACCCTGGCCATTGTTTACCGTGTTTTTTGGTAAACACCGCTAGTTACAAATTAATGTTGCTTGCAGGATCAACTAGAAAATCCTAGAACATTTGTGTTAAAGTTTTTTCCAGAAATTATGAGTGTTCTTGCGGTTTAAACTTGAAAGTATGAAGATAACCGTCGAAGTTATCTCCAGAAGGGAGAATTCTGAGTAGAAGGCAAAGAGAAAACAAATAAAATGCAGAAACTTGAAACAATGAAGATAACCGTCGAAGTTATCTTCAGAAGGGAGAATTCTGAGTAGAAGGCAAAGAGAAAACAAATAAAATGCAGAAACTTGAAAGCATGAAGATAACCATCGAAGTTATCTCCAGAAGGGAGAATTCTGAGTACAAGGCGAAGAGAAAACAAATAAAATGCAGAAAACTTAAAAAAGTAAAAGTGAAATTGCATTAATTGTAAAGAGAATGGTGCACAAGTTCATACATTGTTCTCTGACTCGTTTTCTGTGATGTTGGAAGTTTGAGTTTCAGAATTCTGTATGTGAGTTTGTGACCCGTTTTTCCTATGAAAAAACTACTATTTATACAAGGAGGGAAACACAATAACTAACTAAATGTACATAGAATTTGAAAAATGTTAATTTCCATGTCTTCGACCACAATTGTTTCGACAACAAGCACTTGACTTCTGATCTATCACTAACTTTCTTCTCGTCGAACCATTGGCTTCAATTCTTCGATTTCCACTAAGTTAAGCACTGCGTCGAACCTTCTTGGGAAAACTTCTCACTGTCGAAATCAACACCTTTCCTCTTGAAATTAGCAAGTCAACCTCGTTGACTGCATTTAATTGAACCTGTCGAAAATGCAGGCTAACAAATTGCCCCCCAAAAATATCTTTTTCGACTGAGTTTTAAATGAAGGCAGAAAATGACGTTTTTGAAATTACAATCAACAGCTTTATGTCGAATCTTTGACGTCACTACCATCAGTTTTCAGAATTGAAAAGACACTTCCAGAAAAGGCACTTTATGGCGCCGTTATCTCAGATTTAGTGGGCCACGTTTTGTGTTGGAACTCCCCACTACTTATTGCAAATAACTGCTCTTTAAAACAGCTTTAAAAGCAACTTCTCCATTTCATTTTCCCTTTTTTACTCTCTCTCTAATTCTGCGAACCTTTTCTCTTCTTCCTCGTGAAATCCAGCGTTTGCGCACCAGAGAACTCCATTTGCGAAGCTTCATTTCTTCATCCAACACTACGCGACCTCTATTCCTGTAAAACCCGAACAGTGAAGCAGCGAAACCACTTGAAAAACTCAGAACTATCATTAATGGCGTCGTCTTCCAATGTTCAAGCTTCTGGCACTGTAGCTTCTTGAAAACAACCTTTGGTTGCTGAACCAGCTTTGACAGAAGAAGAAGCAAATTTTTTGCAATCTCAGGTACTAATTCCTTCTCCTAAACCTTACAAGCATGCATTCTTAGGTCCTCTTCCTCACTCTGGTGATCATTCTGACAAAATCAAAGAGGTTTTCCCTAGCTATCATAAATATAGCCCTAGGATTTTCAACAAAGGACCATATGTGATGGATTTCATGAGTAACCCAAATAGGGCTTTTAGGTCTTCACCACCAGTCGATAAGAATCAACCACCTTACATTAACTGGCTTAACAAAATTGAGTCGAAGAAAGGAGAAACCTGGAAAGCACAAGGCATCTTCGACGTGATTTAGCTGTCGAGATATGGGCCTAGATATCAAAGCTCAATGGTTATTGCAGCTTTACACTTTTGGGAGCTGACCACCAATAGCCTACATCTGAAATGTGGCATGCTCACTCCTACTCTGTTAGATGTGGCTGCCATAACTGGACTTAAACCAATAGGAGAAGTTTTCGACCCTAACACTACTGGCAACAACCATGAATTCGACTTCAAGCGTGCTTCCTTCAAAGGATACATTGAAGACAAACATGTCATCACCACTGAAGAAGTTTCCGACGAAGAACACATCGCTTTTCTCACTTTGTGACCCTCCTTCTATGTTTTCTGCTCTTCGTCACTCCAAGTGGCAAAAATGTACATTCCTTTGGCCATTCAACTACACGAGTGTCGAGAGGTAAACCTTGGCCAGCTTATTTTAGGATCACTTTATGAAGGCTTACGACAAGGAGTTCATGCATTAAAAGTACTCAAGCCTGAAGGAAATTACTTGGTCTCTGGACCAGTTTGGTTGTTCCAATTGTGGCTTCTTGCCACTTTTGAGTCGAAGCTGCAAATGTACATTCCTGAAGACTAACTGAAATGGTCGAAACGAGGAATGTCGAAGGAATTAGGCTTGCTCTTCTAAAGCCTAGAGAGATAGGGGTATCTCCACAAGACTTGTTCTCCAAAGCATTCAATATGTTCATGAATTGCAAAGATTTCTCTCCTTCAATGGCACCTTTCGTCAAAAGGACTCATGGACCAAACTGGTTTAAAAGAGAGTTTCCTGCAACTTCTTTTGTCGACGAAGAAGAAACCAACCAGATTTGGGAAGCCTTTTTAACTCCAAAAACTCTGTCAGCTAGAATAGCACCTGGAAAAGCTACAGCTCTATTTGGTGCGTACGCATATCACCCAAGCCTGGTCGCAAGACAATTTGGGTTATGTCAGCTTCGACCAAGTCCTTTTTTTAGATCTAGGAAAGACATGACACTTCCAGAAAATGAAGAGGAATGGAAAGAATGCCTCAACAACTTTTCCAACGGCCCTTTTAACTTTGACCCCATTGAGTTTGAGCCTTTATTTTCTTGCACCAAAGAATTTTCAAAGTGGTGGAAAGAGTATTTCAAAAGAAAATCTGCTGATGTCGAAGAGGCTACATTGCTGTCGAATCTAATCTCTACTTTTCCTTCTTCGCAGAAAAAGATGACCAAACCAAAAGGTACGCACATTCAAGAAATTCAAGCATTCCAAAAATACTTTGAAACTGTATATGATCCAAATAATCTTAGTCGAACTGTTTCTCAAGCTGCAAGAGTTTTAAAACAAAAACTTCTCGACAAAATTCCAACAATGGTTTTTTCATCTTATGTAACTGATAAGTACTCTTTTGCTTTAACACACAACAAACTTAAATTCCCTCCTTTGCCAACCAGTAAACTGGCTTTGGCATTTCGACCACCACTTCCACAATGGTTGATATGTGGTTCGACTATGGCGTTAAATAATTTTCTTTCAAATAAGACAACTGAGAAAGTAGTTCCGACTAAGCATGACCTATACACGTTTGAGGGTAATCTACATCTGGACATTCAGCATGTTCGAGTCACATCTACTGTCGAAATAGGTGATGTATAAAACTCTTAGAAAGAAAAAAAATTATTTTTCTTTCATGTATGACTTATTAACGTAACTGTCGAATGTTTGCAGCTGTGCCTATTTCAACCACTCCAACAGATGATACAACAACATCAACAAAGAAGGTGACGAAGAAAGGTACTGGTACCTCGTCGAAACAAGATAAACCTCCACAAACAGAGAAAAAAGAAGTAAGTACCTTCACCACTTTTCTCTTTATTCTCAAACATTGAATTCGACACCTAATTAAAAAGAAAAAAGTATTTACAGAGTCGAAAAAGATCAAGCAGCTCTACTACTGCCACTCCTTCCAAGAAAACCAAGAGGTCTGACACCATAGTTGTGAGTGATGAATCAGAGGTCGAAATCCTTAACTTCTTTGTTTTAAAACACTTATACATTTCCTTGTTCCTTACTAACATGAGTGTCAAACTTTCAGCCTGATGAACCAGTAAACCATCCCAAACAAAATGAGGCTTCCAAATCTCAGGTCGAAAGAGAAAAGAAGAAGAAGAACTCTCAATATGCTTCAAAGGTTTCCTCTAAGACTACCAAACAAACGCCTGTCGAAAAGAAGCAATAAGGCGAAAGCACTCAACAACAACAAGTCTTGGAGAAGCCTTTAAAGAGACAAGTGCTCAAGAGACCTGAGAGCGCACATTCTCGTGTCGAAGGAGACACTTCAAAGGTACTATTAACCTTCTATTTATTCTTCTTTTTAACAATTTTAGTTCATTATGACAAGATATTTATTAATTAATTTTGAACAGGAACCTGAAAGCAGCAATGTTGAGGTACCACCAAAACAACCAACACCAACTTTGACCCTCTCTCTTTCTAAAACAACCATACCTGAACAAGGTGTCGAAAAGCAAGATCAAGAACAAAGAGGTGTTGATACAGAGATAATCGAAACCCAAGACCAAACTCAACAGCAACCAACTGATGAAGCACTGGTCAACCCTACAACTCAAAACCAACAACAAGGAGGCAATGATGCACTGGTCGAAAGCACTGACCAAAATCAGCCACAAGAAGGTAATGACAACAGGGTCGAAAACAATGACCAAAACCCCGACATCGACATGGAAAACAATGGTCCACCTTCACCTCAAAACCAGAACGAAGGAGAAGAAGAAAAAGAAGAAAATCAGAAAGAAAGTGTTGAATCAGTCGAAGATGAGGAGGATGAAGAAGAGGAATCTCAAAGAGATTCAGAACAAATTGGTGAGTCTCCACAAGGTATTAACTCGCCTGAGGCTGTACCTTCGACCAGTAACACCATCAGTCAAGAAGAATTAGGGGAATTAAAGAGTAAGAATACCCTTGAAGCTCTGAAGTTGATGTTGAGTAGCAGATCTGCCTCGACTGAGAACAAACGAAGTTCTTCGACTACTTCTGTTGGCAGGATTTCTGAAAGCTCAAGAGAAGACCTTCTTCGAGAACTTCGAGCCAAAGTCTTAGAAATAGATTTGTTCCAAACCATTGAACAAAATCATATGGTCACTTATGAAATTAAGAACTTGCTGAACAAGCTTAACAAATCAACATTCAGCAAATCTCTCATTGGCTTCCTTGTCGAATTTGAGGTTCTTCTGGAGCAAATTGCAAGGGACTTTAAAAAGAGAAAAAATGTTACTGCAAATAAAGAGCGTGAGGCTAAACTTCAAAAGAAAGAATGGGCTACAGTCGAAGCGCCAGATGCTAAAATTTTGTCACTGGAACTTCAAGCAACAAATGATGCCAAAGAAATAGCCGAATGTGATGTTAACATTTCAAAGTACCAGGAACAAATCAAAACCTTGAAGTCGAAGTTAAGGCAGAAGAAAAGAAGAAAGCCTCTGTTCGACAGAGAGCTCCAGATTCTTGGGAAACTGCACTTCGATCTGAAGCAACTTTGGCTATTGAGCACCTAGAAAGGGCCAACAAACATGAGGCAGCAGTTCAGAGATTGGTCGAAGACGAAGCCCTCATTACTGCCAGATTGGATCATGCCAATATTGTTTTTGAGAAACTTAAAGCTAATCTTGTAATTTAAATTTCAGCTTTCCTTGTTTCTGAATTTTTTTTTCTTTTTTAATCCACTTTGTACCTCGACAATGTTCTTTGGCATTCAAAATTTCGACATGCCATATTTAAGTTTCTTCGTTACTTATTAACCTTGCGTTATTCTAACTTCCTGCAATATTGGCTCATATCTTTTTAAATACTTGCCATTTATACGCAAAATTCGATTATCAGCGCCTAATTCTTCGACTTGGTAAGCACCGTTTGAAAATACTTGTAAAATTTTAAATGGTCCTTCCCAATTTGGTGACCATTTACCTAAGACCCTATCTTTCTTGTCCATAGGTAAAATAACTTTCCAAACTAAGTCTCCCAAAGCGAAGGTTTTCGACTTAACCTTCTTATTATAGGCTTTGGCCACTCTTTCTTTTTGCCTTGTAAGAACATCTAACGTAGTTAATCTTTCTTCGTCTAAGTCCACCAATTCGTCTAACATCATATTCCAATAATGATCAGATGGAATTTCAAACTGTCTTTGAATTTTGGTTGACTGTAAACAAATTTCGACTGGCAACACCGCATCATGCCCAAATGTAAGCTTAAAAGGAGTAGTATTAATTGACTCTCTAGGAGAATTTGGACAAGCCCATAACACTTGACCAAGAGTCTTGTGCCAATTCCTAGGCTTCTGCCCAATATGTTTTTTGATCAAGTTAATGATGATTTTATTGGCTGCTTCGACTTGACCATTTGCTTGTGCATAATATGGCCTCGAACTTAATAATTTGAAACCATTCTCAGAGGCAAATTCTACCATTTTTTGACCAATAAACACTGAACCTTGGTCTATAGTAATGGTTTCTGGAATCCCAAACCTATACAAAATATGGTTTTGATTGAAATTAATCACTGCCTCTTGATTAACACTAGGTAAGGGAATAGGTTCTACCCATTTAGTAAAATAATCTATCCCAACTAATATGTAACGATGGCCCTTCGACGAAGTTGGCTTAATCTCGCTAATTAAAGCTACGGCCCAACCTCTAAATGGCCAAGGTTTTACTATCGAATGTAACTCACTTGCAGGTACATGTTGCACCCCTGCATGCTATTGATATTCTTGGCAACCTTTAGCAAATTCTAGGCAGTCTTTCAACATAGTTGGCCAGTACACCCCTTGTCAAAAGAAAAGCCATTTCATTTTATGACCTTCTTGATGAGATCCACAGGCTCCACTATGAGTATTGGAAATATGCCTCACTTTCACTAAGACATTTAAGCAAAACTCCTTCAGGAGTCTTTTTGAACAATTCATTTCCAATAATCACATAACTTAAGGCTCTATACTTGGTTTTCCTATTAGTTATTCCTGTTGGATTTTCCAAGTATTCAACAATTTGCTTTCGCCAATCATCATTCGATATATTGTCAATGGCAAAAACTTCAAAATGCTGAAAATTTTCATGAAAATTAAAATTTTCATTTGCAGTAATTGGAGGTGATAATACTTGCTCTGCCCCCCAAGTTTTGGCGTTGACAATTCATTTAAAGGATAATCTGTCGAAATTAGTCTTTCTTTTATTTCTATTAGTTCTTCTAATTTTTCTTTCGAGACTCTATAGCCTGAAGCAATCTGTGCCAAATCATTTGCCTCTTGATTGTCAATTCGAGGCACATGCTTTATGTTAACACTGTTAAAACGATTTAACAAAGCATTGGCAGCAACAAAATACACTATTAGATTTTCCTTAATGAATTTATACTCTTTAGTTAACTGCTTCACAACTAATTCAGAATCGCCCTTAATTTCGACATGTTTTGCCCCCAAGTCTAGCAAAATCTCAAGTCCTGCTATCAAGGATTCATATTCAGCCTCATTATTGGTGCAAAATCCTTCGATCTTATACTTATACTTCGTTGGTATTTTTGTTGGAAAAACAATGAGAATTCCAATTCCAGAACCATTTTTATGGCTTGAACCGTCGAAGTATAACTTCCATGGTTGAATATCCACTAAATTTAATGGGACCTCGACCAATGAGTGGTCGACGATAAAATCAGCTACAATTTGGCCTTTAATAGCTTTTAAAGGCTGATACGTTAGTGAATACTCAGAAAGCGCTAAAGCCCATTTACCAATTCTACTATGTAATATTAATTTTGACAGCATATGTTTAATAATATCAAAATGCGAGTAAACATACACATCAACAGGCTTTATATATTGCTTTAATTTTGTACAAGAGAAATACAAGCATAGGCACAACTTTTCTATTGGATGATACCTAGTTTCTGCATCATTTAAAACTCTACTGAGGTCATAAATGGCTCTTTCGACACCATTTTCATCCTCTTGTGCTAACATGCTACCTATTAACAATTCTGATGCTGCTACATCCAATTTCATTACTTTATTTTAAATAGGAGGTAACAAAATAGGAGGCTTCATCAAATAGCCCTTGATCTCGTCGAAAGCTTTTTGGTGTTCTGGATCCCACCTGAACACATCTTCTTTCTTCAGTCGAAGTAATGGCGAAAAAACTTGTGTCTTGCCACTTAGGTTTGAAATGAACCTTCTAAGGAAATTGATTTTTCCTAGTAACGACTGCAATTCTTTCTCTGTCGAAGGAGCTTTCGTCTCTAAAATTCCCTTTGTCTTGTTTTGATTTATTTCAATGCCTTTTTTGTGCACAACAAATCCTAAAAAGTCACCTGGACGTACACAGAAGGCACATTTAAGTGGATTCATTTTCAATCCATATTTTCTCATTCTTTCAAATGATTGTCGAAAATGGTCTAAATGACCACTTTCTGATGAAGACTTAACAACTATGTCATCTATGTACACTTGCATAAAATTTTCTATAAAATCATGAAACATAGAATTCATAGCTCTTTGGTATGTAGCACCAGCATTTTTTAAGCCAAAAGGCATCACCACCCATTCATAAACACATAATGCCCCTGGACATCGAATGCTGTTTTTGATACATTTTCTTTAGCAATAAAAATTTGGTTATAACCAGAATAACCATCGAGCGTACTTAAATATTCAAAACCTGCTGCTGAATCAACAAGCATTTCTGCCACAGGCATAGGGTATTTATCTTTGGGTGTAGCATTATTTAAATCCCTGAAAGCTATGCAAACTCTAAGAGTTCCATTTTTCTTAATAACAGGAACTATATTTGCTAACCAATCTACATACCTGGCAGTTCTGATGAACTTGCTCTTAAGTAGTCTTTCGATTTCTGCTTTGATCTTCGACAGGATTGGTGGTGCAAATCTTCTCGGTGTCTGCTTCACTGGCTTCTTTTCTAGTCGTATAGGCAGCTTCAATTCCACTACTTCTCGACTCAAACCTGGCATCTCATTGTAGTCCCAAGCAAAACAGTCTTTAAATTCCTTCAAAAGTTTGACAGTTTGCACCCTGAAAGCTTTGTCAATATTTGCACTAATATATGTTGGCCATTTTACAGAGCCATCTCCCAAGTCAATTTCTTTCAAAGGATCCCGTGCTTGTATTTTCTTGGTCGAACCCATTGGGTCATTTTCAAAACCTAAAGGCTCATTATCATATACACAATCAAGCCTTTGGTCTTCCACCAAGTCTTCCTTACTATTACTGTCACTGGCTTCAGCAACCATTTGTTGTTGTAACTCGGCTTCCAAAGCCGTTTTTTCTTTGTTTTCGGCCATATAGGCCGTAATTCTATCCCATGCATTGGGCTTAGACATAAATAAACTATTTATGGTCCATCCCACCCAGTAGGCTTGCAAAAGCCTCTTGGGTGATTATCCTCATCCCTAACCTCCCTCTCCCAAATAAATCCATAGTTTGGGTGAAGAGTAATTGAGGAAAACACATTATCTTGGTATACATAACCAAGATCAGAAGAAGAACATGGCGCAATGTTCGCCAATTGTTTGTCGAAAGTTTTCTTAGTGATAGTATTTACCTCCGCTTTGAAGTAACTCTGATCACCTTCAATGTTTTCGACCAAACCATCTCTCCAAATAATGAGCCTTTGGTGAACAATTGATGGTATTGCCCCCACGCCATGTATCCACTCTCTTCCTAGCAACAAATTGTAGTTAGCCTTAGAAGGAACTACCAGAAACAACGTTGATTTTTGATGCTACCCACAGCTAACTCGACTTCAATGGCCCCAAGTGAGTGGCCAGTTTTACCTTCATAATTTGTGAGTACCACGTTGTGTGGCCTCAAATCAGTATCACATTTACCAATTTTCCTCAACAAATGTTATGGCATCAAGTTTACAGCAGCACCACCGTCGACCAAAATCTTGTTGACACCTATGTTGTTCACTTTAGCTTGAATGAACAAAGGTTTGAGATGGTTCATCATTCCACAATCTGGTTTCTCAAATACAGCATGTTGTTCCTCGACACAACCATTCTTCAGCACATAGTAACAAATTGGTTTATAAGTAGTCTCTTCGTCGAAATCTTCCTCAACATCATTCACTTCGAAAACTACATTATACACAATTGGTAGAATTGAGACCACATTGCATAGGACATCAAATTCCGACCAAGAATCAGCAAAATCAGACTCCATTTCTTCATCTAAATCAAAGCCTTCTTTGATTGCTGAGAGTGGAGGAAATATCCTCTCAGTAGCTGGCTTTCTAGCCACTTCGACAGCCACTTGCTTACCTTATTTTTTGTTAGAACTCTCTACTTGTCCTGCACCAATAGCTTTCTTTTGGCGTTGGTGTCTGCACCATTGAGCTCTAGTCATGGGATTCTTCCCCTTGTAATTGTTGTTATAGGCATACTTGTTAGATTCAAGTGCCTTGTTTTGGCCAGTAGTACTGGTGCTGCCCTTGACCAGTTTTGTGGGTTTTGGTTGATACCTAACACTTTTCCCACCAGAGTTCACGGGTAAGTATCCAGTATTCTTTCCACCGGAGTGCACCCATTTCTCTACAGGAGACTTTGTTGATGGAACATAAGTCTTAAGTTGCTCTTTCTGAGTATGCTTTGTCGAAGTAACTTTGTATGGTATCCCTCTTTTGTTGAAACTGAACTTTGGCCTTTTGTCGACCCATTTTCATTTCCGCTTCAATTGAGGTCGGTAACCTTCAAGGCTCTTTGCAGCCTCTCTGTCAAAGACAGAACTTCATCTTGGACATAACATCACTTCTGTGTTGCTTATCTTGCAACGATTAAGGAAATGAATTAATTCCTCTTCTGCTTTTGGGTAAGCAACTTTCATTTTCTCAGCATATTGGTCTTCAGTGACCATTTCGACATTAGCCTTAGAAACTTCAGTATCTTTTGTCAAATTATCATTTCCAGCAACAACTCCAGTGGCTTTGACCCCATTTTGAGGAAATACAGGTAAATGCGGAAGGAAAAATTTTTGGATTTCCGGAAACACCTCAAAACGGGGTATTTCCGGAAACACCTCAAAACGGGGTATTTCCGGAAGGAAAAATTTTTGGATATCCAAGTCAACCACTAGTTTAAACAAACATTCAAATTAGCTAGATCATCAAATTGACCTAGAGTTATGGTCAACTCAAAATGTTTTAACAAGATATATATTATTCACGAAGAAAAATAATAATATTTAACAATCAAGGGGAATAATCAAGGGCGTCAACTATTGTCTTGCAACTATTTTGTAATTTTCTTAAAATTCTCCAAAATAATGAATATCCCGAGATTACAGTATTTCATTTCACAAGCTGAAATCAATGGTTAGCAAAATCAAAACTTCCTTGAAAGTTGAAATACATACACCATAAAAGAAATAAAGCAACTCAATTCTCATTCTTTTATTGAAAAAAGTAGAAACCACCACCCTGCCCTCATAATTCTATAAACAAAGATAAAAGGAAAAGCAGAGAAAAAATATGCATCGCTGTAGATATTATATTACAAATTTACAACAGCGATATTACAAAATGAAGCATCACTACATTGCAAGACATCCCAACTATGTTTGCACCTCAGGCAATGACAATCAACTGCAGCACACCATAGTATATTAATAAAAACATGGAGAATTTAAGAAAATTACTAAATAAAATGAATAAACAATAGGCGACGCAAGACAATAGTTGCCACATCCTAATTGACTCAATAAAGATAAAACTCAACAAAATAAACCAAAACTACTCCAATAACTGCCAATCTAGACCTCACGTACTCAACAATTTCATATATTTTCAACTTGGACATTACTTGTGGGCGCGAAAAAACTGTCATTTTTGAATAACTAGAAGTTTACCCCGTGCATACGCACGGGTAACATCATATTCTTTGTATAAAAAAACTTAGACAGAATTCAATTACATTAAATCTTTCGAGTTATTAAGAAATGAAGTTTCACAACTTTAGAATATTTTTTCTTTTGGCATTTGTGATCGTCACCAAATACATTTTACCTGTAGTAACATGTAATATTTTCCCGTTGTATCTCAAATACAGAATATAAAATAATTATTTTAACAATGTGTAGCGTTCCACCATAAAAATTATTAGTAATAAAATTACAGCAACAACATGCAATGTTTACCCGTTGAAACTAAACAATAAAAAAAATTGACAATATGTAGTACTTTGACGGCTCAAGAAAAATGTCAATTTATAAGAAATAAAGACATTAATGAAAACAATACATTTCCCTGAAAGAATTCAAAAATAATGAAATTGTATCAATAATATGTAATGTTTACCCGTTAAAACTAAAAAAAGATAAAATAATAGTTATAAATAGATAACTGATAGTTGTTAAATAGATAGATAGTTGATGATTAGTGTTTTGATTAATTAGATAGTAGATAGATTAAAAAATGAAATGTGGAGAGAGAGAGAGAGAGAGAGAGTAAAGGTGGGAGAGATAGAGTGAAAACTGAGAAAGATAAGAGTGAGAGAGAGGTAAAGAAGTGTGTTTTAAATGTAAAATTAAAATTTTTAAGAGAACATGAACGAAAGTCGGACCCACAAAAATAAAAAATGAGATAAAATAACAACGGGTTTCATGGGGTGCGTAGATTTCTTAATTTTTTTATCAAGTGAGGTATATTTCAAATATGATTTAATTTGATTTAAAAAATAAGATACATAGAGATATGAAGATAAATTCTTTGATGGTAAAAAATGGCAATTCAAAAGGCTCCCCCAAAAAAGAATGTTTCTTGAATTTTGTTACACTCTCCTCCCAATAAAAGGAGAAGTGGGTGAAAAATATTAATCAATGTCTCTAATCATATACTTCCTTTACAATGGAGAACCAGAGTATATCAACCCATATGAAAAATTTAAATTTCATACGTCCCCCTTTCAAGTTTGATTCATTTCTAATACATTTTATTAGCAATTTCAAACCATCGTTTCTTCATAAATGAGACCTATTGTTGACATCTAATATCAATTTTTAGTCCATCTTTATAATCCATGCAAATCTCCCTCAAACACTTAACAATTGAATGTAGTGCCTCCTTCTGTTTTTAATCCGCAACTTTCATGTCTTCAACAAAGCGGGAGTCTATAAAACCTATAGCAGTTGAGGCCTTATGAAAGGTATAGAACCAATAAAAAAACTTAACAAACAAACTCTCAGCAGCAATTTGCAAGGATTAAAGTGTTGATATTCAAATCCAATTCAAATCATAAGTATATAAACCCTTCTATGTCTATGTCTATTTTTTTTTCTTTCATTTCCTTGTGGGTCTTTCCACAGAATCCTCAATTAATGAGTAAATCCCTGATCATGTAGAGACATATCAATGAGTAGTGTGTTGAGCAGTAATTTTCATAGGCACCCGCACCACCAAGCTTAACAAAGCCATTAAGCCCAAATGTGCTTCACTCATATCAACAAAAGACCAAAATAGTTGTAACAATAATAACTCTAAGATATAGAAGGTTTTTAACCACTTCCTTTGCCAAATTGCTATAATTCTATGCAACAGAAAAGACATTAACATCAACTTGGGTGGAATGAAACAAATTTATGTATAGAAGTAACATCTCATACATAGACTTAAGGTATAGAAGGAAAACATAAATTCAGAGCTAGCTGGATTATTACGGGATGGGTGAATTTACATTTAGATTACTTTAAGTCGGCGACCGACGGCGAGCTCCGGCTGCCGACGGTGGTCCCCGCGGCAGAGCTTCGGCACCCTGCAGTGGTCGGCGGCGGCGCTCAGGTAGAGGCCGCGGCAGCTCACCGGCGGCCGACAGTGGTGGCTGCTATTTATTTTAAGTTCTGAGAGGCAGCCGACGGTGGCTGCTATTTATTTTATGTTCAGACATGAGATAGAATACATTTGGCGGCCGACGGTGGTGGCTGCTATTTGATTCTCTTTCAACCTCTCATGATATTCTAGGGAGATAAAATACAAGTCACTACATTCATCTTTTTTCATAGAGACTTGTATTTTATCTCCCTAGAATATCAAAACATCTTATAAGTTCAGTTATAACACAAATTGAAACATCATATAAACTTGTGCGATAGATAAATTGAGGGTTTCCCATTTTAAAGAAAAGAATACATTTGAGTCCATCAATATCATCTCAAGGTGTCCAGGCCAGGGGTTTCTGGATATTCCAAATCCCAGTGTAAACCCAACAAAACAAAAAAAAGGGAAAAATGACTGGAGTTAGAATCATAAAGCAAAAAGCCAAAGAACAAAAAATAAGGAAAGCCAAAGAAGAAATGTACGGTCAAAGACAATAAAAAAGAAAGGAAAAAGATACTAATTTTTAAAGCCAAAAATTCAAAGAACAAATGTAAAGCCAAATTAAGGGTTCGAATACAAATAATAATAATTTGGTCCAAAAAAATACAAATAATAATAATAATAATAATAATAATAATAATAATAATAATAATAATAATGTATTTTAATCAAGATATCTATATCCATATATTAATCAAGATTTTGATACTCATAATAAAAAAGAAGACATGATTACATAGCTAAAGGCTATCAACAACTATTGAGAGTTATGAACAATAACTTCAAAGCCCTGCAGAAGAAAAGATTGGGCCATTAAGCAAGGAAGAACACGAAAAGAAAATCAGATGCATAAAACTAACCTTCAATTTGAGTAACCAACAAAACCTAAGAACACACAATCAAAATCACAAGTAGAAATGTAGGAATACAAAAACAAAATCAAAAGCATAAATGAAATAAGCATGAATTTACCAAAAGCAGAACAATGGGAGAGAAGAGATGAAGAGCGGAGGGAGGGAGGGAGGGAGGAGATGAAGAGCGAATCGGGGGGAGGCGAAATGCAAAAATAGAGGATGGGAACAGGGGGAAAGTGAAGACAGGGACAGAAGATGGGAGAAGGAAGAGTGAAGAGAGAGGGGAAGGCTGAAGAGGGGGAAGCAGGGAGAGGGAGTGAGAGCAAAAGAGAGGGAGAAGAAAGGATGAGTGGGAAAGAGAAGGGAAATCATGTTGATGGAAGAGGGAAAGACTTAGCAACGGTGTCTGTTAGATTTGAAAGAAAACGTAGAAATGTGAAAAAGCTAGTCTAGCCTGTTTTTAATTTAGTAAAATTACAATTTTAACCTTAAAACTTATAATGTTAATCAGTTGAATACATGTCTAATATTGTCATTAAAACAACCCATTTCTTTCTTAAATAGCTAGTTGATTAGGAGTTTATTAATATGGCCAAAACAAAATATCAACGGGAAACAAGCTACAAGCATATAGCACCTTTGGTCACGCCTGACACATCTAAAGCTCCTACAAACTTCCCAATGGGATCAAAATAGACACGACCAAAGATCACGATACCCCAAGACTCTTCCTCACATGGCTAATGCACTCCTTTCTTCCCAAACAAAGTCACACCTCCTCATCTTCCCCTAGGAGAACCATCGAAGCTAATTATGTCATATAAAACGCCTTGGAGTAGTCCTCTTCCTGGAGCTTTTATGAAGTTGTTTACACCCAAAAAATTAGGCCCTAACCAAGGGGATAATCAGCTAAGTTGATAGGCTAGTCGAATGAACAATTGGCTATGGGTAGTACTTCTTTTGGAATTTAAAGCTTTCTCTTCCATGTCTTCCTTTCTTGATCCAGGCTTCTTTTGGATCAAGGCTTCTTCAAATGCAAAAGTAATAGGCTCATTATGCGTAAGAGCGAGCCTTCTCCTCCATGTCTTCCTTTCTTGATCCAACCCTCCAAAATTGAAATTTAAAGCCAAAAGGATCCGCGTGTGGACAAAAAAAGTAAGGGGAAATTGTAATTACACTAAATGAAGACTCTGATCCAAAGCTAACCATTGTTAAAGAAACACACCTTCAAGGAGCATCTTGCTTGTGTTCTCAAAATGAGAGCCTTGGAGCCTTGGAGTGTCGCCTTTCCTAGAGCAGATCTTCCGACTCATGTTAAGAAAGTAGTTTGGCCTAACAGTTGGACTCTACTAGTGCAAATAAATCCCATGGTTTGTATTGAACTCATCCAAGTAGGTGATTCGGTGTTAAGGTAAGTAGCCTAAAAAATCAAGAGCAACTCATGTGTTTAAGGTTTTTCATTTAGGAGTTTGCAATTATCTTGTATTATGCTCTAGTAGTGAGGGTATATACCCTTAGTACTAATGTGTTACTTTTACCAATCCTGAAAGAATCGTTCAACCATTGACCAAAAAGAAAGCAACTTCAAATTCATTAAAAGGCACGTTTGATCGGTTATCCATGTATACTCGTTAAACTTGTTAACCCTACTTAGTCCATTCATTCAACCAGAATTTCGACTGGATTGGCCAGTTCATGGAGTCACCTATTTTTACTTCAACCCTAACTTCAACTCCATTTTTATTGTGGAAAAAGACCAAACTCAATCCCTAATGACTCAACCAAGGTTATGTATATGAAACCGGATTGCATAGCCACTTGTATCAATCAATAGGCTTACGTTACCTGCTCTAGGATAGAAAATGGTGCACAAAAGATAATCGTAAAAGCCTGCAAACCAATATATACAACACAGCAGCCTACAAAACTAGAACAAAAGGCATAAAAGTCCAGTTTGGTTAGGAGGGAAATTTAAAACTAGATTTAGATTAAGATAGATTTAAATTAACCAAATAAGCAGAAGAAAAGAAGACACATATGTGATAATGTATTTAAGAAATGGCGAAAGGTAAGTCCAGGTGCGGCTGTAGAGGATGTAGGATATGTCTTTCCAGCAACAGAAGGTGGTACAGCATGAGTTTTGTTAGGGACCCTCTGCTGCTGATTGACTGGTATAGAGACTGGTGATCCTCCACTTGAGGATGATGTGAAATTTGCTGTGTCTTCTGTGCTATCTTGACCTGCATCTTCTAACTTATTAGCATCAACTACATATTCATATAGACCTAAAGCATAGATATGACATGGACACAGACAACTATAGGACATGACACACCGCCACCGGTGGCTTCTAGGGTGAGGGATCAACTAAGTCCCTCACCGGTGTACATGTCAAATTGACAGTAGGATATAGTGTAAAATGTTATGATTATGAATTGTTGAGATTTCATGATGGTTGATACAATCTCAATCTCAATCATTGATAGTATTTTATATTATATATCTGACGATTAACTTAACTCGTACACAGTTAAAGGGGAGGAGGGAGTGGGGTTCGAATTCCGTACACCAATGTTTCACTAACAATGTCTCTTTCGCTCAACCATGTGAGCTACCTTTTTGAGACAATGAGGTACTTAGTTGATCTCTCGTCCTAGAAGATACCCACTTTTGCAACTATACTTTAAGTTTAAAAATAAAATATTGGGTTTTTATTGGATGTAGATGTAAAACTAATGTTTAGACTGGTAGTACATTTTCCTATTTCTCAAAGATAACAGTAAAATATATAGATTTAATGACAATGCATTAATAGTATAAAGAAAATTTAGGTGTGCATCTAATCATATCTCACCTTGTAGATGATTGTGTAGATGTTTTAGAAACTAACATAATAAAGTGGCATCCTACTGAAATGTGATTGGACGATTGTATAATTTTTTTTACATCGTCGGGGTATAGTAGTTAATCTCAAAATATTGTTAGAAATGATTGACATGGTCACGACACACAACTATTTCACAATTTCTGTGTTTCCATATGCTGGAAGCAAATGAAACTGTATAGAAAGTAGAAACGTGTAAGATAAACCAACACTTTAAAAGAAAAAAAACTAGCCTTCAGGTTGTTAATTTGCCTGCAGTTCTAAGCCTCTTACATATGCATGTACAGTTCATCCAAGTCCCACTCTTTCCTATTTACTAATCCAAAGTAAATTAGAAGCAGGAATTCATTTTACTATAAGAATAAGAATGGGGAAAATTAATAGGTTAAATTGTAGAGGAGTACTCACAATTGGATCTAGACCAACCAAACCGTAGATTCTCCCTATCAAAGACTGTGGAATAACCGATTAGAAAGTTTTCTGAAACAAAAATGTCAGAGCAACCATCATTAGAACTTAGAAAAGACAGCACAAAAGGACTAAATTGCTCGATACAAAAGGACTAATATGATTGAAATCTTTCGATTCTAGGGACTATTTTGGAATATTAACAATTTCAGAGACAAAATTGACAGTGTGTTACAATTGCAATGACTAAATCGGTGATTTACTAGATTTTGTTTCGTCTATGTCTTGCAGTGGTAATGTATACTTACGCCCAATGGTAGCATAGTCAACATCAGACTGGAATACGGTCAAACAAGCGCGAGTATATTCCTGCACCAGAAGTTTGTTTTTCATTAAAATCATAAATGAGATAGGGATATGACACTGGGAATATACAAGGGATTCCACAAAAAATAATTTAAAATTTTAATGACAAAATTGAATTAGGTGCCTTATATCCTTGCAGTGAATTTTTCAAATCAAATATGACATGTGGATACATTTGTCAATATTGATTAGCATATCTTGCTTAATTTTGTAAAAAAAAAAGGATAGTCACATGCCATAGTCTGATGAGAAATAAATAGCATGAATATAAAGAATCAATTTTTAAATCGTAATGTCAACCCAGCCAAATAACTTTCTAAACAGACAACTGATAATCATGCATATTATGGCCCTGTTTGGAAAAGCTTATTTTTTTAAATTACGAAAAACAGCTTATGGAGATAAATAAGTTTTCATCTTAATTCATAAGTTCTCACTAATGAAAGTTGTATCTCCATAAGCTGTTTTTTCATAAACTACCTTGACAAGCTTATGAATAATATACAAAAGTGCATAAGCTGTTTTTCATAAGCTCAAAAATAAGCTCTTCCAAACAGGATCTATATCTTGTTCATTTGTTCAGCATTTTGATAACAGTTTTAGTTTAATAAATGAGCAAAGTTTGAACAATATTAGCATTTTCAAAAGTTCAACTTCTAACCCATCCATCACTTTTCCTTTTTAACATGCACTGGAATCCTCATAAGGTTATAATTGTTTTTTTTTTTTAATAAGCAATTGTTAGTGGGGGTGGGGGAATGTTAGTTTCCGGGGTTTGAAACCTAGACCTCCTTCTTGCAACTTTGCAACTCCTTCATGTCCCTTAGCTCGCCAATTGAGCCACCTTCTTGGGGTTATAATTGTTGTTTTGGTTTATTCTTGTAAGTTTAAAGAAAGCTAGAATCTTCCTGATATGAACCCAAGCACTTGGGGAACCATCCCATAAAAGCAAGTTGTTAAGGGGGAAGAACCAAGTCATTTAGATACTCCACCGAGCATCTCATACCACTCAATGTGGGACTTGAGCACGTTAATATTCTGACGTACTCGGCGGTTGAACTCCATTCAACTTTTCCGTTGGTCAGAACCTTCCACCGGTCAAAACCCTTTGTGGGTAGCCTTCTCCGAGAATACAAGCTTTGATACCAATTGATAAGAACCCAAGCACTCGAGGAACCCTCCATTAAAAGCTAGTGATAAGAGGGAAGAACCAGGTTACTTAAGTACTCCATCGATCCCAGACTACTCGATGTGGGACTTAGGCACCATATAATACCTAAGTCCATATCACTATGACTTCCCCTAAATTTTCTTTCTTTCATAGTTTTCAATATGCTACAAAACTCAAAAAGCTTAATTTTCTGCCAATGGCACTCTATAGAAGCCAAAGTAGTGAAATTACCACTCATCACATGCTAAAAATCAACTGGCACTTCCATAGATGTTTGATTATTGACACAAAACTTTCCACCAATACAGTTCCATTTATGTTTTTATATTAAAAAGACATGGGGGTGGGGAATTGGAATTTTAAATTACCTGATTGGTAGGATGACTAACCAATGGGTTTTGAATCAAAAAAGTTTGATTCTTAAGGAAAATGATTTTCATCGGGGGAACGTTAACCAACTCCTGCGAACTGACACATGAAAAACAGCTATGAGCTATCAAGAAATGTAAGAAGATTGCAAGCCTATATGCCTAATTATTCAGTATCTAACCTGGCCTTATAGCAGTACTCCCATGGTTCTTGTGGACGGATAATCCTCGTTAAGTTTACTTGTTTGTCAAACTGTACTCGGCAAAGATTACTGTTAGCCCAGTTTATGCATGATCATAAACCATTACATTATGATAAAAGCAAATTACCTCTGCTACAACTTTTTTATAAACACCATTGGGAAGATATGTGAAAGAGGTTCCACTGTCAATTTGTGTTTGAAATCCAGTTTCTGTGAAACAGAAACTCCCAACACAGAACCTCTCTACTCCAACAAAATAGCCAGTACTGCAGCAATTCAAAATAATTAACATAATGTGACAGTTAAAATGAATCAGCAGCAAAAGAGTATTATACACAATACGTACGATTCCTCATCCATAGGAAAGAGTGGAGTATATTGATGATTGACATGCCCTTGATCGCCAAAGAGAATTCTCCCATAATCCTTATTATTAAAACAAATTGAAAAAGAATTCTTAATAAGTCCTGCTTTTGCCAGCATACTTGGGACTGAAATGCTTCCAGGTCCTAACCCCAACACACCATCAGGAGCGGCTCCATCTAAATAGTAGCCACTTTGTTTTCTACCGCAACTGCACTCATAAAAACCAATTATCAAACCTCGATGAACAAAACAATATGATAATGTTAAACAGTAATAAACATACCCAAAAATAATAGAGGCTTGCACAGAATCCTTTGTTGCGTGTCTGCTACTGGATGCCAAATGTAGTTTGTCTTCAATAACAAATCCAGAACTTGATGTATTAGTGGAGATGTAGTTAGCATCATAAGGACAAGGATCCTTTGGACCTTTGCAAATGAAACTTAGACTACACAATTGATGACTGCAAGGTAGATGTCTGCTGGTGCTGGACAATGATGGGCTATACTGATTTAGATCCCTATCCTGCATCAGAGATGCCCCCATATATGAGGGAGCATCTGCCAATCAATCATTGGAAACTGCTAAATCTCTTACAACTCTTAGGATAACTATTGAAGAAGTTCAAACAAGAACATTTACAGGCTATTAGTGTTTAGTTCTGAGTAATTTGAGCTTTGTTATTACTTAAGATCATTTCTAGTAGCTAAGAAGCACCGGGACACGGCACAGACTTTGGAGGGCTTTAATGGGTAACTTTTTGATAGAAACTGATTTCAAACGGATTAGAATTGACCAAATTTTGCCTTTATTGATGAAGACATAATCATAATTACATACAAATTCACACAAATACTGCATAAAATAAAATCCACACTGCCCTAGAGAACTCTGAGAGTGTCTAGTCTCTCCCTTACAACCAATTAAACACAATTTTCTGGATAACTGTTCTCACACAGCAGTTTCCTATTTATTCTAAAACATAACTGACATACTAACTGCGTATTTAATAATAACTACCCACACAAAACAACACAACTGTTTTATTACATAATATCACACCAAATACTGTTAATACATCCCTTAGACAGCCTCTCTCCTCCTATAATAGAGTTAGAACTCGCAGCATACTCTGTATAAAAACTGATTACTGTTAATCAGTTTTTAGTATTTTTGTTAGTCAGTTGCACACTGCTGAGTCAGCTAGGAAGTTGGTTCACTAAACCACTGTATAAATATCTGTCTCCGTAATCAGTTGACATTAAGATATAAAAACTCAGAAATTCATACATCATGAAGTTTCCAATTCTCTGAAAACGACCATTGTATCACGGAGCTCTAAAATCCACTGACGTGGTTTATGATCCAATCTTCTTCTCTTCTTCGCTTCGCTTCCCATCTCTGAAACCAGTGCTTCCATAGTGTCAAATCGTTCTCCTATCAAATCACCGCTAAACTCGACAATGATAATTTCCCTGTGTGGCTTCAGCAAGTTGAGCCAGTGTTACGACCACACAAACTTCATAATTTCTGTGTTGCTCCTCAAATTCCTACGCAATTCTTGACAGAAGTAGATCACGAAGCAGGAATCGAAAATCCTGCATTCGTAGAATGAGATCTGTAAGACCAATTGTTGCTCGCTTGACGCTTGGCTCCAAGCCTCGCTCTCGCCTTCGATCCTTGCTAATGAGAGGTCCAACACTTTTTTCCATTTTACTAATAAATTCTTAGTCATAAGTCCTCCCGTCACCTCTAATATCCTAAACAGACCCTAAAAGTGTGATACAACAAAACTGGAGGTGTGCCATTAGGATTTAGAGTGTTGCACCATACAACACACACCCAACACACGAACATGGCTCCTTGATCTTAAGTACTCCAGCTTGATTTACTAAATAGAAATCATTACATACTAGTACCACACCTTAATTGATAATAGAAAAGGAGGCAGGCCTATGATGCGTTTCGTATGGTATCCATTTGTATATTCTTAACCCTCTCTCCCTCAATTGTGTGCATAGGCTATGTTGATAATCTCGTATCAGATGTGATATGGCCTAAAAAGTAACTATAAACAAGTGGGAGGCATCTCTCGCCTTAAAAGCTGGTTTTGTATGGTTGAGTTAGTACCAACCCAAGTTCTAAAAGGGGAGGGCGGCCAGTGATAGGAAACCTAGGTATGTTCTAGAAGAAAGTGGGGCCAAGGGGGAGAGAATAAGAACTAGTTAGTGATGTGGTGTGTGGGGCTGTATTTCAGTTAGGAGATTATCAATATAGGGGGAATAGGTGTTCTAGGTGGGGTCATTCGGGAGATGTTTAGCTAAGTTGTTAGGAGAATCATTCTCTAGGAGGAGCCACAGGCTTTGGTTATTTCCTTTTGAAACTGCAAGAGCATTTTACTCCATATTCCATTCAATCAAATATTGTTTCATTGTTATTCAAATTGTGGGTCCTATCATACAAGTCTATCCAAGATCCGTTGGGCCAACTGCTATCGAATCACTCGAGTCAAGCTCGAGTTGTCTACTCCTAGGCATGAGGAGGGTGTGTTGAAAGTCCCACATCGGATATGATAAGGCTGAAGTTTTAAAAGGTTGAGTTAGGCTCAACCCAAATTCTAAGAAAACTACAAAAGAGCTGCTTAGCCTTAGAATCCCATATATGCTTACAAGACGAATGAATCACAAAATGAATATACCATTGAAGGCAATAAAAAAATCAAGAAAGAAAACACAAAACTTGAAGCTAAATGGAGTAATAATGAAGCTCTTTATAATAACACACAGAGAAATGGAGAAGTTTTGAAAGATTAAAGAAAAGTGAAGTTGGTATCAAAGACTTACCAACACATCGTAATGACCAGCTGACAAGGGAGCACATTCTATGCAGTCACAAGGGACCCAAAGCATATTACTCCCAGTATCCAGTGCAACAAGAAATGAAACATTTGGAGTCCCTATATCAATCCATGTGTAATGCAACCTGAAATTCCACAATGAATGAGTCAGTACATGCCAATTTCCAATTTCAACAGCATCTACTCTATCCCCCCTTTTCTCCTATTTCTAGTCATTTGGTCAATAACAGTACAAGTACTTACTTTGATATTCTAAAAGAAATTTGCCACATGACTAAAAATCCTGCATTTCAGAATTGACCCCCAAGGTATGTTTGGAGGAATAGTATTTTCAATTAATATTTACAAAAATATATAAGGGATCTAGGTCATTATAATCCATCATTTTATTTTTCTTTTTTTTAAAAATGATACTTTATTTAAAAACTTTCTAAAAATCCAAATTTTACCTTGCCTTCCTTCCAAAACCCTAATCCAAACACTTCCCAAAGAATGCACTTCTACTATCACAGTAAAGGTTGGTAAATTTCAACCTAAGTAAATAAATAATAAATAAAAGGGAGAAAAGGAGTCTTTTAAAAAACAATGAAACTAAGCTTCAGAGTTCCATAGTGGATGACAATTTGCACGTTTGTAGGATATTAAACAATAAAGGATGGAGCAAAAGACTAGAACTTTATTTTCCTCGGCATTTTTTCTGATAACCCAATCAGAGACATCATTTTACTCACCACGAAAACGCATTGCCAAAGAATAAGGTTTGGCTTCCCTCAGAAGGGTAAAGAGACTCATACTGTGATCCAAGCTTCATCATTTGCCGTGTTAAGTTACTATTCAGAAGCAACCTGAAATACTCAGAGCTACTCCTTTTAGGCCATGATTGAAGCTCACCACCATTTCCTCTTGAAGCCAAATGAACCTTAGCCTCATCAGAGAAACGGTGAATGATCCTTGAAGAAAATGTAAGAGCAATTACACCTTCCAAGGCAAGGCCTTTGGCTAGTAACAACCAAAGAAGAAAACTAAACGCCATACCCAGAAAACCCAACAAGGAAAAAACTTAGCTTTAGTTCTTAAACTCCAATGGGTGTGTGAAAAACGAGTTAATTGTTCATAATGGAGTTTGATCCTTGAAAAACGAGCTAATTTGTAGTATAGTAGAGAAAGGAAAAAGGCTTAATTACAGTTTTGGTCCCCCTATTTTCACCAATTCACGATTTTGGTCCTCGAAGTTTTAATTTGACGAATTTGATCCCCCTATTTTTCCAATTAGACAATTTTGATCCCCCTCTTAATTTGGTCAAAATTGAAAGTCAATTTTGACTGACTTATCCTACGTGGCAGTCCACGTAGACTGCCACGTAGGCGTGCACTGTTCATCTCCTCTCTCCAGCACTGTTCATCTCTCTCTCACAGCCCTCTCCTCTCTCTCACAGCCCCCTCCTGTTTGTGGAAGTCCTTTTCTGGAAGACCCGAAGGGAATGCCATTACATGATTACATCAATGCGGAATATTTGTTGGACGAGCTTGGTCATTTGAGAAGAGAAAGTATGCATTGGAATGATACTCAAGGAGATGGAGAAGTTGGTTCATCACCAGTGAAAGGGCAGACTGGTAGAAGCCTAGCTGATGCACTCGGTGATGATGAAGCAGATGTTGTGATCTCTCAGTTTTTTCGTTTTTGTCTTGTTTATATGATTAGCCTTTATTTTGATGATCGATTCCTCCTTTCTTTGAATATATCAGATTCAAAGATGCGTGATTAAAAAAATTTCAGATGGAAAAATTGTGTATTGCTGAAGTGCTAGATCCAGATGGAAAAATTTCAGCAGTTCAAATTTCCAATAAATTAAAAAAATTGGGGCTATCAACTGTACCAAGGAAAAAGATGCGTGATACTGATGAAACTTTATCAGCAAACCTGAATCAATTAGAGAGTGGTGAAGTAACTGGGGTTGGGAATCATGAATCAGTGGATTTAGAGAGAAACCTATTGGTTCAGCATCAGTGAGTACATTGCTTTTATGCTTTTAAAGTATTACTGGTACCTTTTCCATAAAATTTATATTTCCTCCTGGATATGAAAATTTTCGGCATCATTGTTCATCCTAGTTCAACGATTTGTTTATACTTTCCAAGTATTAAATATGCTTAGGTACTCCCTGAGTTTGTGTTCAATTCCATATTCATAGGCAAAAAAGAAAAAGAGTTCATGCTTTCAATGAAGATCAGGAAGCTCTTATCAAAGATCTATATGAGCAGTGAGTGCTGCGAGAGAGGAGAGGGCCGTGAGAAAGGAGATGAACAGTGCGCGCCCACGTGGCAGTCTACGTGGACTGCCACGTAGGATAAGTCAGTCAAAATTGACTTTCAATTTTGACCAAATTAAGAGGGGGATTAAAATTGTCTAATTGGGAAAATAGGGGGATCAAATTCGTCAAATTAAAACTCCGGGGACCAAAATCGTGAATTGGTAAAAATAGGGGGACCAAAACTGTAATTAAGCCAAGGAAAAAAGGAGGTGGGGTGGTGCGTAGTGCGCAGCGCACCTTTGAGTTTTCCAATGGTGCTTTCCTTAAACGTGGCGAAGGGGCAGAGGGGGGAGGAGCGATGTGTCTAATATGTAAAAGATTTAAATATGTTTTTCGTCCTAACAAATATAAAGGTCATTTTGGCCACTGCAAAATATAAATTAATCCATTTTAGTCCCTGTAAAATAAAAAACTTTAAATAAGCTCCTGCAAAATAGTTAGGTGTTCAGTTAAGCCATCGCTGTTAGTGGTTCACTAACGCTGTTATTTTTAACCCTCATTTTGGCCCCTGCAAAATACACATTAATCCATTTTGACCCCTGCAAAATACCTTTAAAACTAACAGCGTTAGTGGACCACTAACAACGAGGGCTTAACTGAACAACTAACTATTTTGCAAGAGTTTATTTAAAGTTTTTTATTTTGCAGGGGCCAAAATGGATTAATGTGTATTTTACAGGGGCAAAAATGACCTTTAAGCCTTTTTAAAATAAGTCTTTGTAAGTTTTTTTATATAAGTCTATGGAAAATCATATTTTTTTAAATACGTCCTTCTGTTAACTTTTTGTCAAAAATATACCGATGCGACAATATTTGTTTGATTTGGTTTTGCCATGTCATATTTTTATATTTTCATTTATTTTAAAATCTGATTTGGATTAACACATCATTGTCTTCAACCTCCAACCTCCATATTTTTTTGGTTACAAGAAAAGTTATGGAGGTTGAATGTTTGAGGTTGAAGACAATCAGGTGTTAATCCAAATTAGATTTTAAAATAAATGAAAATATAAAAATATGACATGAAAGCCAAATCAGACTAATGTTGTCACATCAGTATTTTTTTTAACGGAAGAGTATATTTAAAAAAAATGATTTTGCAGAAACTTATTTAAAAATAATATTTTTGTAAGGACTTATTTGCAGAACAGTTATATTTGTATTGTTTGTTTGTTTAAACCTTTCTAAAATGAAAATTTGTATTGTTTGTTTGTTTCTCCTGTTATGCTTATGTTGATTAATACTCCCTCCGATTTTATATATAAGCAAATTGTGGCTAGACACGTGTTTTAGCAAAAGTTTGAAAAAGAAATCTTGTTTCTAAATTACCCTTATTTATTCTTGCATTGATAAAAGTAAAAGTAGTGTAATAAAAAGTTTTTGTATTGGTAAAAGTAAAAGTTGTGTAATAAATAGGGGTAAAGTTGAGATATTAAGTGAAAAAAACTTTGACTTGCTTATATTTAGTAATAAAAAAAGTGGGTATTTTGATAACTCTATTTTATATAGAGTTATTTATGCATCTAAACATAACTAATTGTTTGAAACTAAGTATAATATCTGTTAAATATAGTAGTATGAGTAAGATAACAATTCTATGTTTCAAAGAGGATTATGTAATGAGATGTTTGTTCAGTGCACTTGCAGTTAGGTGCAAATACACCAGGGAAACAACAATGCATCTACACTAAACTACACTTACAGCAGCACCTCAATTCATACCAATGCATAAACTTTTCTATGACATCATGTTTAGTCATAAGTCACATGGAGGCACATGCCAACATGCAAGAGGAGGCGCCCACAATGGAAAATCATCATGAAACGCTACGCATCTAGAACACGTGGCTTTCCACAATTGGACCTCCCCTTTGGACTCAATCTTCTCAATCAAAGCTCTGAAGAAAGTAGCTGAAAGGCAGGAGTAAACTTATTTAGCACGCCTAGACATAGGAAGCTTGTAACGAAACTCTGAAGAAAGTAGCTGAAAGGTAAATAAATCCGATTTTCCTAGAGGGTAGATAAATCCGATTTTCCTACTTTCTTCAGAGTTTCGTTACAAGCTTCCTATGTCTAGGCGTGCTAAATAAGGTAAATCTGATTTTTGGATTGGTTTTATAGCCTTTGTTATTTTTAATAACAAAATCCGTTAAAGAGTCAAAACTAATCCAAAAATTATCAAAACACCACTAAAAATCTAATAAAACCAAAATAAGTTTATGCAAATTTTTTTAGATTTTTTGGAGATTATGAAAAATTAAAAAAATTAATAAAAAATAGTAAACGATGGAATTTGGGATTCTGAGGTCCCCTGTCCTGAAAGAAGTCCCTTGTCCCTTCTTTAAGAGTCTTGATCGTTGATTTTTTTCGGATTTAATGGCTGTGGTTTCATTACAATTTGAGCAGATTGCCCGAGAACCGATTTTTTAGCCTAAATTATTCGCTCGACGTACAACATCGTCACGTGTTAACGAACTACACACTAAACATAACCAAAAGACGGTCGAAATTCGTATCTAATTTTTTAACTGATTTATTTATTTATTTATTAATTAGGTAAATCCGGATTTATTTATTTATTAATTAGGTTAACAAAGCGGATTTACCCCCACATAAGGTAAATCCGCTTTTGTTATTTAAAAGCGGATATACCCCCATATAAGGTAAATCCGCTTTTAAAAATAACAAAATCGGATTTAACCCCACTTAAGGTAAATCCGCTTTGTTATTTTTAAAATCGGATTTACCCCATCTTAAATAAATCCGCTTTTAAATTTTTCAGTGGAAATCGAATTTACCTCAGATACATAAATCCGATTTGGAAATCGGATTTACCTCACAGATACATAAATCTGATTTCGAAAAAAAAATTGAAATCAGAATACGTTCGGGTTTTTTAAATTTTGTGAAGGCAATTGCGTCTTTTCGCAGGGTCGATGGGGGTAGATTGTTATGTGATGGAGGTACCCAAAAAAACCCAATAATGAAAGCACCTGGTTTTTTTACACAAGAACTGTTAGTGGGCCCAAACCATTGCCCAAACGAATGGTTAAAAAGTCTGATTGGTTTAAGGAATTTATTTAGGTCCATTAATATTTTAGGGCCAGTATTTTTATTTGCAGTCACGGGCGCACTTACGCGCTCTTTAGGTTGCGCACATGTATGCTCTCAAATTTAAAAATTTGCACCAATATCCCATGAAAAATATATTTTGACACCTTTAGTTTTGTTTTTTACACACTCTGCTTCTATTTTTTTTCTACTGCTAGCTATTCTTTTCTGTTGCAGCTCTAGGGGAAGTTGGTAGTGTAACTTTGGGGTAATTTTGGTTACCCAAAAATAGTATGTGTATTTGACAAATTAGGTATTGTTCTGGACTGGGCCAAGAGGTCCACTCAGCAATGGAACATGAATAAGCCCAATAACTTTGATCCATATCCACAATAAATCAGCCCATTTATGACTCTCATGCCTCAACGGCTCAAATCCACCCGATCGATCCAACGGCTCAAAGCTGGCACAGATTCCTATAAATACTGGCTCACATTGCCATAAATAAGTACATTCTCATTCCTTGCTATACCACTCCATAATTCTCAATACTGACTTGAGTGTCGGAGTGGCATCGCAGGTACTACACCCGGGATCACTTTGGCATACCACTTGGACAGTAGGAGACCTACCAGCAGCAGTCACCTGACGACCGCTTGGTACAGAACATTGACGACCACAATGGGAGCTGTCTAGCTTTCACCCCATCTCTACCTCTTAAGAATTCTCTCCTGCATTCCGATGGCACCCCAAGGCAGACCCCGGGTCGGAAGCATTGTCGTGTCTCAGCCCCAACCTGAAGACATGCCAAAAGGTGTTGCTGTCACTCTTCCAGACGACACCATCCAAGTCCCGGCTCTACAGCCGACCCAGGACCCTATCCGCCTAGAGGAAGCTGCGACCATCCGTCAACTCCTGGACCTTTTCAACAACCGCACCCAAGCTATGGCGCAGCAAGAGGCGCACCTCAAGCAGATTGAGAGGCGTGTGGCATCCATGCCTGAGCAGCCTCGCCCTCGTTGGAGCACTCCTCCCCCAAGGACTGTGAACTCAAGACGCCATAGGTCCCCACCTAGGCGACATCTCAACCATCGCTCTTCCTCAAGACGAAAACGGGCCTGTTGCTCTCCTCCCCGACGCCGCATGCACCGAGGATCAGGCTCTCCTCCAAGTACTCCTCCAACTTCGCCTGATAGCACCTACTGGCCTGAAGACTCTCCTTCCAGAAGCTCATCGCTAGCGTCCTCTAATTCTCGCGAGAGGTCTCGAAGCCGAGCTGAGTCCCACGAGAGGCGTCGCCATAGATCCACCTCGAGGAGATCTCCAGCCCGACGTGACCGCCGAGACTTAGATCTCGGGGACCGGTCACCTCGCTACTCCCCCTGGATCTCCCATGAAGGGACCTTACACTAGGAAGATCGAGTGTTGCCCAATCCCTAAGGGAACCCATTCACTGCAAGATCTTCCCCCTCATTCTCGAGAAGTCAGCACTAGCTTGGTTCCAGGAGTTGAAACCAAACTCGGTCTCATCTTGGGGACAACTAGCTATGATGTTCACGACTCCTTTTCTCGCTTCCCGCTTGAAGCCCAAGTCTAAAGAGATACTTAGGGCGATCAAGCAGGGAGAGGAAGAAACACTTAGAGAATATCTGGAAATGTTCAACAAAGAAGCTGCGAATGTTAGGAACCTTGAAGACAAGAGGAGGCTTTTTGGATGAACGACGGTCTCTGAAAAGGAAGCTCATTCCAAAGAGAAATCGGGATCAACAAGCCCCGCGACGTGGCTGATTTCCTTCAAAGATCCCAGAAGCACATGGACTATGAAGAGGATGAGCTGGCCTACAGGGCCATTGAAGAACCATGGCAGGAGCGAACCCAAGCTGAGGGAACGCCTCGTGAGTCCCGACCCCGACAAGGCCATTTCTCGGAGTACACATTGCTGAACACATCTCAGGCGGTGATCCTCACCAAATGCACCGACGCAGAGTTTTGGGACATCAAACAACCCCGAACCTCTTGCGCAAAGGAAAGGCCGAACCTCTAAGAAGTACT
This sequence comes from Astragalus membranaceus, assembly GCA_039519185.1. Taxonomy (NCBI): domain Eukaryota; kingdom Viridiplantae; phylum Streptophyta; class Magnoliopsida; order Fabales; family Fabaceae; genus Astragalus; species Astragalus membranaceus. The sequence continues at coordinate 108,285,469 of CM076849.1, forward strand.
GCCGTTATCACAGAATTCATGGACACGACACCAGCAAGTGAAACACCTTAAGAGACGACATTGAAGAGCTAATTTGCGAAGGGAAGCTCGCCCAGTACGTGAAAGAAGAAGAGGACGAGACTCCTGACTCTGAATAGGGAGCCAATCACCAGGACCTGAACCTACAGCTAGGCCTAGTTGAGAAAATTTGTTGTTTGAACACAAATGCAGAATGTAAAAGCACGATATGAATGATTAACTAAAATTCAATTTGCAATTATAGTCTTTAAGCTCTAGCTCATTAGCATTGACACTTGTTCCAAATAGAATTCCTTAAGAGTAAGAAAGAGAAAGGATCCAACCCCATAGTTAAGCATAGAGTGAGGCGAGTTTGAGACCCAACACAGCCTGCAGGGAGGGACTGCCTGGCCTACAGGGGGCGACACAGCCTGCAGGGAGGGACTTCCTGGCCTGCAGGGGCGACACAACCTACAGGGAGGGACTGCCTAGCCTGCAAGAGCAACCTCAATAACAGCTTCAAGCCAAGACCAGTCTCCCGAGACGATGGCTTTGAAAATACATCTCTTGAATGCACGATCGCACGAAGTAGGTTGACATTGACGTGTACCTTGAATCTTGAGAAAGGAATCAAATGTGTCATGGCGTGCCGAAACGAATAAAAACTGTCGGTAAAAAGGGCGGCACGAAGACGACACCACGATCGTTGGCGTTTTTCCTATATACCGAGGCAGGAATCTCATGACTCTCTCCACTAAGTGACCTTGGTGGTCACAACCCCTTGGGAGAGTTCTATCTGGGCCGAGTCCTGGTAAACTGTGCCAAGGGAACACTTCAAAGTGACCTTGGTGGTCACAACCCCTTGGGCGAGTTCTATTTGGGCCGAGTCCTAGTAAACTGTGCCAATGGCATACTTCAAGCTGACCTTGGTGGTTACAACCCCTTGGGCAACTTCTATCTGGGGCGAGTCCTAGTAAACTGCGCCAAGGGTATACTTCAAGTTGACCTTGGTGGTCACAACCCCTTTGGACGAGTTCTATCCAGGCCGAGTCCTGGTAAACTGTGCCAAGGGTATACTTCATTACAAATTGTCCCTACAGGTGTCGGTAACTCAACTGCTAAAAGCGAGCCAAACTTAGTGACTATCTACTTGAAAAAAGTCCTAAATCCAACAAAAAGGCGCACTGGCGTGAAATCACCATCAGAGCATGAGACCATGAGGTCTTGGGTATCAGGCACCAAGAAAGACGCGAAAATCAAGCAGGCGTGAGACCATGAGGTCACGAGCACCAGGCGTGTTGACGGGCGCTGAGAGGAACAAGGACAATATCTACTTGTCTCGGGTACCCTCTCCTAGGCGAGATGCTGCAGACCATAACTTCCTCTATGGTTATCCGATTGAGGTGTGCGAGCATGCATTGGAAAGCTAAGAAGTAGAGCTACAATTCTTTTGTTGAGCTCGAAACTCAATTCAGATGTCTTGAAGGTCAAAACTGCGAGATACAAGCATGTGTTGGAAAGCTAAGAAGTAGAGCTACAATTCTTCTGTTGAGCTCGAAACCCAATTCGGATGTCTTCAAGGTCACTACTGCGAGATACATGCCAGGACGAGATCTACTTGTCTTGGATACCCTCTCCTAGGCGAGATGCTGTCTATTCTGCAGATCACAACTTCGTCCGTGGTTGTTTGATTAAGGCGTGCGAGCATGCATTGGAAAGCTATCACTACAAGAAAAATTGGACTTTTCGGCGGGCAAAATCCACCGAAAAAGCCAAAAATTCGCCGAAAATGTGGACTTTCCAGCGGATTTTTGGCGCCGGTAGCCAGCTCACAGCAAACAGTTTTCGACGGATTATCCGCCGGAAATTTCCGGCGGATTTCGTGGCGCCGAAAAATCCGCCGGAAAATCCAAAAAAAAATTCGCATAGTTTATCCGCCGGAAAGTCCACAAATCCGCCGGAAATTTCTGACGGAGTATCCGCCGAAAAGTCCACAAATCCGCCGGAAAAACCGTTTTTTTTTTAAAATTAATTATTTTTAAAAAATAAATATTTTTTTTAAAATCGTTTTATTTAATATGTTAATATTATTTTATTAAAACTTTAATTGATTAGTTTATTAAAAACTTTAATTATTGTTAATAAATAAAATTTAATAATGAATTAATTTACTATTTTAAAAAATAAAAATTAGGAATGAAAATTAATCATTAAATTAAATAAATATCCATACAACAAAAAAAATATCCATACAATAAAAAAAATATTCATACAAAAAAATAAAATAATCCAAAGCTACTGGGGTGACTGCTGGTCTGACTCTTCACCATGATAATAGGTATCATCATGATCAGCTGCAAGAAAAGCATTAGTCGCATCGATATTATTAAGATCGATGTGGGGCTGCTGGGGTGACCGCCGCTGGGCGTGCTGGTTTGGCTGGTGGGGTGACTGCTGCTGGGGCTGCTGGTATGGCTGGTATGGCTAAGGTGCATACTGGTGGGAATACTGGGGTGCATACTGCTGCTGAGGCCACTGCTGAAATGCACCGCCGTAATGCTGCTGCGGCAGGTAGGATGGCATATGTGATGAGGATGGCCTCGAGTGCTGAGACATCAGCTGATCCTGCAAAAACTTAAAGCGCTCCTCATTTAGCCTAGCCTGCTCTGCAGCTAACCTAGCCTGCTCCTCAATGCGCTCCGCAGCTACCGTAGCCAACTCCTTCATGCGCTCCTCAGCTATCATAGCTTTCTCCCGAAGCGTCTGCACTTCCCGTTCATTTTGCTCCTGCCGCTCGGCAAACTGACGCTAGGCCTCGCTCAATTGCTGCGTCAATTGCGTAATAGCATTCAACTCACCAGCATTGGGAACATAAGAGCGACCAGTACTCGAGGATCCAGAATATTGTGAAGCTAATAGACTCGGAATAATGCTTGTTCGGAAAGCAGCCGGTCCAATACCACTTGATCCTACCATACGGTTACTCTTTTGGGGACCAACTGCTCTCTCCCAAATATCACGAGCTACTCTAGCCTCCTCCACTCGATCGATATCAGCTGCCCCACTGCTATGTTGTGACTCATGGTACTCAGTCAGCCCACCCTGGAAGCTCTCCTGAAAAAATAACCCAACAAATAAATAACTATAGCAAAAGTAGTTTTAATATAATATTCCTCGCCCGATATAAAGATTAATATATAATTGTAAAAGTAGTTTTACCTGAATATTCCTTGCCCGATCTGTAGCAAACTCACCAGTGTCCTCCTGCATATGAAGGTAGCGATGCAACTCAGGCAAAGTGATTGCCCTTTGTTCCCTCGCCTCCTATATATATATATATATATATATATATATATATATATATATACACACATATTATTAATTAATACACATGAAAATGACTAGTTAATTATAAATAATTAATTAATCAAGTAATAAAGTAATAAATTTACCAAACGCCTGTGATGCGTTGCAGTATTAACACTCCCCCCTGTGTGTGTGCAGCCACCTTTTTCAGAAGCACGGTTCTTCTTGGCTTTCTCACAATAATTCCTAAATTCTGGTGTCTGCCAGTACTCCTTTAACCCAGCCCAAGTAGAGTCTCCCATATAAGATGGCTTCGCATTCTTACCGCGCGCCTCCCGCAGTAATTTAGAATAGCGATGGGAACATCTCTTATGGAACACTCTCTCAACTTCTCTTTGCTGCTCTGGTAACCATGTACATTTTTCCTATTTAAGAAATTTACAATAATGTTGTTAATTATAAGACAAATTAATTAATCAAGTCAATAAGATAATACACCAAATTAATTATTTCGTAGAACAACTTACCAAAAATGATTTTAACAGCCGTCCAATTCTTCCAGCTGCTGGTGAAATTCTCCTTGATTGTTTTTGTAATGGCGGTAGCTGTAGCTTTCGAAGGAAGAAACCTGCATTAAAAAAAGATGAATTTTATTACACCAAATTATATAAGTTATATAAAAGGCAACAAAAATAAATTAATAATTAAATAATATATATATATATATATACACACACTTACGAATCGCGAGCAGTCTCCAATATGATACGCCCATCAGGTGTATACCTCACCACCTCATGGTCAACAGTGAATGTGCGTACCCCATCAGCATCAATATCTGTCGGGGCTAAGCCCTCAGTAGCAGCAGGAATCACTGGGTCCCCTGCAGTACTAGTACTAGCACCGTCAGACCGAGGTGGTGGAAAATATCTGCCACCAGAAACAACAACACGAGCAGGCTGAACACGACGCCCTAGGCGAGTAGAAGTCTTCCGCCTGCTAGTGCTGGCGGCATCACCCGTGACAGGTGGAGGAACATATGTCTCGTCATCCGATCCTGAGTGAGATGCCATGACTGTATCTAGACATATACATTTAAACACACAAACATACACTAAACAAGGTTAACATAAACATACTAAACAAAAATATATAAACATACTAATTAAACAAACATAAATTACATCGATCGTTGATTAAAAATAGGTTAACATATATTGTTGAAACATAAATAACTAATTGGAATCCCATTCATTCTCAAAATCATCATCATCAGAGGAGTGAATTCTTGATACACCAATGTGGTCCATTGCATCTTCATCAGCATCTTCTTCGTCATCAACTTCATCGCCGGTGTTTGGCTCATCACATAAACGACTAATGGGTTCAACTTGAATCACTTCATTTACATTAGACATCTCTTCCATTTGATATGTCACATCTTCCACCGTGTCATCATTTGTCTCAATGCGACCTCTTGGTTTTGTTTTAATTGCAACACACCAACCACGCCTATCAGTCCGCGTTGATGGATAAGGGACATAATAGACTTGTCTAACATTTTGTGCAATGACGAACGGATCATACAGTCGATATCTACCATTCATTTTAATGTCCACTGTATTTGACTTTGGATTCATCTTTGTTCCTCGAGCAGATGGATCAAACCAATTACAATAAAAAACCACTACCTTCTGACTAAAATCTAGATGGGGGTACGAAAGTTCATATATGTGTTGAACCACACCATAAAAATCATCTTCACCTCCTCCAGTGACACCCTTCATGAACACTCCACTATTGACTGTCTCTCTGCCCTGTGTCCATTCATTGGTGTGAAATTTGTATCCATTGACAAAGTATGTGTGCCATTCTTTAACACATCTTCGAGGACCGTCTGATATGTTCCTCAAGTGTTGGTTGGTAGGAGTTGGTGGGAGGCCATAAACATGTTGCCTAAACCACGTCGGAAAATGTGCATTAATATGAGCAGAAGATTGTTGCTCACTTAGGTCCTCTGATGACAAGAATTCCCTAAAAAGAAATAATTAATTGTTACACATTTGTCTACTTTATATTAACTAATTAAGATTGATAGTTAATGTCGAGGAACATACTCAATAAATGGTTGCACCTCAGTACAGTTTATAAACACATGGACATGTGCTGAACTTAACTCTTCATCTGTTAGCCAGTGAATTGACTCCTTCCAGATGGATGACCGGGTAGACAAAAGACAGACAAAGCTAAATGTTGTCTAGGCCATTCAGTATCCATTTCATTTCGACTGCTTCCAGGAGCAAACTCATTCTTAAAATAATAAGAACAAAAATGTGTTGTTTCACGATGTAAGTAAGAAGAACATATCGATCCTTCAACTCTAGCTTTGTTTTTCACCGATCTTTTTGAATCACCCATGAACCTAGAGAAAATGATATTAATTAACTGACCTTTTAAACGGATACATCCATCTGTATTGAATAGGTCCGCCAAGTTTAGCTTCATATGCGAGATGCACCGGTAGATGCTCCATAGAATCAAAGAAACCAGGCGGAAATACTCTCTCCAACTTGCATAAGATAAGTGGGATGTCTTGTTCCATTTTTGAAAGATCATCAGCTTTTAGCGCTGCAGAACACAAACTCTTAAAGTATTGACTTATTTCAATGAGCGGATTCCAAACGTGTGTTGGCAACAAACTAAAAGCGATAGGAAGTAAGCACTCCATGAATACATGACAAGCATGGCTCTTCATCCCATGCAACCTCCCATTATCCACATCCGCACATCTAGATAAATTGGAAGAATAACCGTCTGGCATTTTCAACTCTTTTATCCACTGATAAACTGTTTTCGCATGTTCAGTAGATAAAGTATAATTTGCTTTGGGTTTCAAAGTCCTAGTACCTTGCTCAACCAACAACAAATCCTTTCGTCTACAGTAATGATCTATATCCTTCCTAGCTTTCTCATTGTCTTTCGTTTTGCCTTTCACGTTCATGACAGTGTTAAATATGTTGTCAAAAAAATTCTTCTCTATATGCATGACATCGAGATTGTGTCTCAATAGATTATCTTTCCAATAGGGAAGTTCCCAAAAAATACTTTTTTTGTCCAATTGTGCCATTGTCCATAGCCATCTGGACGAGAAGCAACACCCGCTATGACTTACACAGGAGGGATATCCCTAACACTATTCCAAACTTCCTCTGGTGTCAACTTACGAGGAGGTCCAGCTGTTTCAACATTTCCCTTGATGAACGCATATTTCTGCTTTCTAAATGGGTGATCCATAGGTAAGAACCTACGATGTGAGTCAAACCATGAAGTTTTTCCTCCGTATTTAAGACTAAAAGCATTTGTGTCAACCATGCAAATCAGACACGCCATCTTACCATGTGTCCCCCATCCAGACAACATTCTATAGGCAGGGAAGTCATTAATTGTCCACATCAAAGCCGCCCTTATCACAAAATTTTGTTTGCGTTCTGCATCATAAGTTAAAACATCATTCCACAACCTTTTTAGGTCATCAATCAAAGGTTGCAAATATATGTCAATACCAGCTGTTGGATTACATGGCCCTGGAATAATAGAATTTAAAAACATGTATGGTTTAGACACACACATTTCTGGAGGAAGGTTGTATGGGGTAACAATAACTGGCCAACATGGATACGGTGTTGCCGAGGTTTGAATATAAGGTGTGAAACTATCAGAGCATAAATCAAGCCGAACATTGCGTGGATCACTGGCAAAACCTGGATGAACACGATCAAAATGCTTCCAAGCTTCACCATTAGATGGGTGACGTAATTCACCAGAATTATTTCCATTTTGATGGTGCCACGTCATTTTACTCGCGGTCTCCATTGAAATAAACATCCTCTGTAGCCTTGGTATAAGCGGTAGATAGAACATTGCTTTTCGTGGAACCGATTTGCCTCGGCTCATCCCTTTCCTACTGACACGATAGCGTGGCTCTCCACACAGCCTGCATTCCAACAACTCTCCATCATTTATGCCAAACTCATTGTTATAATAGAGCATGCAACCAGAAACACAACAATCAATTCTTTTAGATTTTAAGCCAAGCTTCGATACCAGTCTTTTAGCTTCATAATAACTTTGCGGCAAAAGCCCTTTAATGGGGGTTGCATCCAACATCATTTTGGTCATATATTCCATGAACAACTCAGCAACATTAAATTGAGACTTAAGACCCAACAACCGAACACACATTGATAATTTTGAGTCTTTAGATCCTTCAAATAATGGTTTATTTGTCTCACTCAAATACATGTAAAACCTTTGAGCTTCCTCATTTGGAACTTCTTTAGCATCATATTCTGGTTCTTCAAAAGCCAAATTTACTCCAACAGCGTCAGATATCATTCCTTGATAAACATCTAACGGTTGTATAGTTTGGCCTTTAGATGTCGTAGTCGCTGGATAACTACTTGATGTGGGAGCTACTACTTCAACCGGAACATTAGCCGCAGGAACTGCAGCTACCCCTGGTCCTACTTCCCCGTGATGAGTCCATATCCAATAATTTGGCCTAAACCCATTATTGTACAAATCAAGTCTAACTTCTTTTTCATTTTTTATAAATCGAAAGGAACATTTCAAGCACGGACATCTAATACCGCCTTGTCGCGCAAATTCTTCGTGACGCTTGGCACAAAAAATAAACTCTTCTACTCCTTCTACAAAACGTCGCTTTAAACCGGATCTTCCAGGAAACAATCGATCATACATCCAACTACGATCCATAATTTCAAGATCTATGTACTACCCTACAACGTAAATGAAATAAACTATCTAATAAACTATCAATTACTTTATATTTTGATATAGATTGATATATTAATTACTTTATGTTGATATATCAATAAACTATCAATTACCAGCAACACAATGAATTTTTAGATAACGTTATATATTAACAATTTAAACATTATAAATAATAATTGCAAATTTAATTTTAAATTTCAATTTTTATAAGACAATATCTGTTAATAAAATTTATAAGTGAACTTAACAAATAAGTTTTTTCAATATAAATTATTTTGTATTATTATTGTAAACAAAATTTGTAACAAAATTTTACTATAAATAGTGAAGTAATTAATATTTTATTAATTTTAATATTGTACCAAAAATGTGATTTGAGAAAACCAACTTCTTAGACACGACAATGAGACACATGAACATGTATTCAAATCATCGACAATAAGCGTTATTAAAAGTCACCAAGGACTAAAAGAAAAAATCCAAATTTTACGGTGACCAAAAGTTGGTAAAATTTTTTAGACACTAAAACCAAAAAATTCATATATATATATATATATATATATATATATTGATATATTAATTACTTTACTTTGATAACTAACCGTAGTGAAGAGAAGACTCTGACTTGAAGCGTATCCCCAACTCGAACAAAGAGGAAAAATGAGGAACGCAAACTCAAACAATACCAAAACAAACAACACCACAATTAGTAACAAACTAATATTATAAAATAATTCAAAAACTAAAACTATTAACTCATGTTACAAACATACTTTAGATCGAAGAAATTTGCCAAAGAGAGGAAGAGATTTAGTAGAGAGAGGAAGAGAGGAATTTCAAGAAGAGATTTAGTAGAGAGAATGAGAGCCTTGATAGAGGTGTGAAGAAGAAGTGGAGAATGGAGAAGGGATTTATATAGAAGAAACGAAGTCAAACGGCAGAATCCGCCGTAAATGTCATTTATCGGCGAATTTAGGGGATTTCCGGCGAATCAGGGTATTTTCGGCGGATTTCCAAGGGTTTCCGGCGGATTTTCAAAAATCAAATCCCCTGCTCTTTTCAAAAAATCCACCGGAAAGGACGTTTCCGGCAGATTTTAGTCGGGTCGTCATTTCCGGCGGATTTGTAGGTATTTTCGGCGGATTTTTAGGTGTTTCCGGCGGATTGTTTAATTTTTTTTTTCGTAGACCCAAATCCGCCGGAAATACCTAAAAATCCGCCGGAAATACCTAGAAAATAAACGGCTCAAATTTGTGATCTAAAATTTTGATCAACGGCTCATGTTTCCCCACGCCTATTATAAATTGGGCTTCAGCTTTCCCTTCTACTTCACAAAAACCCTAACCCCTTCTCTGCTTCTTCACCACCAAATCGTATAAACACAAAAAATGCCCCAAACACAATACTCAGAGGATTCTTCCTTCACTATCATTCATCATCAGGGCATCATCACCAACAAAGTTGATGGTGTCTGTTTCGAGGGGCGAGACACAATGCAGTGTAGGCTTAAACACAACATAACATTCGCTGCCCTAAAAGATAAACTACTGGGTAAGGTGCAAGTGGAGGGCGACGAGTGAGAGATAACTCTTATAGTTTATCGGAAACCCGATTGGTCTGATAGACGTGTGCACTGGTCTACAATGGATGTCAAGAACGACGATGTCCATTTATGTCCCGTTTAACTCCACGAGCTCAGTAGTTTCTGTCATTTTATCGTTTTCGTGTATTTCGAGTTTTATGTTTGGTGACGCTTTGTAATAATAAAATTGTTGTTTAATTTAAACGGTACTGTAAACCAAAAAATAATCAACCCAATATTTATTCATTACTAAATCAGTGATGTTCAATTACAATTATTGATAAACAAAATAACAGTAAAAAACTACAACTGGGTAACAACAGAGCCGGATCTAGCATCACTCACAGTATCACTGTCACATCCCTTTCCCATCAGAGGCAACCGCCGACATAATCCTGGCGACCTTGAAGCTCCCGGTCTGATAGTATGTTAATGAGGCTTCCACACTCTCAACACACCCATACGCTTGGCAGATGGCATGCGTATCAGTAAGGATGTTGCCATAGCGCCTGTTGTTGACACCACGAATACAAGGGCCAACTTCCAAAACAAAATAAAAGGAACAAGGCAACTCTAGTCTCCAAATCTCATTTGGAATGGAAATCCTCCCAGCATTTCGTTCAATGAGGGTAACGAATTGAATCATACCTGCAACCGAACATATCAAACACAGCATCTGGAGAAGGGATTTATATAGAAGAAACGAAGTCAAACGGTCAAAAGGCAGAATCCGCCGGAAATGTCATTTACCGGCAGATTTAGGGGATTTCCGGCGGATTTTCAAGCATTTCCGGCGGATTTATCCCGCGTTTTTTTCAAAAAAATCCGCCGGAAAAGACCTTACCGGCGGATGTTTTTTTTTAAAAAAATTTCGTAGACCCAAATCCACCGGAAATACCTAAAAATCCGCTGGAAATGTGGCGGAGGAAACAAATCCTAAAAATTTTTCCTAAAAATCCGCTGAAAATGTGGCGGAGGAAACAAATCCTAAACAAATACCTGAAAATTTTTTGGCGGATGTAAATCCGCCGGAAAGTCCTGACCGCAAAAATCAGTTTTTCTTGTAGTGTAAGAAGTAGAACTACAATTCTTCTGTTGAGCTCAAAACCCAATTCAGATGTCTTGAAGGTCAAATGTAACACCCCATTTCTACCCGGTAAAATAATACGAAAAATCAGAGTTTATAAAAATTTCCAACAAATGAATGAAGTGCCACACTTTCTTCTTAGAAACAACAAACATACTTAATTCGCCAGTGAAAACAGATACATAACACTTTACTTTTGGATGAACCAATAAATAACCTTTTAGTCTTTAAAAATAAGTCACCTTCATTACTACGCAGCAGATTCACGACAAGAGTCAATTCAAAATAATCGTGGCGTCTGTAACCAACTTAAGACAGCTCAAAAACAGCAAAATCCTTGATAATAACGACTTTAAGTTTCAACAATAAAATAATCATAACAAAATAATAAGGAAAACACGTGTTCATCCACCCGAGTGTTACGTATCAGAGCGACGACACCGACTCGATCAAACGAATGTAAGCAGCCTTCATTCGTGATTACCTGCACGTTAACAATAGGTGGGTAACATTCAAACAGAAGGGGTGAGATATCAAACCATATAATAGGACATATGAAAAACAGTATATTAGAATCAGAGGATATGAATTCACCACTCCACGACCAACAATCAACTTCGATCAAGCACAACTCATCAACATAGTCACTTAAGGGTGCAATATGAATGCGACTCGATACTATGCATATGCATGTGGTACCATCGGAGCAGAACTCCCAACGTAAAAATCGGCCAATAAATAGAGGCATCAACAAGGCATAAGCCTTCAACATAATTTGCCAGTCCAGGCCAACATGTTTTGAGCATAGCTCCAACATGAAAATGCTATGTATGCGACGCGATGTGCATGCACAAACAATCAACAATGATTACATAGCAACACAACCACAACGGAATTCAACGTTGGCCATAGGCCTACAACATAATATCTTGCCAATAAATAGAGGCAATCCAACTAGGTGCAACATCATCAACAATTCAACAACTGAGCCAACAATTTAGCAACTTAACAAGTTAACAATGTAACAACTCAACCAACGGTTAACAACTCCACAAATTAACGATTAACAAAATAACGACTTAACCAACAATTAGCCAACCGTGGGCCTAATGCGCCTAAAGCGCCCAACAATCCACAAGATGGCGCCCAAATGCGCCCAGCAACCAAACGAGGCAGCCACACATGGCGCCCAGTGCGCCAGCAACAACAACAGGGCAGTCACATACGGCGCCCATGGCGCCCAGTGCCCCAGCAACAAAAACAGGGCAGCCACATACGGCGCCCATGGCGCCCAGTGCGCCAGCAACAACAACAGGGCAGCCACATACAACGCCCATGGCGCCCAGTGCGCCAGCAACAACAACAGGGCAGCCAGACATGGCGCCCAGTGCGCCAGCAACAACAACAGGGCAGCCACATACGGCGCCCATGGCGCCCAGTGCACCAGCAACAACAACAGGGAAGCCAGACATGGCGCCCATGGCGCCCAGTGCGCCCAGAACATCAGCAAAAGGCGCCCTATGCGCCCAGGACCAGATTTGGTGCATTATCATGTTCAAAAACCCCTAAACTAATTTCAATCATCAACAATAGTTTTCAACCACAACAATCGATTTCAAGGATTAAAAAAACACATAGGTTCCCACATAAAGCCCTTCATGTACCCTATTATAGAGTTAGAACCCCACCCTTACCTTGGATTGAAGTGTATTCCAAAAGCGAGTCGGTGAAGGCCAATAACGAGTTACCGAGCGTGATTTAATTCCAGCGGGACAATGCTTGACTCGAATGCGTACAATTATGTATCAACAACAACGACAGTCCAAAAATCATATACTAAAAATATTAAATTATATAAAACTTATATTATATATACCATCTTCAACAAAATACATTTTTACCTTCAAATATGATATAATATATATTTCTTTTCAAGAATACGGATACACATGCCTACTCCATGCATTCAACAGATTGTGAAAATAGGTGCCATAATAATAACGTATTAATAGTAATTATTGACGAAAGCAATCATATAATAGCATGCTCAACAATTTAAAAACGTAAGCTTACTTATTTGACGTTACTGCTCCAAATTAATATTGCGTGAGTCTGGAAGGAAAGACGTAACAGCACGGTGAGTCCTCTTGGGGCCCATAGCATCGAACACGTGAGAGGGGAAGAGGCTTGAGGATCTTCTTCGCAAATATACAGGTGAAACGGGACCACGACTGAAGGAACGGAGGCCGGATTCGGAATCAGCGGTGGATTTCGAGTAGGAAGGATGGCTTTTGGTTCGTGGTCATGGCTTGATGATGGAAAACCTGAAGGAGAGGCAACGCGCACAAGGCTTGAACGGAGAAACGAACTGATATTCATGGAAGAGGAAGGAACTCCAGTGCAGTTCTGGCCAAGGGCGTCGTGGTGGTGCTGACAATGATGCTGTGTGCGACTAGTTGTGGTGACAGCAATTGGTTAATAAAAATGGAGAGGAATCAGAAAGGAGGCGTTTCATTAGTGTCTCGTGGTTGGGGGTTTTCTGGTTTAGTTGTCGAGGCTTCATGGTGGTTGTTGGGCGCGACTTTGTGGTGGTGAACGACAGAGCAATCCGTGAAACAAAGGCCATAATCGAAACCAGAAGTGAATTTCGAGTGGGGAGTTGAGTTTTGGGGTGTGGCCGCGGCTTGATGAAGAAAACGAGAGGGAGGGAGTGGCTGTCTTGGGGTTCCCTGGATGCGCAGCTTTCTTTGTTGAAGAAGAAGACTAGGACGTGGGTCGGGTCATGGGTCGTGTAAGGTCCAGTAGGTCTGTTTGTGGGCTTGATAGGTGCGCTGGACTGGAAGGGTGCATTTAGCAGGAATAGAGGGGGGTGTATGCGTATAAAAGTCCAAAAATCCATTTTAATTCATTTTTAAAGCTCAATTTAATTATAATTATTATTTTAACACCTCCATAGCCCAAAATAAGTTTTAAAAATACATAACATAAAAAATACGAATATTTTTAAAAACAAAAATAAATATATAATAACAGTTATATATTACCAATAGCACATAAATAACATTTAAATGTCATTTCAAATAATTTTAATAACTCAAACATACAATAAATTAATCTTACCAATTGAAAGTAGTTTATAAAACAAGCACATAGTAAGAAAAAGACAACGCACGAAAATCGGGGTGTTACAATTCAACCCCCCCTTAAAAGAAATTTCGTCCTCGAAATTTCAATGGCTCAAAATAAAAGAATAAACACTTCAAGAGTTCAAGATTATGGAGAGATTATAAAAACATTGTTAGAGTCACCAGAGGGGTTGAGTCAACGACATCAAGGCAAGGAAAGCAAAGCTAGAATATCAACAAAAATAACTTTGAGATTTCAGAAAGGAGAGCTACATAATTGAGTCTTGACAACTTTTAGTGAAAATGCGTAGAAGAAGAATTGAGAGTAGGGTATGAGACATTAGGATCTCACATCCCCAAAAATCATAAATCATTAGTCGCTATAAGAGGAACTAATGAACTCATGTCACAATGTAAAATTTCATAGAATCTAAAACTAAGCATTTCACTAACAAACATAGAAATCAATGCTAATGACATTAAATAAAGTTCACACAAAGTAAAATCGCACAAACAAGGTGTAGTTACATTATCATGACAACACCGACAATACTATAGTACAAAATTCAAGCAAACAACCGTCACACAACCGACATGTTTGAAAACATAAGGATCAACTAATATGCAAATCCTACAAACTCATTAACCCAATAATAACATGAAAATAAAAAAATAAAAAATAAAAATAACAGAGAGTAGAAGTCATGCAAGCACGACGATCACGTTACACGAAGTTGTTCAAACACAGGAAGTACGTTAACACACTTGATATTATAAAAAAAATATAGTATAGAATCTAAAACTATGCATTTTCCGAAAGCTAAGCATTTTCCAAACAAGCATGAAAATCAAGTTTAATATTAGTCACCAGTCACTTAAAAAAATAGCTTTTTAGAGTTAATGATCTAGACATAACCACCAATATAGTTTGATGTAGGGAAAATAATTTAACTAGTGGGCATAGTTTCAGTTTTTTCAAAAATTTTCAATTTAAAACTGTAACTAACATGAATTTCTAATTTAGTTTACTAACATATCATTTTACTAAGTTTTGTGGAAAAAGAAATGGAACATATAATACTAATAAGACCAAGTTTTTTTTTTTTCACATAATCAAATATAATTAAAACAATAAGATAACCCATGTTAACGCAATAATAATAACATAAAAATATAGTCTACAATTAAACAACCATTACAAGCCAATGCAATTATAGGATAAGAGGAAACAGTAATTAAAGCATTTAAAAATGAGTATTACTTGTAGTGATCAAAATATTGCAACACAATAATAATGAATTAGTACATTAAAATAACAAGTAGGACCAATCCACAAGACACTAAGTCTGAAATATCAACACGCAAGTAAAAACGCGTATACAAAAAAATTTATACAAGACTTAGTATTAATTAATCAAAATAAACTTGATACATATTTGTTTTTAAATCACAAAACCACGTAACGCCATTCTTGAAAAAAATATAAGTATAAAAATAAATCATAAAAACTCGGAAAATCTACACATTTAGAGTTCACAATCATACACTAAATAACATGGAAGTTAGAAAACAATTCACAAAGAGAAGACACAACAGACACACAACGCACAACCTAAAAGTAGACTGAGCTCTAACTTCTTTCTATCTACTATGCCCTTGATGTTTCTTCTAAGTAATAATATCTATCACTCACATTCTATTATCTTGAAAACTTAACCAACTAATTTAGTTAGCCTCACGACTATCACAAACCAAACAAACAATAACTGCAACTTTACTCAGAGTTCACAATCAAAAACACAATAAAACACATACAGTCCGGTTAGGACCGAACTGCTCTGATACCACTAATGTAACACCCCATTTCTACCCGGTAAAATAATACGAAAAATCAGAGTTTATAAAAATTTCCAACAAATGAATGGAGTGCCACACTTTCTACTTAGAAACAACAAACATGCTTAATTCGCCTGTGAAAACAGATACATAACACTTTACTTTTGGATGAACCAATAAATAACCTTTTAGTCTTTAAAAATAAGTCACCTTCATTACTACACAGCGGATTCACGACAAGAGTCAATTCAAAATAATCGTGGCGTCTCTAACCAACTTAAGACAGCTCAAAAACAGCAAAAACCTTACGACTTTAAGTTTCAACAATAAAATAATCATAACAAAATAATAAGGAAAACACGTGTTCATCCCCCCGAGTGTTACGTATCAGAGCGACGACACCGACTCGATCAAATGAAGGTAAGCAGCCTTCATTCGTGATTATCTGCACGTTACCAACAGGAGGGTAACATTCAAACAGAAGGGGTGAGACATCAAACCATATAATAGGACATATGAAAAACAGTATATTAGAATCAGAGGATATGAATTCACCACTCCACGACCAACAATCAACTTCGATCAATCACAAGTCATCAACATAGTCACTTAAGGGTGCAATATGAATGCGACTCGATACTATGCATATGCAGGTGGTACCATCGGAGTAGAACTCCCAACGTAAAAATCTGCCAATAAATAGAGGCATCAATAAGGCATAAGCCTTCAACATAATTTGCCAGTCCAGGCCAACGTGTTTTGAGCATAGCTCCAACATGAAAATGCTATGTATGCGACGCGATGTGAATGCACAAACAATCAACAATGATTACATAGCAACAAAACAACAACGGAATTCAACGTTGGCCATAGGCCTACAACATAATATCTTGCCAATAAATAGAGGCAATCCAACTAGGTGCAACATCATCAACAATTCAACAACTGAGCCAACAATTTAGCAACTTAACAAGTTAACAGTGTAACAACTCAACCAACGGTTAACAACTCCACAAATTAACGATTAACAAAATAACGACTTAACCAACAATTAGCCAACCGTGGGCCTAATGCGCCTAAAGCGCCCAACAATCCACAAGACGACACCCAAATGCGCCCAGCAACCGAATGAGGCAGCCACACATGGCGCCAGCAACAACAACACGGCAGCCACATACGGCGCCCATGGCGCCCAGTGCGCCAGCAACAACAACAGGGCAGCCACATACGGCGCCCAGTGCGCCAGCAACAACAACAGGGCAGCCAGACATGGCGCCCAGTGCGCCAGCAACAACAACAGGGCAGCCACATACGGCGCCCATGGCGCCCAGTGCGCCAGCAACAACAACAGGGCAGCCAGACATGGCGCCCATGGCGCCCATTGCGCCCAGCAACAACAACAGGGCAGCCACATACGACGCCCATGGCGTCCAGTGCGCCAGCAACAACAACAGGGCAGCCAGACATGGCGCCCAGAACATCAGCAACAATCGACAATAGTTTTCAACCATCAACAATAGTTTTCAACCACAACAATCGATTTCAAGGATTAAACAAACACATAGGATCCCACATAAAGCCCTTCATGTACCCTATTATTGAATTGACTAATGTAACACCCCATTTCTACCCGGTAAAATAATACGAAAAATCAGAGTTTATAAAAACTTCCAACAAATGAATGGAGTGCCACACTTTCTTCTTAGAAACAACAAACCTGCTTAAACAATGATTACATAGCAACACAACAACAACGGAAATCAACGTTGGCCATAGGCCTACAACATAATATCTTGCCAATAAATAGAGGCAATCCAACTAGGTGCAACATCATCAACAATTCAACAACTGAGCCAACAATTTAGCAACTTAACAAGTTAACAATGTAACAACTCAACCAACGGTTAACAACTCCACAAATTAACGATTAACAAAATAATGACTTAACCAACAATTAGCCAACCGTGGGCCTAATGCGCCTAAAGCGCCCAACAATCCACAAGACGGCGCCCAAATGCGCCCAGCAACCGAACGAGGCAGCCACACATGGCGCCCATGGCGCCCAGTGCGCCACCAACAACAACAGGGCAGCCACATACGGCGCCCATGGTGCCAAGTGCGCCAGCAACAACAACAGGGCAGCCACATACGGCGCCCATGGCGGCCAGTGCGCCAGCAACAACAACAGGGCAGCCAGACATGGCGCCCATGGCGCCCAGTGCGCCAACAACAACAACAGGGCAGCCACATACGCCGCCCATGGCGCCCAGTGCGCCAGCAACAACAACAGGGCAGCCAGACATGGCGCCAGCAACAACAACAGGGCAGCCACATACGGTGCCCATGGCGCCCAGTGCGCCAGCAACAACAATAGGGCAGCCACATACGGCGCCCATGGCGCCTAGTGCACCAGCAACAACAACAGGGCAGCCAGACATGGCGCCCAGTGCGCCCAGAACATCAGCAAACGGCGCCCTATGCGCCCAAGACCAGGTTTTGTGCATTATCATGTTCAAAAACCCCTAAACTAATTTCAATCATCAACAATAGTTTTCAACCACAACAATTGATTTCAAGGATTAAACAAACACATAGGATCCCACATAAAGCCCTTCATGTACCCTTTTATAGAGTTAGAACCCCACCCTTACCTTGGATTGAAGTGTTTTCCAAAAGCGAGTCGGTGAAGGCAAATCACGAGTTACCGAGCGTGATTTAATTCCAGCGGGACAATGCTTGACTCGAACGCGTACAATTATGTAACAACAACAATGACAGTCCAAAAATCATATACTAAAAATATTAAATTATATAAAACTTATATTATATATACCATCTTCAACAAAATACATTTTTACCTTCAAATATGATATAATATATATTTCTTTTCAAGAATACGGATACACATGCCTACTCCATGCATTCAACATATTGTGAAAATAGGTGCCATAATAATAACATATTAAAGTAATTATTGACGAAAGCAATCATATAATAGCATGCTCAACAATTTAAAAACGTAAGCTTACTTATTTGACGTTATTGCTCCAAATTAATATTGCGTGAGTCTGGAAGGAAAGACGTAACAGCACGGTGAGTCCTCTTGGGGCCCATAGCATCGAACGCGTGAGAGGGGAAGAGGCTTGAGGATCTTCTTCGCAAATATACAGGTGAAACGGGACCACGACTGAAGGAACGGATGCCGGATTCGGATTCAGCGGCGGATTTCGAGTAGGAAGGATGGCTTTTGGTTCGTGGTCATGGCTTGGTGATGGAAAACGTGAAGGAGAGGCAACGCGCACAAGGCTTGAATGGAGAAACGAACTGCTATTCATGGAAGAGGAAGGAACTCTAGTGCAGTTCTGGCCAAGGGCGTCGTGGTGGTGCTGACAATGATACTGTGTGCGACTAGTTGTGGTGACAGCAATTGGTTTATAAAAATAGAGAGGAATCCGAAAGGAGGAGTTTCATTTTTGTCACGTGGTTGGGGGTTTTCTGGTTTAGTTGTCGAGGCTTCATGGTGGTTGTTGGGCGCGACTTTGTGGTGGTGAACGACAGAGCAATCCGTGAAACAAAGGCCATAATCGAAAACAGAAGTGAATTTCGAGTGGGGAGTTGAGTTTTGGGGTGTGGCCGCGGCTTGATGAAGAAAACGAGAGGGAGGGAGTGGCTGTCTTGGGGTTCCCTGGATGCGCAGCTTTCTTTGTTGAAGAAGAAGACTAGGACGTGGGTCGGGTCATGGGTCGTGTAAGGTCCAGTAGGTCTGTTTGTGGGCTTGATAGGTGCGCTGGACTGGAAGGGTGCATTTAGCAGGAATTGAGGGGGTGTATGCGTATAAAAGTCCAAAAATCCATTTTAATTCATTTTTAAAGCTCAATTTAATTATAACTACTATTTTAACACCTCCATAGCCCCAAATAAGTTTTAAAAATACATAACATCAAAAATACGAATATTTTTAAAAACAAAATAAATATATAATAACAGTTATATATTACCAATAGCACATAAAATACATTTAAATGTCTTTTCAAATAATTTTAATAACTCAAACATACAATAAACTAATCTTACCAATTGAAAGTAGTTTATAAAACAAGCACATAGTAACAAAAACACAACGCACGAAAATCGGGGTGTTACATCAAAGCTGGGAGATACATGCCAGGACAAGATTTACTTGTTTCGGGTACCCTCTCCTTTCCTCACCTTTTGGAAAAATTTCTCCTAGGCGCTGGGGGCGGGGGGGACGAGATCTACTTCTCTCGGGTAGCCTCTCCTTTCCTCACCTTTTGGAAAAATCTCTACTCTCAATCTCTTTTGAAAGGGCTCAAATTTTACAAAGAACCCAAATGGTTAGAGGTTCACATATTTAGAGTGGATAAGAAATATATTAAATAAATTTTTTACTCTCCAAGTTAGAGGCAACAATGCAATCACCAAGCGGTGAGAAGACTCAATACGACCTGCCGAGGCTGACAAGCCGGTAGGCATGATGTCAGCAAGGACTCTTCAAGCCAAGAGTATCCTCCGGAATAATCTCGGCTTGGGGGGCGACTGTTCTGGACTTTGCCATGAGGCCCACTCAGCAATGGAACATGAATAAGGCCAATAACTTTGATCCATATCCACAATAAATCATCCCATTTATGACTCTCATGCCTCAACGACTTAGATCCACCCGATCGATCCAACGAATCAAAGCTGGCACAAATCCCTATAAATACTGGCTCACATTGCCATAAATAGGTACATTCTCATTCCTTGCTATACTACTCCATAATTCTCAATACTGACTTGAGCTTTGGAATGGCATCACAGGTACCCCACCCGGGATCACTTTGGCATACCACTTAGATGACAGGAGACCTACCAGGAGCAGTCACCGGACGACCGCTTGGTACAGAACAGGTATATTTTATATTTAGCTACTCAGCTAAATTTATTTATCTAAGGAGATAAAAGGACAATAACAAGTCTATTAGTTTAAGTCTAATTAATCTATTATTAATACAAACAAATATGCTGATTTTTGTTAACTTGGTGATTTTGGTCCTTCTATTTTACTTTTGACAATTTTGGTCGCCAGTTTTCTTAATTTTGCAATTTTTATCCTCAGAATCATGGATTATTTTCCCTTTGGATCGATCCCCCTCACATCTTTGGGCTGCCATGCAAAAACATCGTTATTATCTTTTAGGAACTTGATCATGGCTAATTCCACTTTCTCCGGAGGCCTTTTCCTATTTTTGTTTTGTGGCATGAGGTGCTACCGATGATGACCTCCTTTACCTCCTCGGCCGGTTGGGGTCTTTTTTCTTCTAGCTTTCTTCCAAAGTCTCTTGGATCCAGGTCCAAAAAGTTGCATTGGTTGGCCGCTTCTTCCACACCCTGGTCTTGTGTTCTTCGCAAACTTAGCTCATAACACCTTTTGACCGCCTCTTTGTCCCATTTGATTATTGTGATCCGTCCATTGACTAGGTACTTAAAGGTAGAGGATACTGCGTTTTCTATCGCGTTTAGTGTTGGCCTGCCTATAATGACGTTATAGGGGGAAACTGTATTTTCCATCATGTATCGTAAGAGCACGGTTTTGGCCATCTTTGCGACGCCGAAGGTTGTCCACAAATCGAGCCATCCGCAAACGTCTACCCGCTCTCCCGAGAAGCCAGTGGGGGCATATCAGAATCGGAGCAGTAGGTGGGTTGGTATTCTCAAAGCAATGAAGCAAGATAGGGAAATCACGTTAGCTAAGTTGCCTCCATTGATTAGTACGTGGTCTACAAGACGGTCGGCCACGCGTTGTATGATTACTACTAGATCGTGCACATGGGGTTGGACTCCTTCCGCGTCCTTTCGGAAGAAGATGATGGTTGGATGTTTGTTTGCTGCGGGCATCGCTTGTTATCTCCATGCCACTCTGCTCAGCTTCCGGTGTCTTGCATTTCCTCCCACAATGGTGTTTATACTTCCCTTGGTCGAATGTTCATGTGGTTGATCATCATCTTTGTGCTGGATCGGCTGTCGGAGCTTTTCTTGTCTCAAGTTATGACTTTATGCGTGATCGGGTCGGCTCGCAGCTGCATTCCCCGCCAAGTACTTCTTCAGGTGTCCCTGCTGGAGTAAATCTTCTACTTGTGTTATCAGACTAAAGCAGTCATCTGTGTGATGGCTTGTTGACCTATGGAATTGGGAATATGCCGAGGCATCCCGCCCCAGCGGGTGATTGGTCCACGCGGGTCGCACCACAAGGTTGAGCCCTTTAATTAATTTGTATATTTTGGACAAGCTGGCGTTGAGAGGGGTGAGTGGCATTCTAGTCGGGCGGTATGGATATTTGCACTTGTTGTCCCGAAACCCCTTCATGCGCGAATTGTCGCGTTTCGTCTTCTCATTTCTTCTCTGATTTCCCCTAGCGTACCTCTCCTGTTTTGTTTCCGCCTCCTCCTCAATGTTATGTGTTTGTCGACTGGGACCCGAATGTTATCCATAGTTGCGGGTTTGTGGATAAAGAGAGCCTCGCTGAAGGTTCTTGTACGCAAACCTTTAAGGAAAGCTACTACGAAGAACTTCTCGCTGGGGTCACCGACTTGTATCATCATTTTGTTGAAGCGTGCCAGAAAGTTTTTGAGCGATTCGGCTTGTCCCATGTGGAGGTTGTTGCGCCCGAAAAAGTCCCCGAGGGAGAACCTTCCTCGTTCACAACTTTTCCTAAGACAATGAAGTCGCCACCAATATTTATTAAGGAAAATATTAGGAAAACCTTTTTTGGAAAGGGATTGGTCTTGCGAAACTAGAGAATAGGGTTCGGGGGTCGGTTACGCGCAGGGAAGGTGTTAGCACCCCACACGTCCTCTCTACTGAGAGGGAACCTTTAATTAAATGTGTGGTTTTAGTGTGTTGACTTGAAAATACTTAATTTTGCCTCTCTACTTCTTATTGAAAAAGTCTGAATGAAAATCTTTATTTATTAGGAAAAAAGGGGGGGGAATGGGTTTTTAGAAAAAAACGCTTGACGGGACATGGCCCGCTCCTACGTATCTCCCGGTGCGATGGAGAACTCAAAGCTACGTAGTTCTTCTTTGTCTTTTTGAAAAGGTTTTTGTCTTTTATCTTTTTTAGTGAGTTTTTGAAATAGGACGAGCATTAGCGAATGATTAAACTAGCAGAGGCTATGATGAATCACCACTAAATACTCAAAAAGAGAGTTGTACCGCTAGTCAAACGAACAAAGGTTCTGATGGACTATCAATAACAACTCGTTTTTATTATCTTTTTTGAAAGTGATTTTCGAAAGAGATTGATTTGCACGATGATCAAACTAACAAAGGTTATGATGGATCATCATTTATTATTCTTTTGGGAAAAAGACATCGCCACCAATGGCTAGACGAACAAAGGTTCTGGTTAGCCACTAGCGACGATGGGTTGAAAATGATTTTAGAAAGGAAAAGGTTTTTGTTCTGAAAATGATCTTGTTTTGCAAAAGTGATTCTCTTTTGTTATGAAAATGACTGTTTTTCTTTTTGTTATGCAAATGCTAAACTTTTTATGGTTGCGCTTGACGAGAATGTGACTCGCTCCTACGTATCCCAAATGAGAATCAAAGCGACGTAGTTCTAACGAGCCTTAAAAATGAAAATCTTTTATGATGATCAAACTAACAAAGGTTATGATGGACCACCGCTAATAACTTGTTTTTGATTCTTTGATACTTAGAAAAATGTTTTCTGAAATTGGGCGCATTCATGATAATCAAACCAACAAAGGTTGTGATGGATTATCACTAGTAGCTTGCTTTATGCTTACGAAAATTCTTTTGAAATTGAGGCTTTCATGACAATCAAACCAACAAAGGTTGTGATGGATTGCCACTAGTAACCGTTTTTGTGCCAGGTTGTTTAGAAATGAAAACAATGAATACAAGAAAGAATTGGAGGATTCAAGCATAACACAATCAGTGGAATCAAATCATTAAGCAACAATATATGAATTCGCAAACAAAGATCAAGTCTAAACTACACATAGTAGATCACAACGCATAGATAGGCAAGGAGGGAACTTGAATTGGGCATCAAGCAAAAAGAGTAGGCAAGATTGAACCTAAATGCACATCTAGTGGAAGATGCTAGGCGAGAACCATACTCAAATATTTCTACAAAACGCAAGGGAATCTAAATGCACATCTAGTGGAAGATGCAATGTAAGGAATGGACCTATCTAAGTATTGATGATATTCTATATGAGAGTAGACGATGACACTGTAAGCTCAAGCAAAAGAGTTGCCTCAATCATGATCATTGGCCAGCATAAGCAAGCAAATTATTTAGCGACCAAAGTATCAAAGAATGTTGAATCGCTTTGGTCAATCCTCACACTTAAGATTAAGTGCACAAGTGCACAAGTGTGAATCACATTGCCAATCATCAACTTAAACAACTAAAAACTAAATGGTTGAATCATCTGAGACCATCTTCACCACTCAGAACATGATGCACTAGGCATAAGTGGGAATCATGTGGTTCCTCATCAACAATGACACTATAACTAAGTTAAATCACATAGGACAATTTTGGCATGGATCACAATGATTAAATATTAACAAATATAAAGACAGAAATACCTCTGATGAAGGCAGATACTACCACTTGAAGAACGCAACTCCAACTAACTCTTGGCGAAGATCAGCTCAGACGGACCAATGGAACGAATAGAGCGAAAAAATAAAGCGTAGAAGAGTTTTTCTAAAATGTGAGAGATTTCGAGAAAAATGGGTTTTTTCTCTGATCTCGTGAGAATTTGTGTGTGAGAAGCAGAGAGGAGTTGTGAAATTGTGGTCTGTGAAATCCGTGTTTTTTTTTGTGTTCTCAGAATGGAGAATGAGACTCCTATTTATAGGCTTAGGAAAACGTAGATCTGAAAAAATATTTAATGAAAGTGAAGAATCGATTGTGACATGAAGTTAAAAAGGTGAGGAATCGATTCTTATCATTTTAGAAGCCTCAAGAATCGATTCTTTGGATAGTTGAAATAGTGAGGAATCGATTCTTTATTCTTTGGAAAACATGGGAATCGATTCTTTGTTCTTTGAAAACAAGTAAAAATCGATTTTCAGGACCTTTTGTATAGGTGAAAATCGATTCTTAGCTTAGTTAAAAATATGGAGAAATCGATTCATAGCCTATGAAATATCTTGACAATCGATTTTAAGGCTTTTGAAAAAAGGTAAGAATCGATTCATGGCTTTGGAATATGCATATGTATGAATCGATTTCATAGCCTATGAAAATAAGTATAAATCGATTTCATAGCCTATGAAAATAAGTATAAATCGATTTCATAGCCTATGAGAATAAGTATAAATCGATTTCATAGCCTATGAAATATCTTGACAATCGATTTTAAGGCTTTTGAAAAAAGGTAAGAATCGATTCATGGCTTTGGAATATGCATATGTATGAATCGATTTCATAGCCTATGAAAATAAGTATAAATCGATTTCATAGCCTATGAAAATAAGTATGAATCGATTTCATAGCCTATGAGAATAAGTATAAATCGATTTCATAGCCTATGAAACAAAATAGAAATTGATTCTTGCTTTCCACAAAATTGCTTTCATGTTTTTGCCATGCATGCATAAAATATTTTCCAAAGCTTGCCATGCATGCATAACATATTTTCAAAAACCCTAATTTTGATGCATGATGCAAAAATTATTTTCATAGACCCTTTTGTGAGAAATGACCAAAATGCCCTTTTTGACCCTAAAACCCTAATTTCCCCAAAAAGTGCATTCTAACCCTAAAAATGATTTCAAAAACTTTGGAGCGGTTTCTAGGACCCAAAATGCAATGCATAATTTATTTTTGTGTCAAAATTAGGGTTTTGACCTAAACCGGACAAAATTGGGGTATGACAGCTGCCCCTCTTTATTTAGATTTTGACAAAAAATATGAATTGCGCGAGACATATTTCGAGGCAAAATCGAAATAAAGAATTCAGAAATTATACCAATTTTGTCTACTCGGAGAAACCCGAATTCTTTTTTTTTTTTTTGGAAAGATAGACACTTTCGTGTTGATGCGAAAACAGTAAATGAACACTGACGTGCAGACTGAAAGGTAAAATGGGCACTTGGCGTGCAAACAGAAACGTAAAAATGGGCACTTGCGTGCGGACAGAAAGGTAAAATGGGCACTTGGCGTGCAGACAGAAAAGTAAATGGGCACTTGGCGTGCAAACCGAAAAGTAAATGGGCACTCGGCGTGCAAACAGAAAAGTAAATGGGCACTTGGCGTGCAAACAGAAAAGTAAATGGGCACTTGGCGTGCAAACAGAAAAGTAAATGGGCACTTGGCGTGCGAACAGGAAAGTAAAATGGGCACTTGGCGTGCAAACAGAAAAGTAAAATGGGCACCTGGCGTGCAAAAAGCGGTAAATTGCCCAGGCTGCCTAAAACCTGTAATCCTTAAACGAACTCTTGACGAATCCGAGTTTGCACGTGGCTTTGAGGAGCACGCTCTTCCTGTTGGCCTTTTCGAGCGACCGGGGGGATCGTTATCAGCTCCGGAACTGATATACAGATCAATGCACGGCGTCCACTGTATCTTAGGCTCGATACAACTATTCCGTTGAACCTCACATGGGGCTGCGGTCCATCGCGTTGCTCGTACACGATGTGAGACCTGGGCAGAAGGGAGCGATGATCTCTGTGCTCCGATCCGCAATGCGCGCTTGAGCGCTCTCTTTTCTTTTCTTTCTTTTCTATTTCTCTTTTTTCTTTTTCTTTCTGAACTCCCAACTTGGGGGAACATTTTCTGGAATCTGGGGGCGAGGGCTAACACCGAAGTGCTCACCCTCTCTTTGTACCTGTAGCTGAAAATGAACAAATGCATGCAATGCAAATGCCATGATTGCTGTTTTCTTTTTTCTTATGATGAATGATGAGTTTCTTATTTCCTTTGTCTATGTCGGATGAATGCATGGTCTTCTACTGTTCCTATATGCTTGATGAATGCAATGATTTTCCTATATGCAATGCATGATTTTCTTTTTCTGCATGATTTTCTACTGTTCTTATATGCTTTTTCTCTTTCTCTAGCTTCTCTTCTTTCTTTTTCTTTCTTTTCTTTTCTTTTTGTTGCTCTCTTGGCTCTTCTCTTTTCTTTCTTTTGGCTTCTCTTTTTGCTCTCTTAAGAATGCGAATGCAAAGCCTTGGTGTTTGATGACATGGAATGCTCATGTATTTTAATGACATGCAAAGGAAAACTCTTTTTTTTTTTTTTTTTTTTTTTTTATGAAATGGGGATATTGATGTAGAATGATGAATGAAATGATGAATGACATGGGATGTTCTAGCTTTCTTTTCTTCTATGAGATGCCAGTATTGATGTGGTGCAACTGTATTGCTTTGATGTTTGAATGCAAATGTATGCGGTGATTGATGCTTTGATGAATGAAATGCTCCTGTTCTAACTTCTGTTTGTTTCTTTTTGCTTCTTCTATAAAATGCAAACATTAATATGATGCAATGCTCTGATGTTTGATGCAATGATTCTTGTTCTTTTTTCTTTTATGGAAATGCTAACGTTAATATGATGCGTATGCAATGAAAAGATTTCTGCTTTTTCTTCTTTACTATTTTCTTATATGCAATGCAAGTATTAATATGGTGCAACTGATGTGGAGCGTTTTTTTTTTTACTATGTGATGAATGCACGAAATGTGAAGATGCCAATGTAATGCTTTGATGCACATGCTATAATGCCTAGATGCATGAGGTAAACATTTTTGTGATGATGAGATGCGAGATTTTGAATGCAAGGACTTGAGATGATTATTGACCATTCTGTTGAAAAATTGAATTTGATTCAAACTCTGGTGTTCTCAAGGTTTTTATTTACAAACAACCTCACTTGTGTTCTCCTTCTTTCCATGATGACTGAATTTTAGGTATCACGTAAACAACTTGTGTTCTCTCTTTTTGAAGCATTGTCTAGTAAGCATGCATAAGAGTGCAAATGTGAATGAATGAGTCAGTTAACTTGGAATTGGTTTAGGGCATGGACATTTATGGCAAGTGAAGGAATGACAGACATGGTTATTGCTGAAGCTTATGAGGGACCAAGAGATACAAGATTGCCCCAATTCAGGTCTTTGACGAGTGAATAACTTGCCCCTGTCTAGTGGTGACAACAACTAGGGGTGTAGAAGATGATGAATTGGGAACGCTTCGGCTCTTGGGATGAAAGCTGGAATGAAAGGGGTTTTGCTTCAACCCACAGAATTTGATGTTGCCCCAGTCATAACAAGGACAAAGCTGCCCCAATCAGAATGACAAGGTCTTGTTTAGGATAGTGAGTTGAGAGATTGCCCCGGTGAGGTTTTTATGGGAATGAATGAGGTGAAGGAACGGGAATGCACTTGCCCCACGTTGGAATGACATTGACAACTGGAGTGACATGGGATGGGCATTGAACAGACTTTCCCAAGACTAGGGTGTGTGGGTGGTGAAGAGAATGCCCCAACTTTTGGGTCTGAGTGGTATTCTCAGTGCAAATCTTTGGTTCTCTACTGATGTCTTGACTTTTGGTGCGACAGAATCCTTACCTGGTGATCACTAAACCTTGTTTTAATGCATCTTGAATGTGTTTTGGAGTGCAAGTCCCTCTTTTTTGTTCGTTTTTGTTTCCTCAGTTCTCTTTTTTCTGAGGGTTTATTCTTTCTTGATCAGCTTTCTTTTTTCTGATCGTTTGTTTTTCTTTTGAGAAAACACATTGTACATAGATAAGCTTGTTCGTCCTAAGATTAGAATTTGAGTGAACAAAAGCAACCGGTCATTGATCGGAATGGACTTTTCGGGATTGTGGTGTTTTGTGGAGGAAGGAGGGTTAGGCTTAATGAAGTGTTTGAGGCTAATGGGAGGATGAGTTTTGTTCGGCGTTGATTGACGGTTAATGGTCTATGAGGAAGATGGTTATTGGGCTTGTTTGGGCTCTGTTAAAGCAAATTCGTGTCTCATGGTAGAATGACTAAGGGGTTTTGATGTTGAGGCCAAAGGAAGTGTTTGAAGGTTTATGGAATCAGGTGTTGGAATGATGAAGTGTTTGAAGGTTTATTTAGACAAGGATCTCTTGTATTTTGTGGTAACATGTACCAGCTCACCACTTACATTTCTTTTGTATTTTTTTTTTTTTTTTTTTGGGATTTTCATTTTTGAATCCCCTTTTTTTTGATTTTTTTTTTTGACTCGGGTGAGCTGATAAAAAGTGATGCACTGTTTTTTTATTTGGGGTGATCCTTGTCTAGGGTGATTTTTGGATTTTGGTTTTTCTTGGCTCAAGGTGGGTAGGAAAGGGACTTTCTAGGATTTTGGGGTTTTTGAGGAGATGGCCAAACTTCATTTCAAATCCCGATTGCTTATTTCTATGAGACTTAACTTCAGAACAATAATTTATCTATCTTCATGTGTTTGCTCTTTTTTTCCTTTTTGTGCCCTAATTTTTGCCTGGACCGCTCTTTGCGAGTTTTCAATCCACCGGGCGCTCTTTTTTGCCTAGGCCGCCCTTTGCGGGTTTTCAACCTAGCGAGCTTGTTTTCTTGTTTATTATATTATTATTATTATTATTGTTTTTTTTTTTGAGAGACTTGCACTGAAGGAATATGATATTAATCAAGGGGAATTAATGATCACAGACTTGCCCCAGCATGGAGGACTTAAAACATTAGAATGAACCAAAAGTCAAATACGCACTGATGGGGAGAATATGCATTTTATGGGTGGACGGGGCGGGACTAGACTTGGACGGGAAACTGTGGTAAGGGAGGAAAACCAACGGACTCAAACAAGAGAATGTACTCATAGCATGCACGCTCATTAGAAGAATGCTTCACAGAGAGTTAACATCAGTTAAAAATTTGTTTGTTCTTTGATACACTATTTCAGTCTTTTGTCATAGAATGGATGGGATGCAGTTCTTTTGAAAGAAATGCAAATGAGCTATTGATTTGAAAAACTGAGTGCCTTGGAACACCTTGAGTTTGCAACCAAGTAAGGATAAACTTTTTCAAAAAGGATGATTGTTTCGCAAGAACGTCTCGCTTCTCATCACAACTCTTATTTTATGCAATGAATGAATGAACAAATTATGATATGCAAGTATGATGCAAATGCGTGGAGAATGACCACTCGAAGAGTGTGGCTTATTCTAAATAATTTTGTTATTTTTAATGCAAGACAAAATATGGAATGCCAATGCGAATGATGCCCCCTCTTCTTTTTTTTTTCAAAATGATTTTTGATTTTGATTTTTTTTTATTTTTTAGAGGCGAGACATGGTACGAAATACCAATGCCCCCTTTTTCTTTTGAATGATGAAAGATGCAGGAATGATGCTTTTTTCTAAATGCTGATTTTTTAGAGGCAAGGCAAAGTATGAAATGCCAACGCCCCTTCCTTTTTTGAGAGATGCATGTATGGAGGAATGATGTACTAAAGTGATGAGGTTAATGAAATGGTGCATGAATGCTACATTTTGAATAAACTTGATGATGATTTTTATTCATGATTATGAATGAGATGCTTTCTTGTTTTCATTTTTTTTTGTGCAATGAAATGCATGATACTCACAATGATTTTCTTTTTTGTTTTTTAGTTTTGGAGATGCAAATGATTTATTGGAAAAAGGGTTTTAGAAAAATGTGCTTGACGGGGTATGACCCGCTCCTACGTATCCTCATTGTAATGAGGAATCAAAGCTTGCGTAGTTCTACTGTGTCTTTTTTGAAATTATGCTTATGCTTGAATGCCTCGTCTTGGATGAACTTGACGAGGATTTTTTTTGCATGATTATAAATGAAATGCTTATGCTATGCAGATGATAATTGTTTTTTTGTTTTATCTTTATGTAATGAATGCAAGATGAATGGTTTTTTTTCAAAATTGGAATTTTATGCAATGCAAATGATGCAATGATGCAATGGTGCTTCTTTTTTGTGTTTTTGCAGAAAGAGGATATTTACAGGTGGTAATTTGAAAATTTTCACACTATATGCCACCTCATATAGGCGTTTATTGAAAAGGAAAAGCATATCTTTTTTGATTTTCGAAAATTTCGAAGGAAAAATCGATTGAACTGAATGCAACAATGCAGCACACGATTTGGAAAGCCCTTGTGACCTAAAAAGGGGGTAGAACCTGTGATCTAAGGCACTTTAGGGATAATCTTCTCATGTAGCTCTATTCACACCCTCACAAAGGTCATCAGAGCCACAGTCCCTCTCATGAAATCCCCGTAAATGCAGCAAACTGCTAGATACGAAGCATCATGAAAGAGCACAACTCTGATTGAAACTTTCGCGAGTAGCCAAACGGACAAAGGTCCTGATGGGCTCCCACTACTCGAATCCACTCATCCTAAGGTATCCTAACAGACCTGGGTTATGGTCTCTTTCTCTAATCATTTAATCTCAAGGTACAGGTGTGTGTGCGAAGGGCATTTCCTTAAAAACTACCCCACCTGCAAATGAAAATCCAGAACAGTCCAGACAATAGAAAGCAATAACATGTCGTCTACCCTAGGGTGCAATACCAATCAAATACAACTAATCTAGGGTGCCAAAAACAATGCACTACGTACCTCAAGAAAGGGAGCAAAGAAGAAGGGGACATGACAAGAGAGGGGAAATATGCATGAATTTACCTTAAGAAAAGGGGCAAAGAAAAAGGGGACATGATATGATTGGGGAAATGCATGAGGGAACTAGGAATATAAGCAAAGAAGTAACTATCTATTATTTTAAACAAAAGCGAGCATAGAAGAAGAATGCATATGGATGCAACATGCTTATGAAAAAAGAAGAAGAATAGAGGCAAAGCAAGATGTTCAAATCAATCACACAAACCACACACTTAATTAATTAGGCTTGACCCTCGTCTTTTAAAAAGGTCCCCAGTGGAGTCGCCAGCTGTTGCGCCCGAAAAAGTCCCCGAGGGAGAACCTTCCTCGTTCACAACTTTTCCTAAGACAATGAAGTCGCCACCAATATTTATTAAGGAAAATATTAGGAAAACCTTTTTTGGAAAGCGATTGGTCTTGCGAAACTAGAGAATAGGGTTCGGGGGTCGGTTACGCGCAGGGAAGGTGTTAGCACCCCACACGTCCTCTCTACTGAGAGGGAACCTTTAATTAAATGTGTGGTTTTAGTGTGTTGACTTGAAAATACTTAATTTTGCCTCTCTACTTCTTATTGAAAAAGTCTGAATGAAAATCTTTATTTATTAGGAAAAAAGGGGGGGGAATGGGTTTTTAGAAAAAAACGCTTGACGGGACATGGCCCGCTCCTACGTATCTCCCGGTGCGATGGAGAACTCAAAGCTACGTAGTTCTTCTTTGTCTTTTTGAAAAGGTTTTTGTCTTTTATCTTTTTTAGTGAGTTTTTGAAATAGGACCAGCATTAGCGAATGATTAAACTAGCAGAGGCTATGATGAATCACCACTAAATACTCAAAAAGAGAGTTGTACCGCTAGTCAAACGAACAAAGGTTCTGATGGACTATCAATAACAACTCGTTTTTATTATCTTTTTTGAAAGTGATTTTCGAAAGAGATTGATTTGCACGATGATCAAACTAACAAAGGTTATGATGGATCATCATTTATTATTCTTTTGGGAAAAAGACATCGCCACCAATGGCTAGACGAACAAAGGTTCTGGTTAGCCACTAGCGACGATGGGTTGAAAATGATTTTAGAAAGGAAAAGGTTTTTGTTCTGAAAATGATCTTGTTTTGCAAAAGTGATTCTTTTTTGTTATGAAAATGACTGTTTTTCTTTTTGTTATGCAAATGCTAAACTTTTTATGGTTGCGCTTGACGAGAATGTGACTCGCTCCTACGTATCCCAAATGGGAATCAAAGCGACGTAGTTCTAACGAGCCTTAAAAATGAAAATCTTTTATGATGATCAAACTAACAAAGGTTATGATGGACCACCGCTAATAACTTGTTTTTGATTCTTTGATACTTAGAAAAATGTTTTCTGAAATTGGGCGCATTCATGATAATCAAACCAACAAAGGTTGTGATGGATTATCACTAGTAGCTTGCTTTATGCTTACGAAAATTCTTTTGAAATTGAGGCTTTCATGACAATCAAACCAACAAAGGTTGTGATGGATTGCCACTAGTAACCGTTTTTGTGCCAGGTTGTTTAGAAATGAAAACAATGAATACAAGAAAGAATTGGAGGATTCAAGCATAACACAATCAGTGGAATCAAATCATTAAGCAACAATATATGAATTCGCAAACAAAGATCAAGTCTAAACTACACATAGTAGATCACAACGCATAGATAGGCAAGGAGGGAACTTGAATTGGGCATCAAGCAAAAAGAGTAGGCAAGATTGAACCTAAATGCACATCTAGTGGAAGATGCTAGGCGAGAACCATACTCAAATATTTCTACAAAACGCAAGGGAATCTAAATGCACATCTAGTGGAAGATGCAATGTAAGGAATGGACCTATCTAAGTATTGATGATATTCTATATGAGAGTAGACGATGACACTGTAAGCTC
Source organism: Astragalus membranaceus (assembly GCA_039519185.1). Lineage (NCBI taxonomy): Eukaryota > Viridiplantae > Streptophyta > Magnoliopsida > Fabales > Fabaceae > Astragalus > Astragalus membranaceus. Next base: position 108,318,782 of record CM076849.1, read on the forward strand.
AAGCAAAAGAGTTGCCTCAATCATGATCATTGGCCAGCATAAGCAAGCAAATTATTTAGCGACCAAAGTATCAAAGAATGTTGAATCGCTTTGGTCAATCCTCACACTTAAGATTAAGTGCACAAGTGCACAAGTGTGAATCACATTGCCAATCATCAACTTAAACAACTAAAAACTAAATGGTTGAATCATCTGAGACCATCTTCACCACTCAGAACATGATGCACTAGGCATAAGTGGGAATCATGTGGTTCATCATCAACAATGACACTATAACTAAGTTAAATCACATAGGACAATTTTGGCATGGATCACAATGATTAAATATTAACAAATATAAAGACAGAAATACCTCTGATGAAGGCAGATACTACCACTTGAAGAACGCAACTCCAACTAACTCTTGGCGAAGATCAGCTCAGACGGACCAATGGAACGAATAGACCGAAAAAATAAAGCGTAGAAGAGTTTTTCTAAAATGTGAGAGATTTCGAGAAAAATGGGTTTTTTCTCTGATCTCGTGAGAATTTGTGTGTGAGAAGCAGAGAGGAGTTGTGAAATTGTGGTCTGTGAAATCCGTGTTTTTTTTTGTGTTCTCAGAATGGAGAATGAGACTCCTATTTATAGGCTTAGGAAAACGTAGATCTGAAAAAATATTTAATGAAAGTGAAGAATCGATTGTGACATGAAGTTAAAAAGGTGAGGAATCGATTCTTATCATTTTAGAAGCCTCAAGAATCGATTCTTTGGATAGTTGAAATAGTGAGGAATCGATTCTTTATTCTTTGGAAAACATGGGAATCGATTCTTTGTTCTTTGAAAACAAGTAAAAATCGATTTTCAGGACCTTTTGTATAGGTGAAAATCGATTCTTAGCTTAGTTAAAAATATGGAGAAATCGATTCATAGCCTATGAAATATCTTGACAATCGATTTTAAGGCTTTTGAAAAAAGGTAAGAATCGATTCATGGCTTTGGAATATGCATATGTATGAATCGATTTCATAGCCTATGAAAATAAGTATAAATCGATTTCATAGCCTATGAAAATAAGTATAAATCGATTTCATAGCCTATGAGAATAAGTATAAATCGATTTCATAGCCTATGAAATATCTTGACAATCGATTTTAAGGCTTTTGAAAAAAGGTAAGAATCGATTCATGGCTTTGGAATATGCATATGTATGAATCGATTTCATAGCCTATGAAAATAAGTATAAATCGATTTCATAGCCTATGAAAATAAGTATGAATCGATTTCATAGCCTATGAGAATAAGTATAAATCGATTTCATAGCCTATGAAACAAAATAGAAATTGATTCTTGCTTTCCACAAAATTGCTTTCATATTTTTGCCATGCATGCATAAAATATTTTCCAAAGCTTGCCATGCATGCATAACATATTTTCAAAAACCCTAATTTTGATGCATGATGCAAAAATTATTTTCATAGACCCTTTTGTGAGAAATGACCAAAATGCCCTTTTTGACCCTAAAACCCTAATTTCCCCAAAAAGTGCATTCTAACCCTAAAAATGATTTCAAAAACTTTGGAGCGGTTTCTAGGACCCAAAATGCAATGCATAATTTATTTTTGTGTCAAAATTAGGGTTTTGACCTAAACCGGACAAAATTGGGGTATGACAGAGGTCAAACAGGTCGGATAGAACGACCGACTTTCCTTGGTTGGCCGAGAATTGAGCGGTGAATCGGCTGGCCAAGTCTTTAAAATTAGCGATGGATCGCGGAGACAAACCGATGAACTAGCGTAGTGCTACATCTTTCAGCGTCCGTGCGAGCATCTTACAGCAAACAGTGTCATTGCCACCACTGAGGAGAATTTGAGTCTGGAAGGCGGCAACATGGTCATGAGGGTCAACGACACCGTTATAGGCCGAAACGGCGGGATCCCTAAATCATGGGGGGACCACAGCAGCCTGAATCTCTTGTGAACCGTCCCTCAAGGTGGTTATCTATTTCTGAAGCCTGGGTTCATGGGCTTCCAGGCTCGGACCACGGAGCTGTTGTTCGTGGTTTCACCGCTGCTGCTCCTCATTTTGCCCCCCAAAATCTTGACGAAGATTTTCATATGCTGCATCTCGTCGCCTGGTTCTTGAACTTAACTGTCGGTAATTTGGGTCAAAGGTCGTGTTTCCACCATGGCAAAAATGGAAGCACTGAGATCTTTGTTTGTGAGACCGTCGGCAAAGGAGTTTTTACCGATGGCCCCACGGTGGGCGTCAATGTTCTTGTATATTAAATGGAGTTGGTGCAACCCTTAAGGATATAGCCTTACTAAGGAAGACCTCCCAAAATACATGAACCAAGAGTCCTCAATACAATAGTGGAACAAGGTATTTATAATACAAAGAGAGTCCTAGGTGTTTTATGTTACAGGGGATCAGTCTCTCCTGTCTGCTCTGCTTTTGCCGCTGAGGTGGTGGTCCGGCCACTACTTTGGTATGAGCCAAGGCCAGTCTGCTCTGCTTTCTATTTTCAAAATGCATTACAGGGCGCACGACCCGTGTGTATGGGCGCACAAACCGTGCGCTGTGTTCTGTCCAAATTTTCCAAACTTGCCCGAAACGATCCCGATCGATTCCAATCCTCTTTTAATCCTTTCCTAACCCTTCTATAATTATATTAGGCTTATAATGCCATGATTTTGGGTATGTTTCAAAAGTGTTTTATAAAATACTTTCGAAGTTGAAATTGTCTCGAAAAACCGAATAATAGTATACGTGTGCGGATATGTTTTACTGATAACTTTTGATCCGGGAACCCGATTGAGGTGTTCTAAGATGCGTTTGAAAGCTTATTCAGAGGCCTAACTGGATATTCTATTTTTAAGGTAAAACTGAATGTTCGAGTATTGGTATGAATGTAAATGGACCTTGAGTTCATATGATTGTAGATATATGTTTATACATATATCGAGTTGTGTGACGACCCATTGTTCGACATACTAGGCGGGGCAGTCATGCTCCCCCAACCTAGGCTCCGTGCCAATAGGAGAATGTACTATTGGTAAGGGGGTTCACCGGGTATATAGCACTGGATTGCAGTCGGTGTTATGTCATGAGTTTGTTGTACGCACACCGGGGTTTAGCACTTTATTGCAGTCGGTGCCGCACTTTTTTTGTTCACGTTCACCAACGTTAGCACTTTATTGCAGTCGGTGTCGTGTTATTTTAAAAAAAAAGATTATTAATTGAACCGAGAGAGTTAGTAGGGGTCTCGGTAGAACTCACTGAGATTGTATCTCACTGTTTAAATGTTGTTGTTTTACAGAGACACAGGGACATCGGAAATCCAAGAGGCACGAGTAGGTTGAGCTCGGACTGGTTGCTGATAGCCCAGCTTTATGTTTAAGCTTATTTCCCTTTTGTTGTCTGTATACTAAAACATTATGTATTTAGTGTATATCTTTCTCCCGCTTTCTTGTATGATACTGAATACTATAGATGCTGATGGTATATGGTCTGAGAACCATATTGTCTTGTTGTAAATAAGACTGTTTGGGTTTATTCAGCGAAAAATTTATAGTGATATTCAGTGTCTAAGCAGGAAATATATCTTTGATGTGTTACTAATGTGCACTTGGGTATTTTTAGTCAATAGAAATACCGGGGTGTTACAGTTGGTATCAGAGCAGTTCGACCTAGTCGGACTTAGCTTAGGGTTGAGTCGATTCCTTGTTAGTCCTTGTGGTAATTATACTTGTGATGCTAAGAGACATTGAGCCTGATCAACTCAATACTTAGTGCATCATAAGCGGAATTATACCAGGATGATCAAGGCGCAGTCCTCGACCAAAACCGGAATCTCCAACCGATGCATCCTCAGGAAAGGTGACATGACGGTGGAAGAATACACCGCTAAGTTTGAGAAGTTGTCTCAGTTTTTCCAAGTGGTAAAGTAAGCTCCGGATGACGAATGGAGAATGCGGAGGTATAAGAAGGGCCTTAATGCTTTTATGACTTAGGGTCTCAGTTCTTATACTATTACCAATTATGTTGCCTTGGTACAATCAGCCTATGTCGCTGAGGATGATCTCATAGGAAATATGGGAAAGGAAAGAAGGTAGTTGAATTATCAACTCCGAATGCAAAGTCCTAGGATAACTTCATCAAAGGAAAAGCAGATGCAATTCTTTGATTCTTCAAAGGTCAGAAGATGTTCTAACTGTGGAAAGCCTCACAGCGGTGATTGCAAGCGAAGATCTAATCGGTGCTATTATAGAAATGTAGAGGGTCACTATGGTAAAGAGTGCCCTGTAAGGAAGAGTTTCAAGGAGTTACAAGCAGCTCTAAGGCAAGGACGAGTCAACATTCTGGGTGTTTAGACAGTTACAACTGCAGACAATCTGCTGAGGGGGTATGAGATCAGTTTTCAATAACTCTGTTAGTATATTACACGATTCGGGTGCAACCCATTGTATAATAGCTCAATCGTGAGTAGATCGGTTGGGATTAACCTTATTTTCGCTATTCGAGCCGATAACCATCTTAACTGCTGCTAAGGGTCGTGTCCAGACCTAATCTCTGTATAGAATTGTCTACTGGTCGTAGGAGGCAGAGATTTCGTTGTAGAATTTATTGTTTGCCTACGAGAAGTGTGGACACCATTTTGGGTATGAATCGGATGACTGCAAATCATGTTGCCATCGACTGTGTTAATCACTATCAGCTTCGCTTCAGAATTAGTTGAATTGTCTAGGACAAATTCTGAAGCGGATACCTAGTTCACCTTAGACGGTCAATCTTCATTCCAAGGTGCGGAAGCACATGTTAGTATGTTATCTGCATCCACTGAAACTAGTTTAGATTTGGCGAACATTCAGGTTGTGAATAACTTTCTGGATGTTTTCACAATGAAGTTTCTTATTAACCTCCAGAGCGAGAGGTAGAGTTTACTGTAGAATTGGTTCCTGGCACGGGATCAATATCTGTTGCACCCCGAAAAATCCCCGGTTTGGTTTCTCAATGTACAACATGGAAAATTTTTGGAGCCGCCACCAATATTTTAATTTTAAGACCAAAACATTGAAAAAAGGTCTTTTGAACAAGGCGGATGGTCTTTTGAAAACTAGAGATATAGGTTCGGGGGTCGATTACGTGCGAGGAAGGTGTTAGCACCGCGCACGTCCTTTCTACCGAAAGGGAACCTCTAATTAAATGTGTGGTTTTAACGTTTGATTTGAAAAATACCTAGATTTGCCTATTTATTTCTTGTTTGAAGATGAATGGGAAAACTTAATGAAAAATTTATTTTTGGTGAGAAAGGGGGAAAAAAAAGGGTTTTTAGAAAAAAGTGCTTGACGGGACATGGCCCGCTCCTACGTATCTCCCGGTGCGATGGAGAATTCAAAGCTACGTAGTTCTTCGTTGTCTTTTTGAAAAGTTTTTGTTTTTTTATCTTTTTTAGTGAGTTTTTGAAATAGGACGAGCATTAGTGAATGATTAAACTAGCAGAGGCTATGATGAATCACTACTAAATACTCAAAAAAAGGAGAGTTGTACCGCTAGTCGAACGAACAAAGGTTCTGATGGACTATTGATGACAACTCGTTTTTATTATCTTTTTTGAAAGGGATTTTCGAAAGAGATTGATTTGCACGATGATCAAACTAACAAAGGTTATGATGGATCATCGTTTATTATTCTTATGAGAAAAGGACATTGTCACTAATAGCTAAACGAACAAAGGCTCTGATGAGCTACTAGCAACAATGGGTTTGAAAATGATTCTTTTTATGAAAATGATTTGTTTATTGTTGCGAAAAGGATTTTTATTTGTTGCGCTTGACGGGAACGTGACTCGCTCCTACGTATCCCAAATGGGAATCAAAGCGACGTAGTTCTAACGAAAATATGTTTGAAAGGGTTTGAAAGGGGAAGAGCTTTCATAACGATCGAGTGATAGTCACTAATAACTCGCGTGATAGTCACTAATAACCCTTGTGAACACCCAATTTTAACCGGTACATTTTTTTACTTTTTCAAAAAATCACAAAAATACGTTTTTCGCGTATATTTGATTCCTAATCCCTCGAATAGGTCATTTTGCGCTAATTTACTAATTTTGCGTTATTATTACTTTTTTTAGTGGTTAAACAAAAATTAAAAAAATATATGCTAATTCAAAAAATTACAAAGTAAATTTAATTTATTTTTCTTGTTGCAATATCTTTAATTAAAAAACGAAAATAAAAAAATAAAATAGATATGAAATAATACAAATTACAAAATAAAATAAAAAAGGGGAGGTGCAATAAAAAAATTAATATTACAAAAAGTAGTCGCTTTTGGGTATTTTCGGGTCTTAGTTTTTAGCTACTATGCGAAAGCAATTTCTCTCTCCTCGGACCTCGTTTTGACGATCCAAACAGTGAAAGTGGAGACACATGTCCCACGAACCTGCTGTCAAAAAAACAAAGATGATCCAACGGTTAACGAATCCGGAAACGCACCTTTACGGTGAGAGGTTTGAGAAAAACGGACCAAAAACTGCAGCTATTGCGAAGGCAATTTCTCTCTCCTCAGGCCTCGTTTTGACGATCCGAACGGTGAAAGTGAAGATATATGTCTCACGAACCTACTGTCAAAAAACCAAGACGATCCAACGGTTAACGAATCCGGAATCGCGCTTTTACGGTGACAGGTTTGAGAAAAACGGGAATTGTGTTCTCTAAGTGGGAATTGTTTTCTCTATCTTGTTTTAGTCCCACATTGCTTGCAAGAAACAACAACCCTATAGAAATTGACTATAAAAGAGGTTGAGAGGTGAAGGTTTGGGGGAGGAGGAGTCATTGGCAGATTAAGTGATCTTTTGGGCTAGCCTTTTGCGGTCCAGACACTAAAAGTCTGTCTTTGATTAGTTTGTAATTTTTTTGTTGAATCGGTTTTTTTCGGTTCTCAAAGCAGTCCGATTCGCAGTTGACTTGGTCAGACTGCTCGGTCCGGTTCGGCGTTCCTCGCGTTCATCAGCTTGAGGTTAGTTTTGTATTTATTTATTTATATCTATTTGTTTATTTATTTATTTATTTATGTACATATTTATTGATTTATTGATTATTTATTTATTTCTTTAGTTTTTTTTTTGTATATCTTTATTTTATGCTTGATATAAACCCTAGGGTAGAAGACTATTATTTTCTGTATATGTGTTTGTTTGTTTTGCAACTAGGGGGTATATTTAACATTTTGCTCCTACACACACTCCACTATCACACTTCTGCACACATGTGAGAATAGTCCTATACCCGGACTAGAGAATAACCTAAGTTAGAACGAGACTGCGTAGTGATGGCCTACTGGATGTGCGTCCTGTTGGGTGGTCACGAAAGTCTCACCTAGAGTTTGGTCCCTCTTGAGAATGCTGACACTCCTAATAGCTTGCCTATTGTTGTTGATCAGTGTTCTTAATTGGGGTCGTTGGCTCTAGGAACCTTATTTAGGACTCTATAGAGTTACCTTTGAGAGGTTCACTTGATAGAAAAAGCCTTAGATCTATTCCCAAAGGGACCCCTCTAGGACACAAAGGAGCTTAATACTTTTGCATTCAAGCAAACAATAATACAACTCCCTTTTTGCAAACTGCACCCCATTTTACTATCGCACCCTCTCTTCTCGTTTTTATTAATTTGTTTTACAAAAAAACCTATGAAATACATGAATAATTCACTTAATTCCCAAAAAATATAAATAGGGGACTAAGTCGACTGTACAGTCGGGTTAGTCTGCTTTTTAGGTCACTAATGAACCGTTACGGATCATGTCCTAAAATCCCTATTTAAAATGAACAATTTTTAAATTAAAATTAACACCAACACATTTTCCCACAAATCAAATTCTCAAAATAGGGGACTAAGCCGACTGTACGGACGGGTTAGTCAGCGTTCTAGGATGAATGAGCCGTACGGCTCAGGAATCCCAGAACCCCGATTCCGATAAAATCAAACCAACACACTTCAAATCATTTTCCAAACTCCAAAAACTCTATTTTCCGAAAATAGGGGACTAAGCCGACTGTACAGACGGGTTAGTCAGCGTTCTAGGACGGATGAGCTGTACAGCTCAATAATCCTAAAACCCCTATATTAAAAAACATCAACCAACAAAAATTTTCAGGAAGAACTACGTGACTTTTGAGTTCCTCATTGCACCAGAGGATACGTAGGAGCGGGGCTTCCCCGTCAAGTCAAAATTAAACCTTTCTAAATTAGCCCTTATTATTCTCTACTATTTTATTTTTGGGTAAAACAAATAAATTCGTAATTTATATTTGCACAATCAGATTTAGGGTAACTGTCTTAGGACGGATGTACTAGGGGTGTAGTGGAATTAAGTTTTCGCCCTTCTCTATGCATAACCGACTCCCGAATCCAACCTAGTTTACGCAGACCATTAATTTTAAGGTAGGTTTTTCTCAATTTTCCCTATTTAATAAATTGGGTGGCGACTCCCTGAAATATCGATTTTTGGGCCGTCTAAGTCGGGATCCCGGTCACGACAGATGGCGACTCCGCTGGGGACACATGAGAGTCAAGCCTTTTTAATTTGTTTGTGCAAAGTAATTATAAGGTACAATTTGGGGTTTTTGTTATTTTTTAGTGTTCCTATGCTCGCTTCACACACCACACATACACTGAGCACACACTGAGAGTTGGGCTTACACCTGAGCCTAAAAAAAACATAAGTTAGAACGAGGCTGTGTAGTGGTAGTCATTTTGGATGTACATCCTAGTGGCTACCATGAATTCCTCATCTAGAGTACGATTCTTCTCTGCGGGTATCCACATCTGGGATGTACATCCTGGTGTGTTTACACTTCTAGAAGAGTACTTGACTCTAGAGACCTAAAATTTCCCTAGGTTATAGCTGCTAACCCAGTGACTATTCACAATAGAAGACCTTAGATCTGTAGGGCCCAATAGCATAGGCTAACCAATTTAGGTCACAAAGGGAGCTACTCTACCTCTTACCTTATTTTCCATAAATAAACAAGAATATCTTTTTCCCATTAAAAACTTTTGGATTTAGAAAATCACTCATTTTTTTCTACAAAATTAAAAATCATATTGCATTTCATGCATAAAAAAAAACATAAAAAAAACACCTCATATTGCATTTCGTGCATGAAAGAGCAAAAAAAAAATCATGTTGCATTTAGAAGTTCATTTCATGTAAAGACAAAACTAAAATTTAATCGATCTTTTTTTTCCGCGTGCATTCATTTGCATTTTGCATTGCATATGTCCTTAGAATAATTGCATGTAGCGCACATTTCCATTTCATTGTCATTCATCATACTCATTTGTAAAAAAATAAATATAAAAATCATTCATCATAAAAATTCCTCCATATTTCATTTTTTTTTCTTCGATGTATGTAAAAATCTTTGCATAAGTAAATAAAAAAAATTATCATTGCCATTTTGTAAATTTTCATAGCATATTCCCTTCAAAAAGGGCAATTGCATTGCATTTTTTGCATAAAACAATGAAAAAAAATTACAAAACAACACATGTTGCATTTTAGGGTGAATACTTGCATACATACCATGCATTTCATAACATGTTGGTCTCTTTGACTCCTTCTCATAAATTTTTTCTTTAAGAAAATAATTAAAAAGGAGTTTGAAATTTTTGTGCTTGTGTTCCAATCAAGCTTAGACTCGTGGAATTGGATCATTCGCTTAAGACTTGTTGGGAAGATTAATCATTAGAGGTGTAGAGAAATAATGCGAGAGGAAAGATATCATGGGGCACAATACCCGGGCATATTGGAAAAATGGGGACATAAGGTTGGTAATTATGTTTTACTCAAAAAGAGAAGAAAAAAGATGATTGTCATTAGCACTTCTTTAATCATGTAGTTCGAAACCAAGTTGACTTAGTTGAAGTTTTATGCTAACGAATTTGCATGGATTGAAAAACTCATCTCAATCCTTTCTCCCCGTGTCCCCTTAAAACACCGACCCCTTTTGAGTTCTTGCCTCAAGTGATAGTTCTTTAGGCCCTTTTAGTTGCGTCATTCAGGGATGAACCGGTGAGCGAATATCGGATATCAAATGTCCATTTCCCAAAAAAAAGCAAAGAAAAAAAAAACAAAAAAGAAATCAAAAGAAATGAAGAGCAAAGAATGTGTAAAAGAGTAGATGTTATTTCAAAATTAAAATTTTGCAAACGTGGAATCATGATTTCAAATGAAGAGTGGTCGTCTTTCTCTATCCCAAACAAAATATATCCCTTACCATCCCCTTTGAGCCTGTAACGTCCCTTCACTAAACCCTGGACAAGGATCGACACTACAATAGAATTTAGTGCATTCAGTTTTTCAAAGTTATAGAGATGGTGGAAAAAGTTCAAAAGAAAAGAAAAAGAGAAAAATGAATAAAGCCCGCAAGACTGAAAGCAAGTATTGTCAGTCTTGGCAAAAATTAGGGCACAAAAGAAAGAGTGATCAAAAAGCAGAGGGGGTGAAAAAAAAAGTAATAAAAATCAAAAAAAAAAGTGAATGATATGAGGTCTGGGGAACACAATAGAAAGCTGAATGCACTAAAGATCCTTGATCCATTCCCATAACCCAAAACCTAAAACCTTTCTTTGAGCCCTCTATTCATTTGTCTCCATACTCGCAAAACATTTCTTTGAACCTTCTACTCATTTCCTTTCCATAACCCATAATCCATGCCTGTAAAGCATTCCTTTAAGCCTCCCAATCAATCCATCCCGATAACCTGTTACTCATGCCCGTTCTTTGAACCTTCTAACCATCTTTCTTCCATAGCCCATAACTCATGCCCGTAAGACGTTTCCTTGAGCATTCTAATCGTCTTTCTTTCATAATCCATAACCCATAGTCACATTACAAGCCTCCAAAATCCCACTCTGATTGATGAATGATCGTTTTCATTTTCTTAATGTTAATTTTGAGATAAATCATTTGCTTCTTTTAAATTATTCTTTGCTCTAATAAAAAAGGAAGTGAAAAAAAATCCCGCTAGATTGAAAACCCGAAAGGGCGGTCTAGGCAAAAATTAGGGAGCATAAAAGAAAAATAAAGCCCGCTAGACTGAAAACCTGCAAAGGCAGTCTAGGCAAAAATTAGGGCACAAAAGGGGAATGAGACTTACAATGAGAAGCTTATGTAGTTCACTGGGAAATTTCTTCTACTTGGGCCACACAATAGTGTACATTTGGGCAACTTTGTGAAGGATAAGCTTGAGAGTCTCGAGAAAACCCCACACTGGGGCAAGTTTCGTAAGACCTTTAAGAGTCAAATGTTTCTTGTTACATCAGGTAGTATTCTCTCAGGGCAATGTCTTTCACCAGAATGAGGAAAAATCCTTACCATACCCTACATCCGTCAAGTGCACTCTTGTGAGCAACAACTTTCACCAGTACTGGGGCAAAACCTGTGTAAGACCCGTCATGAGTCAAAAGTTTCTTTTCCACACCTGAGCTGTTTGAAGCAAAATCTTTGCAGGTCCTTTCACGAGTCAACCGTTGTTTGGTACACCTGTGTAGCCTTCTCTTGGGGCAATACCTTCTACTAACACCGGGGCAAAAGTGTTTGCATAACCGTGAGTTAGATTTTGCTTGCTACCTCTGGAAGTCTCCCCTATGGTAAAACTTGTTTTCAATACCCAGCCAATTCCCAGCAAGTCAGGCACCTCAAGTAAATGGAATCCCCAATAAACTCGAGGTTGCCATAATACCTTTTTTCCCTACCATCCTGTGTCGCCTTTGTCTTTCCTATGTTTTCCCTCCAAAATACCCTCCACTTTCAAACCAAAAATCCAAACCCAAAAAGTTCCAGCTCTTAAATACCTGTGAATCCATGCATGCTCATTAAGTAATGCTTCAAAAATAGTCAACTTGGAATCAGTAATGTGATTTAGAGAGCTAATGACAATCAAAAAAAGAAGAGAGAGAAGGTCAAATTTGAGGGTGATTTGCTTGAAAGGAGAGAAGTGGTCATAAAAAGAGAAAAAGGGCCTAAGCAAGTTAGCTGTGTTGAGGATAAACTTCCATATGAGGACAAGCTTGATTGGTTTCAAATAAAGCCTGCACAAAAAGAAAAAATTCTCAGTGAATCCAACTTTCAAGACAAGTGCATCTTAATTTCAACTCAAGATCATGCATAATTCATGCATTTCATGTCATAGTCTGCATACATTTCATGTCCATCCATGCATTCCACTTCATGATTAGAATCATACATTTGTGTTCAGTACTTTGTAAATAAAGTAACAAAAAAAAGAGTCCTCCAAAGCAAGACGTACATTGACACTGCTTTACTTCTCATGCCGACGGTTCAGCCCTGGCATTCCCCTTCTCATCTTCGTGCTAACGGTTCAGCCTTGGCATTTGTCTTTTTAATTTTTTTGCTAACGGTTCAGCCCTGGCGTTGTCGTTTAAATTTCGTGCTAACGGTTTAGCCCTGGCACAGCTTTACCTTTCATGCTAACGGTTCAGCCCTGGCATTTTCTTTTAGACTTTGTGCTAACGGTTCAGCCCTGGCATTGTCTTTAATTTTCTTGCTATCGGTCTCACCCTGGCATTGTCTTTAATTTTGTGCTATCGGTCTCGCCCTGGCATTGTCTTTAATTTTCATGCTATCGGTCTCGCCCTGGCATTGTCTTTAATTTTCATGCTATCGGTCTCGCCCTGGCATTGTCTTTAATTTTGTGCTATCGGTCTCGCCCTGGCATTGTCTTTAATTTTGTGCTATCGGTCTCGCCCTGGCACTGTCTTTAATTTTCCTGCTATCGGTCTCGCCCTGGCATTGTCTTTAATTTTCATGCTATCGGTCTCGCCCTGGCATTGTCTTTAATTTTCCTGCTATCGGTCTCGCCCTGGCATTGTCTTCAATTTTCATGCTATCGGTCTCGCCCTGGCATTGTCTTTAATTTGGTGCTATCGGTCCCGCCCTGGCATTGTCTTTAGTTTTCATGCTATCGGTCTCGCCCTGGCATTGTCTTTAATTTTGTGCTATCGGTCTCGCCCTGGCATTGTCTTTTAATTTTCATGCTATCGGTCTCGCCCTGGCATTGTCTTTAATTTGGTGCTATCGGTCCCGCCCTGGCATTGTCTTTAGTTTTCATGCTATCGGTCTCGCCCTGGCATTGTCTTTAATTTTGTGCTATCGGTCTCGCCCTGGCATTGTCTTTAGTTTTCATGCTATCGGTCTCGCCCTGGCATTGTCTTTAATTTTGTGCTATCGGTCTCGCCCTGGCATTGTCTTTAATTTTCATGCTATCGGTCTCACCCTGGCATTGTCTTTAATTTTCATGCTATCGGTCTCGCCCTGGCATTGTCTTTAATTTTGTGCTATCGGTCTTGCCCTGGCATTGTCTTTAATTTTCATGCTATCGGTCTCGCCCTGGCATTGTCTTTAATTTTGTGCTATCGGTCTCGCCCTGGCATTGTCTTTAATTTTGTGCTATCGGTCTCGCCCTGGCATTGTCTTTAATTTTTGTGCTATCGGTCTCGCCCTGGCATTGTCTTTAATTTTGTGCTATCGGTCTCGCCCTGGCATTGTCTTTAATTTTCATGCTATCGGTCTCGCCCTGACATTGTCTTTAATTTGGTGCTATCGGTCCCGCCCTGGCATTGTCTTTAGTTTTCATGCTATCGGTCTCGCCCTGGCATTGTCTTTAATTTTGTGCTATCGGTCTCGCCCTGGCATTGTCTTTAGTTTTCATGCTATCGGTCTCGCCCTGGCATTGTCTTTAATTTTGTGCTATCGGTCTCGCCCTGGCATTGTCTTTAATTTTCATGCTATCGGTCTCGCCCTGGCATTGTCTTTAATTTTCATGCTATCGGTCTCGCCCTGGCATTGTCTTTAATTTTGTGCTATCGGTCTCGCCCTGGCACTGTCTTTAATTTTCCTGCTATCGGTCTCGCCCTGGCATTGTCTTTAATTTTCATGCTATCGGTCTCGCCCTGGCATTGTCTTTAATTTTCCTGCTATCGGTCTCGCCCTGGCATTGTCTTTAATTTTGTGCTATCGGTCTCGCCCTGGCATTGTCTTTAATTTTCATGCTATCGGTCTCGCCCTGGCATTGTCTTTAATTTTCATGCTATCGGTCTCGCCCTGGCATTGTCTTTAATTTTGTGCTATCGGTCTCGCCCTGGCACTGTCTTTAATTTTCCTGCTATCGGTCTCGCCCTGGCATTGTCTTTAATTTTCATGCTATCGGTCTCGCCCTGGCATTGTCTTTAATTTTCCTGCTATCGGTCTCGCCCTGGCATTGTCTTTAATTTTCATGCTATCGGTCTCGCCCTGGCATTGTCTTTAATTTGGTGCTATCGGTCCCGCCCTGGCATTGTCTTTAGTTTTCATGCTATCGGTCTCGCCCTGGCATTGTCTTTAATTTTGTGCTATCGGTCTCGCCCTGGCATTGTCTTTTAATTTTCATGCTATCGGTCTCGCCCTGGCATTGTCTTTAATTTGGTGCTATCGGTCCCGCCCTGGCATTGTCTTTAGTTTTCATGCTATCGGTCTCGCCCTGGCATTGTCTTTAATTTTGTGCTATTGGTCTCGCCCTGGCATTGTCTTTAGTTTTCATGCTATCGGTCTCGCCCTGGCATTGTCTTTAATTTTGTGCTATCGGTCTCGCCCTGGCATTGTCTTTAATTTTCATGCTATCGGTCTCACCCTGGCATTGTCTTTAATTTTCATGCTATCGGTCTCGCCCTGGCATTGTCTTTAATTTTGTGCTATCGGTCTTGCCCTGGCATTGTCTTTAATTTTCATGCTATCGGTCTCGCCCTGGCATTGTCTTTAATTTTGTGCTATCGGTCTCGCCCTGGCATTGTCTTTAATTTTGTGCTATCGGCCTCGCCCTGGCATTGTCTTTAATTTTTGTGCTATCGGTCTCGCCCTGGCATTGTCTTTAATTTTGTGCTATCGGTCTCGCCCTGGCATTGTCTTTAATTTTCATGCTATCGGTCTCGCCCTGACATTGTCTTTAATTTGGTGCTATCGGTCCCGCCCTGGCATTGTCTTTAGTTTTCATGCTATCGGTCTCGCCCTGGCATTGTCTTTAATTTTGTGCTATCGGTCTCGCCCTGGCATTGTCTTTAGTTTTCATGCTATCGGTCTCGCCCTGGCATTGTCTTTAATTTTGTTCTATCGGTCTCGCCCTGGCATTGTCTTTAATTTTCATGCTATCGGTCTCACCCTGGCATTGTCTTTAATTTTCATGCTATCGGTCTCGCCCTGGCATTGTCTTTAATTTTGTGCTATCGGTCTCGCCCTGGCATTGTCTTTAATTTTCATGCTATCGGTCTCACCCTGGCATTGTCTTTAATTTTCATGCTATCGGTCTCGCCCTGGCATTGTCTTTAATTTTGTGCTATCGGTCTCGCCCTGGCATTGTCTTTAATTTTCATGCTATCGGTCTCGCCCTGGCATTGTCTTTAATTTTGTGCTATCGGTCTCGCCCTGGCATTGTCTTTAATTTTGTGCTATCGGTCTCGCCCTGACATTGTCTTTGATTTTCATGCTACTAGTTTCGCCCTGACATTGTTTTGAAACTTCGTGCTATCGATTCAGCTCTGGCACTGTTTGTATTTCTTGTTACCCATTTAACTTTAACAGTCAAAAGACAATTGTGCATATTTCACCGATTAAAATTGAGGTTCATATCTGTACTTATTCCTTACTTTGATAAAACAAGAAAACATAGTTTTATGTATTATCTCGTAAGAAAGTAAGCACAGAGGGGCAACTGTGAACACCCAATTTTAACCGGTACATTTTTTTACTTTTTCAAAAAATCACAAAAATACGTTTTTCGCGTATATTTGATTCCTAATCCCTCGAATAGGTCATTTTGCGCTAATTTACTAATTTTGCGTTATTATTACTTTTTTTAGTGGTTAAACAAAAATTAAAAAAATATATGCTAATTCAAAAAATTACAAAGTAAATTTAATTTATTTTTCTTGTTGCAATATCTTTAATTAAAAAACGAAAATAAAAAAATAAAATAGATATGAAATAATACAAATTACAAAATAAAATAAAAAAGGGGAGGTGCAATAAAAAAATTATTATTACAAAAAGTAGTCGCTTTTGGGTATTTTCGGGTCTTAGTTTTTAGCTACTATGCGAAAGCAATTTCTCTCTCCTCGGACCTCGTTTTGACGATTCAAACGGTGAAAGTGGAGACACATGTCCCACGAACCTGCTGTCAAAAAAACAAAGATGATCCAACGGTTAACGAATCCGGAAACGCACCTTTACGGTGAGAGGTTTGAGAAAAACGGACCAAAAACTGCAGCTATTGCGAAGGCAATTTCTCTCTCCTCAGGCCTCGTTTTGACGATCCGAACGGTGAAAGTGAAGATATATGTCTCACGAACCTACTGTCAAAAAACCAAGACGATCCAACGGTTAACGAATCCGGAATCGCGCTTTTACGGTGACAGGTTTGAGAAAAACGGGAATTGTGTTCTCTAAGTGGGAATTGGTTTCTCTATCTTGTTTTAGTCCCACATTGCTTGCAAGAAACAACAACCCTATAGAAATTGACTATAAAAGAGGTTGAGAGGTGAAGGTTTGGGGGAGGAGGAGTCATTGGCAGATTAAGTGATCTTTTGGGCTAGCCTTTTGCGGTGCAGACACTAAAAGTCTGTCTTTGATTAGTTTGTAATTTTTTTGTTGAATCGGTTTTTTTCGGTTCTCAAAGCAGTCCGATTCGCAGTTGACTTGGTCAGACTGCTCGGTCCGGTTCGGCGTTCCTCGCGTTCATCAGCTTGAGGTTAGTTTTGTATTTATTTATTTATATCTATTTGTTTATTTATTTATTTATTTATGTACATATTTATTGATTTATTGATTATTTATTTATTTCTTTAGTTTTTTTTTTGTATATCTTTATTTTATGCTTGATATAAACCCTAGGGTAGAAGACTATTATTTTCTGTATATGTGTTTGTTTGTTTTGCAACTAGGGGGTATATTTAACATTTTGCTCCTACACACACTCCACTATCACACTTCTGCACACATGTGAGAATAGTCCTATACCCGGACTAGAGAATAACCTAAGTTAGAACGAGACTGCGTAGTGATGGCCTACTGGATGTGCGTCCTGTTGGGTGGTCACGAAAGTCTCACCTAGAGTTTGGTCCCTCTTGAGAATGCTGACACTCCTAATAGCTTGCCTATTGTTGTTGATCAGTGTTCTTAATTGGGGTCGTTGGCTCTAGGAACCTTATTTAGGACTCTATAGAGTTACCTTTGAGAGGTTCACTTGATAGAAAAAGCCTTAGATCTATTCCCAAAGGGACCCCTCTAGGACACAAAGGAGCTTAATACTTTTGCATTCAAGCAAACAATAATACAACTCCCTTTTTGCAAACTGCACCCCATTTTACTATCGCACCCTCTCTTCTCGTTTTTATTAATTTGTTTTACAAAAAAACCTATGAAATACATGAATAATTCACTTAATTCCCAAAAAATATAAATAGGGGACTAAGTCGACTGTACAGTCGGGTTAGTCTGCTTTTTAGGTCACTAATGAACCATTACGGATCATGTCCTAAAATCCCTATTTAAAATGAACAATTTTTAAATTAAAATTAACACCAACACATTTTCCCACAAATCAAATTCTCAAAATAGGGGACTAAGCCGACTGTACGGACGGGTTAGTCAGCGTTCTAGGATGAATGAGCCGTACGGCTCAGGAATCCCAGAACCCCGATTCCGATAAAATCAAACCAACACACTTCAAATCATTTTCCAAACTCCAAAAACTCTATTTTCCGAAAATAGGGGACTAAGCCGACTGTACAGACGGGTTAGTCAGCGTTCTAGGACGGATGAGCTGTACAGCTCAATAATCCTAAAACCCCTATATTAAAAAACATCAACCAACAAAAATTTTCAGGAAGAACTACGTGACTTTTGAGTTCCTCATTGCACCAGAGGATACGTAGGAGCGGGGCTTCCCCGTCAAGTCAAAATTAAACCTTTCTAAATTAGCCCTTATTATTCTCTACTATTTTATTTTTGGGTAAAACAAATAAATTCGTAATTTATATTTGCACAATCAGATTTAGGGTAACTGTCTTAGGACGGATGTACTAGGGGTGTAGTGGAATTAAGTTTTCGCCCTTCTCTATGCATAACCGACTCCCGAATCCAACCTAGTTTACGCAGACCATTAATTTTAAGGTAGGTTTTTCTCAATTTTCCCTATTTAATAAATTGGGTGGCGACTCCCTGAAATATCGATTTTTGGGCCGTCTAAGTCGGGATCCCGGTCACGACAACCCTTGATGGCGTTCACGACAATCAAACAAGCCAAGGCTTTGAGTGATAGTCACTAATAACTCGCGTTAATTGGAAAAAGGTTTGAAAGATTTTTGGAAGAAAGGGTGAAGGTATTATCAATGATTGATTATAAAAGTTCAAACACGTTCAATAATCACGAAATCATGCATATGTTGAGCATTAATCAAGACTAAACATGCCAAAATGATCAAAAGACCCACTTATCAGGGATGCAAGGTAAAGTTCTCAAAGCAAGTGTGTGTGTGTGTAGGAAGGAGTGTATTTACCCTAATGACTCTATGCTACAACAGGCATGTAGACTTACGTCTTCATTAGGAGGTCATACACATGGATGGA
This sequence comes from Astragalus membranaceus, assembly GCA_039519185.1. Taxonomy (NCBI): domain Eukaryota; kingdom Viridiplantae; phylum Streptophyta; class Magnoliopsida; order Fabales; family Fabaceae; genus Astragalus; species Astragalus membranaceus. The sequence goes on from CM076849.1 coordinate 108,337,445, forward strand.
ATGACATATTGAATCAAGACTTTAAAGTGCATCAAAACAAGCAAGCAATTGATCATAGGCATAGAATGGTCTTAATTAAACTGAGGAATATATGAGCAACGATTTCTCAATAACATGAACGAAAGGGGGAAATTGCATCAAGGCTAAGGTAAGCCTATCCTTTGCATTTATGAATAAGTGCCCAAAGGCTAATAACACAATCAAAGAGGAGGGAGCATCAAGGTTTTGGGTACCCTATCCTTTGCAATACCCCACGGACCTGAAACCATAAACCTAACTGTCTTTTATCCATTAAGAAGTTAAAAAGGGGGAGGTTGAATCATCTGAAACCATCTTCACCACTTAGAACATGATGCACTAGGCATAAGTGGGAATCATATGGTTCATCATCGACAATGGATAAGAATATACAAGGACAAGTAAGTAAACACTAAAAGCTAAGTTGAATTACAATGAGCAGTTTTGGCACGGATCACAATAATTAAATATTAACAAATGTAAAGACAGAAATACCTCTAATGAAGGCCGATATTACAATTTGAAGAACGCGACCCCTACTAACTCTTGCAGATGATCAGCTCAGACGGACCAACGGAACGAATGGAGCAAAAAATAAAGCGTAGAAGAGTTTTTTTTTTAAATTGTGAGGGATCTCGCAAAAATGTGTGTTTTTTCTCTGATCTCGTGAAAAAAATGTCTGTCCCAAGAGTGACTTGAGGTTGCCTATTTATAGGCTTAGGAAAGCGTAGATCTGAAAAAAACATTTTAATGAAATGAAAGAATCGATTGTTGATTGTAGTTAAAATGTAGATGAATCGATTCTTATCATTTTAGAAGCCTCAAGAGTCGATTCTTTGGATAGTTGAAATAGTGAGGAATCGATTCTTTACTCTTTGGAAAACATGGGAATCGATTCTTTGCTCTTTGAAAACAAGTAGGAATCGATTTTCAGGACATCTATCATAGGTGAAAATCGATTCTTCACTTAGTTAAAACAATTAGGAATCGATTCATGGCCTATGGGATGGCTTGACAATCGATTTCAAGGCCTATGTAAAAAGAAGGAAATCGATTTTAGCTTTGCTTTGAGTATATGTAGAAATCGATTTCAAGCTTTAAACATATGATTGAGAAATCGATTCTTGGCCTTTAGGATTGCTTTAAAATCGATTTCATGGCCTTTAGAATATACTATAAATCGATTCTTGGCCTTTGGTATATAATAGAAATTGATTCTTGCCTTCCACAAAATTGTTTTTAGGTTTTTGCCATGCATGCATAAAATATTTTCCAAAGCTTGCCATGCATGCATAACATATTTTCAAAAACCCTAATTTTGATGCATGATGCAAAAATTATTGTTATAGATCCTTTTGTGAGAAAAGACAAAATCCCCTTTTTGACCCTGAAAACCCTAATTTCCCAAAAAGTGCATTCTAACCCTAGAAATGATTTCAAAAACTTTGGAATGGTTTCTAGGACCCAAAATGCAATGTATAATTTATTATATATTTTTTGTGTGGAAAGTTAGGGTTTGGACCTAAGCCGGACAAAATTGGGGTATGACAATATCTATTGTTTCTTATTGAATGTTTCTTTCGAATTAAAGGAAATGGAGTCTCAACTTGAAGAGTCGATGTTAAAGAAATTCATTCGACCGAGTACTTCGCTAAGGAGTGCTCTGGTGTGGTTAGTCGAAAGGAAAAATAGAAGCTGTTTTGAATTGGGAGGGACTGACCTCAGTCACAGAGATCAGAAGTTTTTGGGTCTAGCCTTTTACTATAAGAGATTTGTTCAAGAGTTCTCACAGTTAGTTTTCCACTTACTCGGTTAACTCGTAAGGGTCATCCGTTTACGTGGGATGCCGATTGTGAAGAATGTTTTCAAGAGTTGAAGATTCAGTTGACTTATGCTCCAATCCTGATTCTTCCGGATTCGTCTATGGAATTCCAAATTTACAGCGATGCTTCTAGGAAGGGTTTAGGATGTGTTCTCATGCAGAATCAACAGGTGGTAGCTTGTGCATCCAGGCAATTGAAGACTCGTGAAGGGAATTATCCGACTCATAATTTGGGAGTTGGCAGCTATTGTGTACGCATTGAAGATTTGGAGACGTTACCTGTATGGGTCTCGTTTCGATGCCTTTAGTGGTCACAAGAGTTTAAAGTATCTGTTTGATCAGAAAGAACTGAATAGCAGGCAGGGAAGTGCGTTGAGTTTCTGGAGGATTATAAATTCGTGTTCATGAAGCATTCAATAGGGGCCAGTGTTGTAACTGATGCACTGAGTAGGAAATCTGTAACACCCTAAAATATTTAATTAATTTATTTAATTAAGTATTTAGGAATTTATTTTAATTAATTGAATATAATTTAATTAAGCGAAATTATATTAAATAAATGGTGTAGGTGGTATTAGGAGATGAAGGCGCCAATTAGCTAGACTTGGGCTTAAGTGAAAAGCCCAAGCCCATGATCCAAGTGACATGCGAAGTGGTGAGGTCTTGTGAGGCTAGGGTTGTGTTGTTGGCATTTGCGAAAATTGAGAATAGAGAGAAAGGGAGAAGGAGGGCGCCGTTAGGGAGGAGAAGAGGAGAAGGGAAGTCGCACAACCAAGGAGAGGAGAAGGGAAGTCGCACAACCAAGGAGAGGGAAGGGACGTGAGCGTGTTGCTGTGGTTTCGATCGTGACCGTCTCTAGGGCTTCTATTCTGCAAATTCGAGGTAAGGGGATGTCCTATCAATTCTTATAATGAGTTGTATGATAGGTTTTTAAGGTAGGGTTGGCTTAGACTTGTATTGCCATGATCCTGTTTGATAGTTGTATGGTTGTTGTTTGATTGTTTGCCCATACGAATTTAATTGAATTGGTGATGTGATTATATGTGTTGAATTTTGATGTTTGATAGATGGTTTTGATGATTTTACACGTGATTATGAATGGTTGTAAAATGGGTTGTGATTGGTCATGTGGAAATTTGAAGAAAACGAGTGTGTAGGTGAAATTGTGCTAAAATCGTGTTGCTGAAGGTGTCAGGGCGCTGGGCGCCCATGGGTGTGTGCGCTGTGTTCAGTGTTGCGCGTGTTGCGCCAGGCGCTGGGCGCTGGGTGCCAGCGCTGGGCGCTGAGTGCCCGTGTGTGTATGTGTGTGTGTCGCGCCAGGCGCTGGGTGCCAGCACTGGGCGCTGAGCGCCCGTGTGCGCGTGTTTTCGTGTTGCGCTAAGGCGCTGGGCGCTGAGCGCCCGTGTGTTGCGTATGCGTGTGTTGCGTTTTTGCTGGGCGCTGGGCGCCAAGTGCCTGGGCGCCGGGCGCCCATGGCGCCAGTTTTCAGGATGTTCACAAAATGTTTTCGAAAACTGTTTTCGCTATATCTTTTGACTCGGACATCCGTTTTAAACGTTTCAAAAAGTGTTGGGAAGATTTTTCAGCTGCCTATCTGCGTGTCCTATTTTTAAAAATAAAAACTTATTATTTCTGAAGGTTGCTGGGGCGCCCCAAGTGGCTGTTCCCGGCGGTCGTTGCTGTGACGTTGAAAAGATGTTTTGGTGCCTTTTAAAAGTCCCTTTTGTGTATAACCAGTGGTCTTAACGTTTTAGTGTCAAAAGTGATGACTTTGACGATGATGCCCTTAGAGGCTAGTTAAATGACCGTTTTGCCCTTAGTGGCCAATGTTGTTGATATTGGTGTGTAAATGACGATGATGCCTTTAATGGCTAGTTAAATGACCGTTTTGCCCTTAGTGGCCAATGTTGTTGATATTAGTGTGTAAACGACGATGATGCCCTTGGTGGCTAGTAAATGACGTTTTTGCCCTCAGTGGCTATTGTTTGAGTTGATGATGTTTACGAATAAGTGACGAGGAAAATAAGTGACGTTGAATTGTTTGAGTTGATGATGTTTATGAATAAGTGACGATGAAAATAAGTGACGTTGAATTGTTTGAGTTGATGATGTTTATGAATAAGTGACGATGAAAATAAGTGACGTTGAATTGTTTGAGTTGATGATGTTTATGAAGAGTGACGATGAAAACCCAGTGACGTTTTGAGGCCCTAAAAGGCTAAGTGATGTTAAGGCCTGAAAGGCTAAGTGACGTTGTGTGTGTAAATTGTGAATTGACAGGTGCTGAGCCTCTTATTTGGCAAATTGGTAAGTGATGGGTCACATAGTTGACCGTGATTTGTGTGTTTGTGCGTGGTGCATGTCATAGTGTCTCATGCCTCCTATATGCATAAACCCAGTGATGTTTTGAGGCCCAAAAGGCTAAGTGACGATGAGGCCATAATGGCTAAGCGACGTTTGTGAAAAGGTACCTCATGCATATGCCCGCGAGTCGGTTGCATTTCATATGCCTGCATGACATAGTGCCCGTGTGTTGATGGACCACTGATTCCTATGAAGATCAAAATTACAAAACCTGGTGGTGCTGTTGACGGAGACACTACAAAAACTCAAGCTACCGGCAAAGCAGAAGAAGCTCCAGTTGAAGACATCTACACCATTGATCTGAGCGAGCTGAGAAAGTCTGAGTTAGACAAAACATCTCAGAATGCCAAAGCTATGAACATTCTTCACCTATCTCTATGTGAAGAAGACTATGGAAGGGTAAAAGGGTGTCAGACAGCTAAAGAGATCTGGGAGTGCTTGGAAGCTACACATGTCGGTACAAGCCAAGTGAAGGATACAAAAATCAGAATTCTCACTTCTGAGTATAAAGCCTTCAAAATGAAGGAAGGTGAATCATTTGCAGCTATGCACCAGAGACTTAATTTGATAGTGAACAACTTGAGGGCACTGGGGAAGAAGTATTCAACAAAAGATCTAAATGGGAAGATTCTTGCATCCTTAACTAGTGAGTTCTTTCCTAAAACTTGTGCAATCACTGGAACCAAAGATATTGGCACTTTGCCCCAAGAAGACTTGATTGGGTCACTTCTTGCGTTTGAGGTGGTATTGGCTGCTGTAACACCCCGTTTCTACCCCTTTAATTTGTACGTCATTATCAGAGTGCTTTCGTTTTCAAAAATAATAATAATATTAGTAGAAAAGAAATGTCACAACTTCATTGATGAAACTCATCGACTACACCATTAACATTCGTGTAGAAACACATTCGTCTCAAAAATCGAACTTCAAAATTAAATCTCATCACAGCGGAAATAATAGCTCACCAAAAAAAATCGCTCAAACACGTCTCACACATCAATAAAATTATTAAAACAGTTAATTAAATAAGTCGTCAACTTTAACCCGCCCCCTAGGTGTTACAATATCAGAGAGCGACTCGAACGTCTCGACAGCTAAAGGAAGGCAGCATGTCCTTCAATCAGAGTCACCTGCAGCGTTGCCACCATAGAGCAACATTCCAAGCAGAAGGGGTGAGAATTTTCAACAAATTATAATTAAGCATACAGCAGAGTAATATGAGCAAACCATCACACAACATCAAACAAAATCACAATTCGTCACCCGTCATATAAAAAAATGAATGCACATGAAGATGCAACCCACACCTGGGCATATGCATGATGGTACCATAATCGTCATAATAAGCCACTATGGGCACACCGTCACTGTTTTCTCGTCATAATTAAGCCACTATGGGCACACCGTCACTAAGAGGCCGAAGCCTATTCGTCACAAGATGCACATGCTATGAGACACTATGTACACATGTGCAATCACCAAAATTTTACTCACCCGGAGTACTCATCATCACCACCATAAGACACTCATAGAGTGTATTCATCATCATCACCATATTAATATCACCACTCTTCATAAACAATCACATTCAAAAATAATGTAACAACATCATTAAAATTAGGGAATAAACATTTCACTTTACATTTTAAAATTATGGGATAAACATTTCACTTTCATACTTAGGAAGCGCCATAATTAAATTTGGGAATAAACAGCGGCATTTTATGCGCAAAACAGTGGCATCTTGACATCAAATTGAAGCTGAAAAACAGTGGTAATTATGCGCAAAAACAGTGGCATATTGACATCAAATTGAAGCTGAAAAACAGTGGCAATTATGCGCAAAACAGTAGCAATCTTTCATCAAATCGGAACTGAAACAGTAGCCATTATTTTCGCAAAAGTAGCAGAATTTTTACATCAAATTAAAATCGAAACAGTGGTCTTTCAATTCGCAAAACAGCAGAATTTTTACATCAAGTTAAAACTGAAACAGTGGCCTTTCAATTCGCAAAAACAGCAGCTTTAATTTGCAACACAGCAGTATTTTTAATTGGTGAAAACAGCAACATTTTGTGGTGAAAACAGCAACATGACAGCATAATTAAAATACAGCAACCGCACTACTTAATTGACAGCAACAGCACAATTTAAATTACAGCAACAGCAACACATAATTACAGCAACAGCACCAATTAAAATTACAGCAACAGCAACACATAATTACAGCAACAGCACAATTTAAATTACAGCAACAGCATAAAATAAATTAACAGCAACAGCACTACAAAATTCTGCAACAGCAACATTGTTTTTATAAAAAAAACAGCAACAACCAAATTCTGCATAACAGCAACATATCTCAAAAAAACAGCAACTATAATTCTCCTCACGTCATAGGGTAATTCGCACATCAATTCAATAATTTAATCCATCATTCCTCTTCACCTATGATTTTCGAATCCAACCACTAACACAAACCCACAAACCCTCCAAATACTCAATTATAATAAATTGAAAACCGCTCACCCTTACCTCAAATTTTGTATGCCCGAAACCACGACGAATGCGTCACGTGCAAACTCCGCAATCACGACGAGCCAAGGTCACCAAGAAAAATTCGCAGCAGCCCCCTTCCTCCTCTTCTCACCAATTCGCATCCATCACATAGTTCATGGGCAAAATCGAAACATGGAAAGGAAGGGTTTGAGATCATCACTTGGAAGAATTACATAAATGGAAGGGAAGGATCAAGGTACTTACCTAAAGCCAAGATGAAATAAAACCCTCTTTTCCTTCTTGCTGAAAGTCGCACTCTCTCCTCCTCTATGTTTGAAATCGCACCTCACCTTTTCTTCACTCCCTCAGTTGCGCTGAATCTCTTTCTTTTGGTGGAATGACACTAATTCTTAGGTTTTAGGGTAAATGGAATGGGCTTGGGTCACTTAAGTGGCTTGGGCCCATTTTTCACACCACTCTTTTTAATTCTTTTCGCCTCCTACAATAAAACAATTATATATAAATTATCCCACTTAAATAAATATTGCATCCCTCCAATAACTTAATTTAATTAATAAATTAAATTATTTTAGGGCGTTACAACTCTCCCCCACTTAGAGAATTTCGTCCTCGAAATTACCTGAATCAAATAATTCTGGATAGGCGTCTTTCATCTTACTCTCCAATTCCCACGTCATGCTCTCGCCAACGGCTCCCAACCAAACTACTTTCACTAAATTAATCTCTTTGCCTCTTAACACTTTTACTTCACGGTCATCAATTCTAACTGGCATAGTCTCCACGGTGAGATTGTCCCGCACCTCCACATCATCTAGTTGAATCACATGAGACGGATCCGCAACATACTTCCGAAGCTGCGACACGTGAAACACATCGTGCAAGTTTGAAAGGTTAGGTGGTAAGGCCACCCGATATGCAACATTTCCAACTCTCTCCGTAATCTGATACGGCCCGATGAATCGAGGAGTCAACTTCTTTGATTTCAGCGCTCGCCCAACACCAGTCATAGGCGTGACCCTCAAGAACACGTGGTCACCGGCTTCAAATTCTAAATCTTTCCTTCTCTTAACATGGTAACTCTTCTGCCGACTCTGCGACGCTTTCATTTTCTCCCTGATCATCTTTACCTTCTCAGTAGTCTCTCTGACTAGCTCAGGTCCAAGTACTAAACTTTCCCCAGTCTCGTACCAACACACCGGAGTCCTACACCTCCGGCCATACAACGCCTCAAACGGCGCCATCCCGATACTGGAATGATAGCTGTTGTTGTAGGTGAACTCAATTAACGGAAGATGAGCATCCCACGCACCTCCCTGCTCTAGTACGCATGACCTCAACAGGTCTTCCAACGATTGGATTGTCCTCTCTGTCTGCCCATCAGTCTGAGGATGATAAGCTGAACTCAACCTCAATTTCGATCCCAACTCCTTCTGTAAACTACTCCAAAACTCCGAAGTGAACCTTGGGTCCCTATCAGACACAATGCATAAAGGAACCCCGTGCAGCTTCACAATCACCTGAATGTAGATTTCAGCCAATCTCGACACTGGATACTTAATACCGATAGGAATAAAATGAGCCGACTTCGTCAACCTATCCACAATCACCCAAATTGAATCATGCCCTCTCACCGTATTGGGTAACCCGGTCACAAAATCCATGGAGATACTATCCCACTTCCACTCTGGAACATTCAACGGTTGCATCATTCCCGCAGGCTTCTGATGCTCGACTTTCGATTTCTGACAGGTCAAGCACGAATACACAAACTGCGCCACATCGCGCTTCAACCCAGGCCACCAGAACATCTTCTTCAGACCTTGGTACATTTTCGTCGCTCCAGGATGGATACTCAATTTACTCTTATGCCCTTCCTCAAGAATTGCCTTCCTCATTTCCCCATCTTCGGGAACACAAATTCTCCCACGATACCTCAGTACATTTTGCGTATCTATCACGAAGTCTTCATTCTCGGACCGACCAATCCCACTCATCAGATCAACTAATTTCATATCTAATTTCTGCGCCACTCGGATACTCGCCATAAAATCATTGCCAATTTTCAACATACCTAGCCTGACACTCTGAGGCGTAACTTCACACACTAAACTCATGTCCCTGAATTGCTCAATTAACTCAAGCTCTCTAGCCATCAATGCCGACATGTGCAAAGTCTTCCGACTCAGCGCATCCGCAACCACATTCGCTTTCCCCGGGTGATAACTCAATTCAAAATCATAATCCTTCAATAGTTCTAACCACCGGCGCTGCCTCATATTCAATTCTTTCTGGTCAAACAGATACCGTAGACTCTTGTGATCACTGAACACCTCAAATTTCGATCCATACAAGTAATGCCTCCAAATTTTTAATGCGAATACCACAGCAGCAAGTTCTAAGTCGTGAGTAGGGTAATTCTTTTCATGAATTCTCAATTGCCTAGACGCATAAGCGATCACTTTCCCATTCTGCATAAGCACACCACCCAAACCCATCTTAGACGCATCACAATAAACCACAAACGGTTCAACTGGATTAGGCAGGGTCAACACTGGAGACGTAGTCAACTTCTTCTTCAGCTCATTGAAACTTTCTTCACATCGGTCATCCCAAACAAAAGCCCTACCCTTGCAGGTCAATTGAGTCAATGGCAGAGCCTGTAACACCCCATTCTACCCGGCTATTTATCATAGAGATCAGAGTTTCAGAATTTCTTTTTTTGAATGGAATGCTACACATAAGCTTAATTTAACAACGGTCAAATCGGTGTAAGCCTTCGTTACACACTTATAATACGCAACACCATTAAATAATTTAGGGTACACGTGACTTCACCAATAAAATCCACGCATTGTAATTTAGATGACTCGCAGCGGAAAAATAACACAATCTCCAAAATATGCCGAACAACAGGCTCATCAAAAATCATCAACTCAAAGCATATAAAATTCAACGACAAATGAATAACATTAAAATCCCTAATCCAACCCCCTAGGTGTCACGTATCAGAGCAGACCGACTCGGGAGTGAAAGGAGTAGGCCTTCACTCAGGACTACCTGTGGTAAACAACAACAGAAGGGTGAGTCTCAACTACATAATAAAGATTATAATAAGGAGTATATTACGTCATAGCATCACACTCACACAGTCACACAGTAGCATAGTCCATACAATCACCAACTAGCATGCTTATCATGAGGATGTATGCAATACAGTTATGCATGTGGTACCATGTTCCCAGACCGCAGCCTCATCATCATAATATCAACTCAGACCGCAGCCTTATCATTTCAATTTAGAACTCAGACCGCAGCCTTATTATCATAATTAACAACTCAGACCGCAGCCTTATGTATGCATGAGACTCCATGACAAAACCACGATCATAATTATTAACAACACGGTCCATGTATCCTATATCACATCTTTAATTAATCTTAGTTTTAGCCCCCATGGCCTCATCATCAACCAACTCATTATTTTCTCCTCACAATCACGTCCCTAGGACTAGGATAACACTTAGGGACCAATCTAGCACCATTAGACCCGAAACTCGAACACAAGTCATGGGCGCCCCACTTGGCACCCTGGGCGGCCACACTTGGCGCCCACACAACACCCAAACGCACAAACAAAGTAGGCTACCTTAAAAATTGAAACCGCTCTAGCCAAAAGGTTCAAAATGGGATTTGGTCACGTGAATACAGAATTTGGCTAGGGAAAATATGTTCAGAAAATGAGATGCATCCAAGGCACCCCTAAAACAAGCCAAGCGATGCCCAATAGGACCATTTCAAAACCACAAGTGCAAATCCAGAAATTCTTTAGCCAAAGTGTTTTAAATAACATTTGGTCAGGTCAATACAAAGTTTGGCTTGGTAAAATATGCTCAGAAAATGATGTGTGCACAAGGCACCCCAAAAACAAGCCAAAATGATGCCCAACCGGACAATTTCAAAACCACAAGTGCAAATCCAGAAATTCTTTAGCCAAAGTGTTTTAAATAACATTTGGTCAGGTCAATACAAAGTTTGGCTCGGTAAAATATGCTCAGAAAATGATGTGTGCACAAGGCACCCCTAAAACAAGCCACAATGATGCCCAACCGGACAATTTCAAAACCACAAGTGCAAATCCAGAAATTCTTTAGCCAAAGTGTTTTAAATAACATTTGGTCAGGTCAATACAAAGTTTGGCTCGGTAAAATATGCTCAAAAAATGATGTGTGCACAAGGCACCCCAAAAACAAGCCAAAATGATGCCCAACCGGACAATTTCAAAACCACAAGTGCAAATCCAGAAATTCTTTAGCCAAAGTACTTAAAATATGATTTGGTCAGGTGAATACAAAGTTTGGCTCGGTAAAATATGCTCAGAAAATGATGTGTGCACAAGGCACCCCTAAAACAAGCCAAAATGATGCCCAACCGGACAATTTCAAAACCACAAGTGCAAATCCAGAAATTCTTTAGCCAAAGTGTTTAAAATATGATTTGGTCAGGTGAATACAAAGTTTGGCTCGGTAAAATATGCCTAGAAACTGAGTTTACCCAAAAACATGATTTATGCGCCTTGCCTAAGCATAGGCAGCAACCTGGCGCCACCCCAGGCGCCACAGGCAACAACACAGGCGCCCTGCCCAGAACACCCACACGCCCAGCAACAGAAAACAGCGCCCAGGGCGCCAATTCCCCCCCCCCCCCCCCCAGCACTAGGCGCCCAGGCGCCCCAACACAACCAAAACACCAAAAATTCTTACTCATCTTTCTAAACCAAATCACCATAACATTCACAAATTACATTGTGCTCATACCAACAACATTCAATCTCATATATATATTAGGAACACATCAAGGCACAAAATCAACACATGAAATCCAAACCTTAGCATAGGGAAATCGAATTAACCACAACAATTATCAAATTCAACTAACCTAAACAATTCTAACAATTAACAAGTAGTGTCAAGTGGAATCCTATGGTTTACATACAACCTATTATATTCTCTATTATAGAGTGAGACTCCCCTAACCTTGATTATGCCGGAATTAAAGCTCTTTCCACCGAAGCACCGACAACCACCACAACAACGAATCCTCTCCTTCTTCTTTCCTCTATCACGATAGCGCCCTCTCTCTCCCTTTCTCTTGGACCATTCGCGAATTGCACAACAATAGGAAGGGTTAGGGAAAACGAAACTTAAGCACTTGATAGAGAAAGGAAATCGAATCATAGAAGGTTAGGAACCCTTACCTAGGATCAAGATGCACAAACCCTAACTCCAAGCTTGAAGTCGCTCCTTCCTTCTCTTCTCCTCTCTTCGACTTTCTTTCTTTTCTTCTCTATTTCGACTTTCTTTCTTTCTTTTGACACTAGTGAGGCGCGACCTAGACCCCTAGTGTCTAAGGAGCGCCTAAGCCAACGGGCTTGGGCCTCTTGGGCCGTCACTTGAAATTCCGGTATTACCAACGCCATCCCCTTCAATTAAAATAAAATACTATATCATCACATAATAAAATAAAAAAATAGTGCAACACTTTAAATAATTTAATCAATTACTTAATTAAATTATTTTAGGGTGTTACAACTCTCCCCCACTTAGGAAATTTCGTCCTCGAAATTCATACCTGAGTCAAATAGCTCTGGATAGGACTCCCGCATCCTACTCTCCAGCTCCCAAGTCACGCTCTCGCCAGTAGCTCCCAACCACACCACCTTCACTAAAACAATGCTTTTCCCTCTCAGCACCTTCACTTCTCTATCATCAATCCTCACTGGCATAGTCTCCACAGTGAGGTTATCTCGCACCTCAATATCATCCATATGGATCACATGAGACGGGTCCGGAATGTACTTCCGAAGTTGCGACACGTGAAATACGTCGTGCAAGTTCGAAAGGTTAGGCGGTAAAGCCACCCTATAAGCAACCTTTCCGACCCTCTCGGTGATCTGATACGGCCCAATAAATCTAGGAGTCAACTTCTTTGCTTTAAGTGCACGCCCAACACCAGCCATAGGCGTGACCCTCAAGAAAACATGCTCTCCAGCCTGAAATTCCAAATCCTTTCTCCTTCTATCATGGTAACTCTTTTGCCGACTTTGAGACTCTTTCATTTTCTCCCTGATCATTTTTATCTTCTCTGTAGTCTCTCTCACCAATTCAGGTCCAAGAACAACACTTTCGCCAGATTCATGCCAACACAAAGGAGTTCTACACCTCCGCCCATACAGTGCCTCATAAGGAGCCATCCCTATACTCGAATGGTAGCTGTTGTTGTAAGTGAACTCAATCAACGAAAGGTGTGTATCCCACGCACCTCCCTGCTCTAAAACACACGATCTCAATAAGTCTTCCAATGACTGAATGGTTCTCTCTGTCTGCCCATCAGTCTGAGGATGGTAGGCTGAACTCAACCTCAATCTGGATCCCAATGCCTCCTGCAAGCTCCCCCAAAACTCCGAAGTAAACCTCGGATCTCTGTCAGATACAATACTCTTCGGGACACCATGCAACTTCACAATCACCTTAATATATATCTCGGCCAATCTCGCTACCGGATACGTGATGTTGATAGGAAGGAAGTGAGCAGACTTCGTCAACCTATCCACAATCACCCAAATAGAATCAAATCCCCGAACGGTTCTCGGTAACCCAGTCACAAAATCCATGGAAATGCTATCCCATTTCCATTCCGGAACATCTAAAGGTTGCATCAATCCCGCAGGCTTCTGGTGCTCAACCTTTGACTTCTGGCAAGTCAAACAGGCATACACAAACTGTGCTACATCTTTCTTCATACCAGGCCACCAGAATAATTTCTTCAAGTCATGATACATCTTTGTAGCCCCTGGATGAATACTCAGCTTGCTCCTATGACTCTCCTCAAGGATCATCTTCTTCATCTCAATATCATCGGGAACGCAGATCCTGTTTCTAAATCTCAACACACCTTGGGAATCCAACCTGAAATCCCCATCCACATTCTGATCACCCGCAACTAACAAGTCAACCAGCTTCACATCCAACTTCTGGGCGTCTCTGATACTAACCAAGAAGTCATTACCAATCCTCAGCATACCCAGCTTAACACTTCGCGGGGTCACTTCACAAACCAGACTCATATCACGAAATTGCTCAATCAACTCCAACTCTTTTACCATCATTGCTGACATATGCAAAGTCTTTCGACTTAAAGCATCAGCCACGACATTAGCTTTGCCGGGGTGATAGTTTAAGCCAAAATCATAATCCTTCAGCAGCTCTAACCAACGCCTCTGCCTCATATTCAGCTCCTTCTGATCAAACAAGTATTTCAAACTCTTGTGGTCGCTGAATACCTCGAATCTAGTGCCATACAAATAGTGCCTCCAAATTTTTAGCGCAAACACAATAGCAGCCAATTCCAAATCATGAGTAGGATAGTTCTTCTCATGAGTCCGCAACTGTCTGGACGCATAAGCGACTACCTTCCCATCCTGCATCAATACGCCCCCTAAGCCCATTCTGGAAGCATCACAATATACCACAAACGGTTGATCCGGCACGGGCAACACTAACACTGGAGATGTTGTCAACCTTTTCTTCAACTCTTGGAAACTCTCTTCACACTTAGCATCCCAAACAAAAACTCTCCCTTTACACGTCAATTGAGTCAACGGAAGGGCTAGCTTTGAGAAACCCTCAATAAACCTCCTGTAGTAACCGGCCAACCCCAAGAAACTCCTGATCTCAGTCGCAGACTTCGGGCTCTCCCATTGTAACACTGCATCGACCTTAGCTGGGTCTACAGCTATGCCATCACTAGAAATTATGTGACCCAAAAAGCTTACCTCACGCAGCCAGAACTCGCATTTGGACAACTTAGCATAAAGCTTCTTCTCTTTCAATACCTCGAGCACCAATCTTAAGTGCTCTGCATGCTCCTCTTCAGACTTGGAGTATACCAGAATATCATCTATAAAAACTACCACAAACCGATCCAAGTAACTATGGAAGATACGGTTCATGTACTCCATAAACACCCCTGGTGCATTGGTGACACCAAACGGCATCACAGAGTATTCATAATGTCCATATCTCGTTCGAAACGCTGTCTTCTGGACGTCTTCATCTTTTACTTTAATCTGGTGATACCCTGACCTCAAATCAATTTTACTAAAAACTTTAGCACCCACCAGCTGGTCCATCAGATCATCAATTCTCGGAAGAGGGTACTTATTTTTGATAGTCACTTTGTTCAACTGACTATAATCCACACACAGGCGCATACTCCCATCTTTCTTCTTTACTAACAAAACCGGAGCTCCCCATGGTGACACACTAGGCCTCACAAAATTCTTTTCAAGTAACTCTTCCAACTGCTTCTTCAGCTCAGATAACTCAGAAGCTGACATCCGATACGGTGCCATGGACACAGGCCTAGTACCAGGCACAAGGTCAATCCCAAACTCTACTTCCCTCTCTGGTGGCACACTAGGAATCTCATCAGGGAACACTTCAGGGAACTCACACACCACCTGCAATCCTTCAACCATAGCTTGGTTTTCAGCAGACATAGACGCCATCACAGCAAATAGTTGACCACCATCCTTCATTACCTTATGCAGCTGATCCCCAGACAACAAAACAGACTCTCCCTCCTCAGGAGGAAGGAAACTCACAGACTTGCTGAAACAGTTGATGTGCACATGGTTATCCACTAACCAGTCCATACCAAGAATAACATCCAACCCTCCCAAAGGCAAACATATAAGGTCAACCAGAAAATCTCTGCCGAATACTGACAGAGGACACTTAGCACACAATAGAGAAGTAGTCACCGAACCCTTAGCCGGAGTGTCGATAACCATTTCCCTTTTCATATCAGACAATACTAGATTTAACTTTTCAGCACAAACAGCAGCAATAAAAGAATGCGTAGCACCAGTATCAACTATAGCAACTAAAGGGGAACCATAAATAAAACAAGTACCTCGAATCTCATTGGGCCCCTCTGAGCCTGCTAGCGCGAAAACTCTTCCATTGGATTTTTCTTTCTTCGGTTTGGTGCATTTAGAACTAAAGTGACCAGCTTCACCACAATTGAAACACACTGATTCCTTACGATCACAGTTAGACGCCATATGACCTTTCTTCCCACAACGGTAACACATTACCTCTGTCTTGCAATCGAAACTTTTGTGACCCGGCTTGCCACACGTGTAACACACTATATCAGCGGGAGCACCTCCCCCACTAGGCTTCTTACCCTCAGAAAATTTCTTGCCAGCACCTGCCTTCCACTTATTCTTACCTCCAGACACATCATATGGTTTGCCCCTAAACTGAGTATTCCTCTTTTCTTTCCCAATCTTGTAAGCAGCAGAACTATCCTCTTCATAAATTCTACTCTTGTCAACTAATCTAGCAAAATCTCGAATCTCATGATATCCAATTGCCTTCTTAATATCGGGTCGCAGGCCACTTTCAAATTTCACACATTTAGAGAACTCTGAATCAGCATCATTGGCGTAGTAAGGACAGAATTGTGCCAGTTCTTCAAACTTGGCTGCATACTCAGCCACAGTCTTATTTCCCTGTTTCAGTTCTAAGAATTCTACCTCTTTCTTGGCCCGAACGTCCTCAGGGTAGTACTTTCTTTTAAATTCCCTTGTGAAGACTTCCCAAGTAATCTCTTCACCAGCAGTGTTCAACCTATGCAGCATCCCTAACCACCACTTGTCAGCCTCTTCTGCCAGCATGTGCGTCCCGAACTTCACTTGCTGGGCAGCAGTACAATCCATAACACGGAATATCCGCTCTATCTTATTCAGCCATGACAAGGCTCCATCGGGATCATACCGACCCTTGAAGGTGGGTGGGTTTTCCCTCTGAAACGTTGCCAGGTTACGGGCATTCATATCAGCAGCATTGTGTTGATTCCCAACAGCTTGGGCTATGGCCTGCAGAGCAGCAGCCAAAGCAGCATCATCCCTTCTAGCCATCTCAACCTAGCACTGCAGCATAAACGACAATTTAGAACTAAAACAAAACACCTAATTGTCATACACAATATGACAGACAGACACACTTGGTCGGACAGACCGAACTTTTGCTCTGATACCACTAATGTAACCCCCCATTCTACCCGGCTATTTATCATAGAGATCAGAGTTTCAGAATTTCTTTTTTTGAATGGAATGCTACACATAAGCTTAATTTAACAACGGTCAAATCGGTGTAAGCCTTCGTTACACACTTATAATACGCAACACCATTAAATAATTTAGGGTACACGTGACTTCACCAATAAAATCCACGCATTGTAATTTAGATGACTCGCAGCGGAAAAATAACACAATCTCCAAAATATGCCGAACAACAGGCTCATCAAAAATCATCAACTCAAAGCATATAAAATTCAACGACAAATGAATAACATTAAAATCCCTAATCCAACCCCCTAGGTGTCACGTATCAGAGCAGACTGACTCGGGAGTGAAAGGAGTAGGCCTTCACTCAGGACTACCTGTGGTAAACAACAACAGAAGGGTGAGTCTCAACTACATAATAAAGATTATAATAAGGAGTATATTACGTCATAGCATCACACTCACACAGTCACACAGTAGCATAGTCCATACAATCACCAACTAGCATGCTTATCATGAGGATGTATGCAATACAGTTATGCATGTGGTACCATGTTCCCAGACCGCAGCCTTATCATCATAATATCAACTCAGACCGCAGCCTTATCATTTCAATTTAGAACTCAGACCGCAGCCTTATTATCATAATTAACAACTCAGACCGCAGCCTTATGTATGCATGAGACTCCATGACAAAACCACGATCATAATTATTAACAACACGGTCCATGTATCCTATATCACATCTTTAATTAATCTTAGTTTTAGCCCCCATGGCCTCATCATCAACCAACTCATTATTTTCTCCTCACAATCACGTCCCTAGGACTAGGATAACACTTAGGGACCAATCTAGCACCATTAGACCCGAAACTCGAACACAAGTCATGGGCGCCCCACTTGGCACCCTGGGCGGCCACACTTGGCGCCCACACAACACCCAAACGCACAAACAAAGTAGGCTACCTTAAAAATTGAAACCGCTCTAGCCAAAAGGTTCAAAATGGGATTTGGTCACGTGAATACAGAATTTGGCTAGGGAAAATATGTTCAGAAAATGAGATGCATCCAAGGCACCCCTAAAACAAGCCAAGTGATGCCCAATAGGACCATTTCAAAACCACAAGTGCAAATCCAGAAATTCTTTAGCCAAAGTGTTTTAAATAACATTTGGTCAGGTCAATACAAAGTTTGGCTCGGTAAAATATGCTCAGAAAATGATGTGTGCACAAGGCACCCCAAAAACAAGCCAAAATGATGCCCAACCGGACAATTTCAAAACCACAAGTGCAAATCCAGAAATTCTTTAGCCAAAGTGTTTTAAATAACATTTGGTCAGGTCAATACAAAGTTTGGCTCGGTAAAATATGCTCAGAAAATGATGTGTGCACAAGGCACCCCTAAAACAAGCCACAATGATGCCCAACCGGACAATTTCAAAACCACAAGTGCAAATCCAGAAATTCTTTAGCCAAAGTGTTTAAAATAACATTTGGTCAGGTCAATACAAAGTTTGGCTCGGTAAAATATGCTCAGAAAATGATGTGTGCACAAGGCACCCCAAAAACAAGCCAAAATGATGCCCAACCGGACAATTTCAAAACCACAAGTGCAAATCCAGAAATTCTTTAGCCAAAGTACTTAAAATATGATTTGGTCAGGTGAATACAAAGTTTGGCTCGGTAAAATATGCTCAGAAAATGATGTGTGCACAAGGCACCCCTAAAACAAGCCAAAATGATGCCCAACCGGACAATTTCAAAACCACAAGTGCAAATCCAGAAATTCTTTAGCCAAAGTGTTTAAAATATGATTTGGTCAGGTGAATACAAAGTTTGGCTCGGTAAAATATGCTTAGAAACTGAGTTTACCCAAAAACATGATTTATGCGCCTTGCCTAAGCATAGGCAGCAACCTGGCGCCACCCCAGGCGCCACAGGCAACAACACAGGCGCCCTGCCCAGAACACCCACACGCCCAGCAACAGAAAACAGCGCCCAGGGCGCCAATTCCCCCCCCCCCCCCAGCACTAGGCGCCCAGGCGCCCCAACACAACCAAAACACCAAAAATTCTTACTCATCTTTCTAAACCAAATCACCATAACATTCACAAATTACATTGTGCTCATACCAACAACATTCAATCTCATATATATATTAGGAACACATCAAGGCACAAAATCAACACATGAAATCCAAACCTTAGCATAGGGAAATCGAATTAACCACAACAATTATCAAATTCAACTAACCTAAACAATTCTAACAATTAACAAGTAGTGTCAAGTGGAATCCTATGGTTTACATACAACCTATTATATTCTCTATTATAGAGTGAGACTCCCCTAACCTTGATTATGCCGGAATTAAAGCTCTTTCCACCGAAGCACCGACAACCACCACAACAACGAATCCTCTCCTTCTTCTTTCCTCTATCACGATAGCGCCCTCTCTCTCCCTTTCTCTTGGACCATTCGCGAATTGCACAACAATAGGAAGGGTTAGGGAAAACGAAACTTAAGCACTTGATAGAGAAAGGAAATCGAATCATAGAAGGTTAGGAACCCTTACCTAGGATCAAGATGCACAAACCCTAACTCCAAGCTTGAAGTCGCTCCTTCCTTCTCTTCTCCTCTCTTCGACTTTCTTTCTTTTCTTCTCTATTTCGACTTTCTTTCTTTCTTTTGACACTAGTGAGGCGCGACCTAGACCCCTAGTGTCTAAGGAGCGCCTAAGCCAACGGGCTTGGGCCTCTTGGGCCGTCACTTGAAATTCCGGTATTACCAACGCCATCCCCTTCAATTAAAATAAAATACTATATCATCACATAATAAAATAAAAAAATAGTGCAACACTTTAAATAATTTAATCAATTACTTAATTAAATTATTTTAGGGTGTTACAGAGCCAA
Organism: Astragalus membranaceus; assembly: GCA_039519185.1. Classification (NCBI taxonomy): domain Eukaryota; kingdom Viridiplantae; phylum Streptophyta; class Magnoliopsida; order Fabales; family Fabaceae; genus Astragalus; species Astragalus membranaceus. The sequence continues at coordinate 108,357,212 of CM076849.1, forward strand.
CTTCGAGAACCCCTCAATAAACCTTCTATAATAGCCAGCCAACCCCAGAAAACTCCTGATTTCAGTAACTGACTTTGGAGATTCCCATTGCAACACTGCATCAACTTTGGAAGGATCCACCGCAATTCCCTCACTAGAAATCACGTGACCGAGGAAACTGACCTCTTTCAACCAAAACTCACACTTGGACAGCTTCGCATACAACTTTCGATCCTTCAGAATTTCTAGCACCAGCCTCAGATGTTCCGCATGCTCCTCTTCTGACCTAGAGTAAATCAGAATGTCGTCAATGAAAACTACCACAAACTTATCCAAGTACTCGCGGAAGATTTGGTTCATGTACCCCATGAATACCCCCGGCGCATTGGTCACACCGAAAGGCATAACGGAATACTCATAGTGCCCATATCTTGTCCTAAATGCCGTCTTCTGGACATCTTCATCCTTGACCTTGATCTGATGATAACCAGACCTTAAGTCAATCTTGCTAAATACTTTAGCACCCACTAGCTGATCCATCAAGTCATCAATTCTTGGCAACGGGTACTTGTTCTTGATCGTAACTTTATTTAACTGCCGATAGTCTACGCACAACCTCATGCTACCGTCTTTCTTTTTCACTAACAACACTGGAGCTCCCCAAGGTGACACACTCGGTCTTACAAACTTCTTTTCTAATAAATCTTCAAGTTGCTTTTTCAATTCTGCCAACTCGGATGCAGACATTCTATATGGCGCCATAGACACAGGCTTAGTGCCGGGAACCAGGTCAATAGCAAACTCCACCTCTCTCTCTGGTGGTACATCCGGAATCTCGTCAGGGAACACCTCGGAAAACTCACGCACTACCGGCAACACATCAATCTTCGCTTGGCTTTCATCAGACAACGACGCCAACAGAGAAAACAGCTGAACCTCTTCTCTCATCACTCTATGCAGCTGACCCGCAGATAACAGACCAGACTCCCCTTCAGACGACTCAAAACTCACGGACCTCTCTCGACAGTTGATATGGACATGGTTATCAACTAACCAGTCCATACCCAGAATGACATCCATTCCACTCAGCGGCAAACAGATCAAATCAATTAAGAATTCTCTACCATATACAGATACAGGGCATTTGGCACAAACAACGGAGGTAGTCACCGAACCCTTAGCTGGAGTGTCGATGACCATCTCCCTCAACATATCAGATAAAACAAGGCTTAACTTCTCAACACATGCAGCAGCAATAAAACTATGGGTAGCACCAGTATCAACAATAACAACAAGAGGAAAATTATTGATATAGCACGTACCTCGAATCTCGTTCACTACATCAGACTCAGCCATAGCGAACACCTTTCCAAAGGACTTCTCCTTCTTGGGTTTCGAACACTGTGTACTAACATGACCACTCTCCCCGCAGTTGAAACATACCACTTCTTTCTTATCACATCCGGAAGATATATGCCCCTCTTTTCCACACCTATAACATCTCTTCTTATCCCCGCCTGGGCAATCTGGGCTTTTATGACCCACTTTCCCGCACGAGTAACAAGTAACACTGGCTGTAGCATCTCCCCCACTTCGCTTAGGTCCACCAACAAACTTACCCTTGCCCTTACCAGCAGGCGCCTCATATGGCTTACCACGACTTGCGAAATTCTTTTGTTTTTCTTTAATGACTCTGGAGAAGGCATTATTGTCCTCCTCAAAAATCCTGGCGCTATTAACCAACAACGGAAACACACGAATCTGCTGGTACCCTATGGCCCTCTTAATGTCAGCACGCAATCCATTTTCAAATTTGATGCATTTGGAGAACTCCGCACCCTCTCAATCATAATGAGGGTAAAACTTAGACAGCTCAGTAAATTTTGCAGCATACTCGGTTACAGTCATGTTGCCTTGTTCAAGTCTTAGAAACTCAACCTCCTTCTTCCCGCGGACATCCTCCGGGTAGTACTTCCTCTTGAATTCTCTCTCAAACACAGCCCAGGTAATCCCCTCATTGGCAGCCGTCAACCCTTGACTAGTAGTCCTCCACCAATCATAAGCCTCTTTCTTCAACATATGTGTGCCATAACGAACCTTCTGAGCATCGGTGCAATCCATAACGTGGAAGATCCGCTCCATCTCACTTAGCCACTCCAGGGCACCATCAGGATTATACCCGCCTTCAAAAGCAGGAGGGCTCTCACGCTGGAACGTAGCCAAACTACGCGTCCCATCTCCAATAGCATTGGGTATGTTACCCACGACTCCGGCTATAGCCTGCAAAGCAGCAGCAAGTGCAGCATCGTTCCGTCCTGCCATTCTAGTACTGCAACAGAAAACAAAATTTAGATACGAGTAACTAGACTCGAATGTTACTCGACTCGACAACTTGACCACCGGCCGAACAGACCGAACTGCTCTGATACCACTAATGTAACACCCCGTTTCTACCCCTTTAATTTGTACGTCATTATCAGAGTGCTTTCGTTTTCAAAAATAATAATAATATTAGTAGAAAAGAAATGTCACAACTTCATTGATGAAACTCATCGACTACACCATTAACATTCGTGTAGAAACACATTCGTCTCAAAAATCGAACTTCAAAATTAAATCTCATCACAGCGGAAATAATAGCTCACCAAAAAAAATCGCTCAAACACGTCTCACACATCAATAAAATTATTAAAACAGTTAATTAAATAAGTCGTCAACTTTAACCCGCCCCCTAGGTGTTACAATATCAGAGAGCGACTCGAACGTCTCGACAGCTAAAGGAAGGCAGCATGTCCTTCAATCAGAGTCACCTGCAGCGTTGCCACCATAGAGCAACATTCCAAGCAGAAGGGGTGAGAATTTTCAACAAATTATAATTAAGCATACAGCAGAGTAATATGAGCAAACCATCACACAACATCAAACAAAATCACAATTCGTCACCCGTCATATAAAAAAATGAATGCACATGAAGATGCAACCCACACCTGGGCATATGCATGATGGTACTATAATCGTCATAATAAGCCACTATGGGCACACCGTCACTGTTTTCTCGTCATAATTAAGCCACTATGGGCACACCGTCACTAAGAGGCCGAAGCCTATTCGTCACAAGATGCACATGCTATGAGACACTATGTACACATGTGCAATCACCAAAATTTTACTCACCCGGAGTACTCATCATCACCACCATAAGACACTCATAGAGTGTATTCATCATCATCACCATATTAATATCACCACTCTTCATAAACAATCACATTCAAAAATAATGTAACAACATCATTAAAATTAGGGAATAAACATTTCACTTTACATTTTAAAATTATGGGATAAACATTTCACTTTCATACTTAGGAAGCGCCATAATTAAATTTGGGAATAAACAGCGGCATTTTATGCGCAAAACAGTGGCATCTTGACATCAAATTGAAGCTGAAAAACAGTGGTAATTATGCGCAAAAACAGTGGCATATTGACATCAAATTGAAGCTGAAAAACAGTGGCAATTATGCGCAAAACAGTAGCAATCTTTCATCAAATCGGAACTGAAACAGTAGCCATTATTTTCGCAAAAGTAGCAGAATTTTTACATCAAATTAAAATCGAAACAGTGGTCTTTCAATTCGCAAAACAGCAGAATTTTTACATCAAGTTAAAACTGAAACAGTGGCCTTTCAATTCGCAAAAACAGCAGCTTTAATTTGCAACACAGCAGTATTTTTAATTGGTGAAAACAGCAACATTTTGTGGTGAAAACAGCAACATGACAGCATAATTAAAATACAGCAACCGCACTACTTAATTGACAGCAACAGCACAATTTAAATTACAGCAACAGCAACACATAATTACAGCAACAGCACCAATTAAAATTACAGCAACAGCAACACATAATTACAGCAACAGCACAATTTAAATTACAGCAACAGCATAAAATAAATTAACAGCAACAGCACTACAAAATTCTGCAACAGCAACATTGTTTTTATAAAAAAAAACAGCAACAACCAAATTCTGCATAACAGCAACATATCTCAAAAAAACAGCAACTATAATTCTCCTCACGTCATAGGGTAATTCGCACATCAATTCAATAATTTAATCCATCATTCCTCTTCACCTATGATTTTCGAATCCAACCACTAACACAAACCCACAAACCCTCCAAATACTCAATTATAATAAATTGAAAACCGCTCACCCTTACCTCAAATTTTGTATGCCCGAAACCACGACGAATGCGTCACGTGCAAACTCCGCAATCACGACGAGCCAAGGTCACCAAGAAAAATTCGCAGCAGCCCCCTTCCTCCTCTTCTCACCAATTCGCATCCATCACATAGTTCATGGGCAAAATCGAAACATGGAAAGGAAGGGTTTGAGATCATCACTTGGAAGAATTACATAAATGGAAGGGAAGGATCAAGGTACTTACCTAAAGCCAAGATGAAATAAAACCCTCTTTTCCTTCTTGCTGAAAGTCGCACTCTCTCCTCCTCTATGTTTGAAATCGCACCTCACCTTTTCTTCACTCCCTCAGTTGCGCTGAATCTCTTTCTTTTGGTGGAATGACACTAATTCTTAGGTTTTAGGGTAAATGGAATGGGCTTGGGTCACTTAAGTGGCTTGGGCCCATTTTTCACACCACTCTTTTTAATTCTTTTCGCCTCCTACAATAAAACAATTATATATAAATTATCCCACTTAAATAAATATTGCATCCCTCCAATAACTTAATTTAATTAATAAATTAAATTATTTTAGGGCGTTACAGCTGCTAACAAGGTTCAAGAAAAAGAAGTGGTAAAAGAAAGGAAGTCACTTGCTCTTGCTGCTAAAACTCCTAAGGTAGCAAGGAAAGAGGTTGAGTCTGATGAAGACATGGCTAAACTGTTTGAAGAATTCATGAGATTCAACAAGCTTGGAATGGGTGACTACTCAAAGCAATCCAAGTACCAACAGAAGAAAGCTAAAAAGGCTACATGGGACAATTCTGATACTGATAGTGAATCTGATGAAGGAGAGGACGTTGCAAATGCTATTTGTCTTACGGCAAGTGACACACCTAAGACTATATGGGACAGTCTTGGCACTGATAGTGAAACAGATGAAGAAGAGCAGACTGCCAATGCTGTTTCTCATATGGAAAATGACACATCTGAGGTAATCCTTGATAACCATAATTTTTCTGATTCACTTATGCATGATGATATGTATAGTAGTCAAGATTTGAATGACGCTTTTGAAGCTCTTTATTTTGAACATGAAGCTCTCTTGTTAAAATCTAAGAAATTGACAAAGAGCAACAAAAGCATGCTTACTCAAATTGAGACCCTTGAAAATGAGGTAGCTAAGTTGAAGAATGAGCTACTTGAAATTAAACCTCTCAACCTTGAGTTTCTTGAGCTTAAACTGAATTTTGAAAAAGACAATGTTGAAAATGAAATTTTGAAAGAAACCCTAAAAAAGTTTGAGGTTGGTGAAAAGACCTTGACCAAGCTACTTCACTCCCAACATGAATATGCTGATAGGAGAGGTATTGGGTACAAAGGTAATTCCACCTCCTCTATTTTGAACAAGAAAATAACTTTTGTAGCTGCTACTTCAAGTTATACACCTACTGTTTTCTCTTGCACTTATTGACAAAAAGGGAACCATAGCTCACTTAGATGCCCTATTCGTAAGTTGTGTGAGCTTGGTACCCTTATACCTTCCTGTGAGAAACCAAGGTGGATTGTGAAAACAAACCCCTTGATGACTAACCCACAAGGACCCAAAGAGAATTGGGTACCAAAACTTTCTACTTTATTTTGGTGCAGGTGTATGCTTCAAGGTATGGGGGATTGGTACCTTGATAGCATAGACTCGAAGTTCATGACTGGAGACGCTAAAAGGTTCTTAATACTCAGAAACAGCAGTCATGTGACTTGTGATAACAACAATAGAGGAAGAATCACCGGTGAAGGTTCGATTGGTAAAGTTTTTATTCACCTCTGTTGAAAATGTGTTATATAGAAGAACTTAAGATTTTAATCAAGTATTAGACACATATGTGAGATAAAAGTTTTTTTTTTGTGTGTGTGCATCAAAGTTTTTTTAAGTGTTATTATGCTGGATCTTTGATGCAACCTATTTTGAAGATTAAATATGGTACCTATATTGTTGAACCAAGTATGACATATCTCATGGGTATCCTAGTTTCTATAATATTTTTTTTAAACTGTGATGGTCCACCTTCTTCTGGTTAAGCTGTGCATTCTACAATCAATCAGAGGGATCATCAAGTAAGGGGGAGCACAGCATTAAACTGTTTTTGATATATCTTATGCTATGTGCTACTGTTGCGTAATTTTGCAAGTTTATAGTATGATTACGTATCTATGTGTTCACCCCCCCTCCTTTTTGATGAAAACAAAGGGGGAGAAAATATATGCATGGGGGAGAAAATATCTGCTTATAATGTGATTATGTGGGGGAGAAAATATCTGCTGCTATCTGTGCTTATATTGTGATTAATTATATGTTTGGTTTAGTTGAATATTTTTATGCTTATGCTTGGGGGGAGCTCCGTGAAAATTTTTCATTATTATCACCCCCCTTTGCATAATGTAATTTATTATCATCAAAAAGGGGGAGTTTGTTGAACCAAGGACAACCGCTCTTTGTTTTGTATGATAACAAATTACATCTTCTCTACTAATGGTTGTAGTTGAATGAAAGTACAGGGACAAAATCAAAGAACAGGGATTAAATCAAAGAGCAGGGACTAAAGTGCAATGGCTTGTAGAAGAAGCGACAATGAAGTTGAAGACCTAATTGTTTATCTGCTTTTGATAGGACTCAAATGTAAGATCCTATCCCTTCAGCTTTATGACATTTAGTAAAAGAGAGATGATGTTTTTAAAAATGTTTTTAAAAATAAAATTGTTGTGTTAAAAGCCTTTGAAAAATATTTTAGTCAAATACATGCATGCATGTGAAAGGCACACAACATGGGAAAGTATTTTAAAAGAGAACAATCGCTTTTCACATAGTCTCATTGTTGTTTAAAATCGATTTCTAAAGCAAAATAAAAGAGAACAATCGATTTCCAAGTTGTTTCTAAAAGAAAAGAATCGATTCATTGCCTTCCTTATTCAAAAGATCATTATCGATTATTGGCTTCCTTTTCAAAGAAATATAATTGATTGCATGCTTCCTTGAAGCACAAAATCGATTGTCACAGGCAAGGAATCGATTATACCTTTCCTTTTTATTCAGGCAAGGAATTGACTATGAGCCTAACATTTTCAGAGCAAAGAATCGATTACATACTCCCTTGTTTTAAGTAAAGAATCGATTGTGATTTGTTTCCTTTTTAAGAGAACAATCGATTATGCACATTGCACCTTCAAAGCTCATAATCGATTTCAACATAGTGTGTTTTATTTCAACGGTCAATTTTTTTACATTTTCTATAAATAGGGACGTTGGATTTCAAATGAAAAACACACCACTCCACTTCTCTTCTACGCAATTTCAAATCAAAAGCAAAGAGAAAAAAATAAGAGCTTTCATTTTCAGATCTATATTTCAAAGTTATTCATTTTCAAAAACCAATCATCTCTCTCTACTATATTGTTATTCTGCTGGATTGATTGGTTAATACTTTCTATATTGTATTGATCTGTATTCGTGGTGGCTTAGAAATCCTGGGACGTGTTCTTGGGTCTCTCAAGCTGAGAGATTGAGTTGGTTTGAAATCCTGGGAGGTGATCTTGGGTGGTTCAATCGAGGAGATTGAAGTGGTTATTGTGAAATCCTGGGAAGCATTCTTGGGTCGTTCAATCAGGGAGATTGAAGCGGTTGTGAAATCCTTAGCGGGGAGCTCGGGTTCTCAATTTGGATAAATTGAGATTTGCTATTTGAAGTTGCTTGTTTGTAAAACATTCTTCATCATATAGTGGTTGTCAGCAAGTCCAAAGGTTGCAAAGCCTGAGGCCGAGGACGTAGGGCTTTTATCCCGAACCTCGTAAAAATCCTGGTGTATCTCTATCCCTCTCTCTTTACTCTCTTTACAGTTTATATTTGTCTATTATTATCATTGCGATGCATATCTGTCTATCCTAAATTCTGATAATAGCATAATATTACGCTGTCCCTGATCTGTCTGCTTAGGTGCATCATATTAGGTGCATCATACCGTTTAAATCTTAGTTTCCGCATCTGTTTTAAACAAGCATTGTAAAAATTTTGAAAACCGAAAAGAATTTATGTTTTGCACAAAACCTTATTCACCCCCCTCTAAGGTTATCCTATAGTCCAACAATAACAACACTGATATATAAAAAACACTGCACTGATATATAAAAAAAACACATGATAAATGCACAGATTGTTTTTAAATGACACTTTTACATTTTTAGATTTTAATATTTATATATTTTTTATTTGAAACTCGTTTTTTTTCTACTTTAAATTTGTCTTTATTTTCACGGGGTAATGTTCAGATTATTTAAATACTGTCTAAGTTCATTCATAAAAAGAACACGACAGCACCCGTTCGTATGCACGAATATCCTACTAGTACTCTACTAATTCGAATTGAAAGTGTGTTACTCAAGAGAGAGAATGTGAAATGCAGCTTTTTCTATTTTCTATCAAAGAAAGATAAGAAATATTTTATCAAAAGACAAATTTAGATATCTTTTTTTCTTTCTTCATTTCTCTATTTCTTTCTCTCTCTTCACGAGCTCTTTCCATATAATATTTTGGCTTTCATGCACAAAGTACTAAACTTTTTCTATCCCTTTACGCGGCTCTTGTTGATCTTTTGGGTTGAAAGGAAGGTAGGAAAAGTAGATAGGAAAAAAATTGTTTTTTTTCTGGTAATTGGAGAAAAAGAAACCAAAAACAACAGAAAAAGAAAAGAAAAATAAGAGCTAGCTCCTAGCAAACATGACCCGGGAGGCGTCAGCCTGAAGGAGAGGAAGAGCTGCCACCGGAGGCTCCCAGATATCAGTCCAACCATCGGAACCTGCAACACCCTTTTTGGAAAGAAAATCTGCAACTGAATTAGCTTCCCTCATAGTGTGCTTGAATTGAACATTCCAATTTCTCTTCACCAAATCTTGGACGTTAGAGATGATTGAGGTGAAATGGTGCCAAGGATTAACCTCATTGCTAATAAGCTGGATGGAGAGACTAGAATCCGAATAACATATAATTTCTCTATGTCCGTGCTCCCAAGCCACTCTTAAGCCATTATAGATAGCTAATAACTCCACATGAAGAATGGTAGAAATGCCAATAGATCCTGCAAAACCAAATATCCAGTCCCCATTTGAATGTCGCAACACACCACCAAAACCCGATGGTCCCGGATTGCCAAGGCTTCTCCCATCAACATTAATTACCACAACTCTGCCTTGGTCAGGATGCCAAGAGATCCAATTCTCAACATTGGTCGCTGCCACCTGCAAAGCAAAAATTTTAGAATGAAGATTGACAGAATTGTAAGTATGAATTTTCACCTGATAAGAGGAGACAGTCTCGTTTGAAATGCACAAGTCGTTTCTCGCCCTCCATAGCCACCAACATGCAGCCATAAACACATGATTATTCGCACCAAATGCACCTTTTCTGAGCCAAGTGGAGATGTCTTGCTCCATGAAAAAATTAATATTATCAAAGCCAAAAGAAATCCAGATTTGTCTAGGGAATAAGCAGTCCCTCGGACAATGCAAGATGCTCTCAGCAGTACTCGAGCATCTAGGACAAAGAACAGTATTCAACATACCTCTGTTGTTAAGCATCAATCTGGTTGGGAGAGAATTGTGACAAGCTGTCCATTCAAAAAATTTGATTTTCTCAGGAGCAGGTAAGCGCCAAATCCAATTCCAAGAGGGTAGATCAGCAGTAGTATTATCCTGACCATGTGAATTTAAGAGCCACTGGTAACCAGCTTTAGCAGAATAAATTCCATCTAAATTTCCCTTCCAAGTGAATCCATCTGGAATACTAGCATTGAAACAAACCAGAATTGTTGAGATTGTAGCCAAAATAGTAGGAGGAAGCTGAGTATAAAGATTAGAGAGCTGCCAAGTGCCTATTGGATAACATCAGCAACTGTGAGATGACTATCATGAAAGTCAGCAAACCAAAGCTGATCAGACAGCCTTTCAAGGTTGGACCAGGGATCATACCAAAATGACGATGAGCCATTGCCCAATCTATAAGCATACCCATTACGCAGGACAGATTTATATTTCATTATGGAATTCCAAACCACTGACCCTGGTTTCTTAAGAGTATCCAAGAAAAGATGATCACCAACATATTTGTGAGTAACGAGAGACACCCACATCTTATCTTTCTTACTATAAATATCCCAAACCAGCTTGCCTAGCATTACTGTATTCGATTCACGAACCATTCTGATGCCTAGCCCACCATGCTTTCTGGGTTGAGTTATTTTCTCCCAACCGACTAGATGAATGCCCTTGTTGTTATTGCCTTTCCAAAGGAAGTTCCTGGATGTTTTATCAATGTGATCACAAGTAGCTTTAGGCGGCCAAGACAGTTGCATGTAAGATGTAGGAATAGATAATAAGACTGACTGAACCATAGTTAACCTGCCAGCTTTGTTTAATAACCCGTTTTCCCAAGAAGCAAGTCTGTTATGAATTTTATCAACAAGAAAATCATAATCTCGTTTACTAATCCTGCCATGAAGCATAGGAAAACCAAGGTATTTCTCAAGAGAGGTGGTTTGTCTTATGCCTGTGATAGACACAATGGAATCAATCTTGCTTCGCCTAGTTGATGCAGAGAAAAAAGCTCTGGATTTCTGAACATTCACCCTTAAGCCTGATCTGTTGGAAAAAGAAGTTAAGATTCCTTCTATGACTGTTGCTTCGGTTGCTGAAGCTTTGGAGAAAATTAAAACATCAGCCGCAAAAAACAAGTGTGAAAGAATTGGCCCATTTCTAGAGATGCTTACAGGTTTCCAAACATTGTTTTCCACAGCCTGCAAAATAGCGTGAGACAGACTCTTCATACAAATAACAAAGAGATATGAAGAGAGGGGATCTCCTTGCCTAAGACCTCTAGAAGGAGAAAAAGAGGGCAACCTCTTACTGTAACGCCCCAAAAATAATAAATTAATTTAATTAATTAATTAAATGAAATTGGGTGGTAGAAATAATAATATAATTATTATTTATTACTTAATAAAATAATTATAGGTGTTATTATATGTGAGCCTTGGTTGGGTTAGAAATAATTAATTTAAGGGGTGGGGTGTAGCATTTGGGCTTAAGCGGTGGAAGCAGGCCCGTGATCCAAGGGCCCAATATGTTAGGCGCATACTTAAGCTAGAAAATTGAGGTGTAGCTCATTTGTGCCAAAAAGAAAGAAAACGTTAATTAGAGAGGGGAGTGAGAGAAGAGAGGCGCGGCCATGGAGAGAGTGAGAAGAGGAAGTCGCAACTTACAAGAGGAAAGGGAGAGGAGTTTCGCGAATCACTCAAGGAGGAAGAGAAGGCTTGTTGGTGTCTTGCAATTCCTTGGAGCCTTGCCTAGTAATTTCGACTTCCATAAGGTTAGGGGGTCCTCTTTTTATCTTTAATAGCTTATGAGCTTGAGTATTGCCTAGAGTTAGGTTTTAGAAAGATTTCTATGAACGAATTGTTGTGTTGTTGATTTAATCGTAGTGTTGTGATATGTGATTAGGACCTTCCTATGTTAAAATCGCATAATTGGTGCTTGATTGTTGCTAAGGTGAATTGCATGTCACATGTTTGAGTATATGACTTGTTGGTGTTTGTTTGGTGAGAATTGAGGATCATGGTGATAATTAAATTATATATATATATATATATTTGGGTGTTTGGTGAATTTAATTTGGTGTTTGAATTGGAAAAGTTTTGATTTTGGGAGTTCCTAGGCGCCTTGGGCGCCATATGCCTTGTTGCTGTTTCTGTGTCTTAGTCATGGGCGCCAGGCGCCCAGCCACTGTGCCCTGCGCCAGTTTTCCATGTGCTGTGTCTGTGTTGCAGAATTGTGTTGCTCGTGTCTAGGCACCATGGGAACCGAGGGTCCCGGAGATTGGGTGCTCGGTTTGCTTTCAAATTTGGTATGGGGGTTCCTGGGCGCAAAAAGAGTCAGTTTCAGGTGTTGGGTCAAAATTTGGCCGTGTGCCTTGTGTCATGGGCGCCAAGGGCCCCAATTTTCTATTGTTCATTTTGCGAAAATTGATACTGGGTTTTCATGTCCAAGCTAAATGGCTCGTGTAAAATAATTTTTGGAGTCATAGGAGTTGTGGTCTGTCTTGGCCTTAGGCGCCTAGTCCATGGGCGCCAATGATTCGTGCCACTTTTTGCCAAAATTTTTGTTGGGTTCTCATATTCTGAGTATTTGGCTCGTACAAAATCAATTTCGAAGTAAAATGAGTTTTCTTGCGTGTTGGCCTTAGGCGCCTAGTGCCTGGGCGCCGTGTTCCCCTGCGCCAGTTCTTGCGCCAGGGAGCCAGCGCCTATGCGCCAATCTGTGTTGCTGTTCCTGGGCGCCAGCGCCTATGCGCCAATCTGTGTTGCTGTTCCTGGGCGCCAGCGCCTATGCGCCAAATTCTGTGTTGCTCCTGGGCGCCCAGCGCCTGGGCGCCAGTTTCCAGAATGTCTAAGTATTTTTCCGATTTTGTTTTTAATGTAACTTTTGACTCGGTTATCCAAATTTAACGGTTCAAAATGCGTTTCGAAGCTAATTTCGGTGTCTATCCAAATATTCTGGTTTTATGCAAAAATGAGTTATTTTACTGGTGGTTCTGGACTGAAGTTGTTCTAGGTGTCTAATTTCAATTTTTATTCATTTTCCCTATGTCGTGTCAAATCCTAAATTGGCCTAATTGAAATTGGTGTTGGTGTGAGTGGTGGGTTGAGTTGGTGAGTGTATTATGGTGTGATTGGTGAGCAGAGGCTTCGGCCTAATTTTAATTGGTGAGCTGATTAATACAATGGTGAGAATACGAATAAAATGGTGAGTTGATTTAATGGTGAATTGATGAATTGTGTGGTGTGTTGTGGTGCATTTTCCATAGCATCTCATGAAACATGTGCATTATTGGTGAGCAGAGGCTTCAGCCTAATTTTATTTTGGTGAGCAGAGGCTACGGCCTATTTGTATTTGGTGACAGATCCGACATGCATGTGCCCGTTGAGTTTGGGTTGCATTTCATGCATAACCATATATTATGTAGTGTTGTTTGGAAATGTAATTTTGATGTGGTTGTTGCCATTGTTGTGAATCGGTGTGTCTGGTTACCTTTTCCTATGCAGTGCTTATTTCCATATGTTATTAATTATGAAAAGAGACTCACCCTACTGCTTTTATGTTGCTTCTTATGTCGGCAACATGCAGGTAATAACCAGTGAAGGTTACCCTTATGCCTTCGTCAGGTAGGAAGTGTCATGCTCTGATACGTAGCACCGGGGGGCGTCTTATGCTTATGTGTTATTGTCTTTATGCTGTTAGACTATTATTGGTGCTGTATTGGTTTTGTTTTCGAACTTGTTATTATTCCGCTGCGGTAGTGACTGTATTTGGTTGATGCGAACTAAACGGTATTTCATGGTGCTATGTATCTTGTGGTTTTAACCGAACTATGAAAATTGAAGTTGTTGATTTAATGAAGTAAGTGTAGCACTCGCTTAGATTGTTTTCAAAAAAAAAAAAAACTCTGATTTTATTAAATAGTAAGGTTATTAGAAAAGGGGTGTTACACTTACCATTCCAAATAAGAGATAATCTAGAAGCACTCACACAATGCATGATAGGTTCAATAGTAACAGAGGGAAAGCCAAACTGATGAAGACAATTCCTTAGGAACTCCCAATTAACATAGTCATAAGCTTTTTCCAAATCAATCTTATATACAACATCTCCTTTCTTTTTCTTAGATTTCCTCATAGAGTGAATCACCTCTTAAAGAATAATTGCATTATCACAAGTTCCTCTACCAGGTAAGAAACTACTTTGATAAGGGCCGATAATTTGATCAAGGAAAGGTCTAAGTCTATTGACCAACAGTTTAGTTATCAACTTATAGATAGTATTGCAGAGACTAATAGGCATGAATACCTTAAAAATTTTGGGGTTATCAACTTTAGGAATCAAAGCAATAAGAGTTTCACCAATTCTAGGATCAAAAGTACCCGTGGCAAAAGCTTAATACACAAGGTTGCAAACATCATGCCCTACTATGTGCCAGTATTATGCTTGAAAAATATACCCTGAAAACCATCTGGACCAGGGGACTTGTAAGCATGCATCTGGTTTAAAGCATTAGTTACTTCATCTCTGGCCACATTTTTTGATAGACATAATTGAGCAACTTCTGTAGCTAAAGTTGGCACCGTAGGTTGAAAATCAGTACCAAAGAGATTCATAAAGAACTTCTGAGCTTCATTTCTGAGAACACCATCATCAGTACACCTATTTCCATCAGGTAAAATAAGGCCATGGATTTTATTTTTTTTCCTCCTCATGATAGTTTGGGCGTGAAAAAATTTAGTGTTCCTATCTCCCAACTTGATCCATTTCTCTCTTGATTTCTGGTACCAAAGTAACTCCTCCTAGAACAGAAGTCTGTCATATTGTTGTTGGAGATCCTGCTTCAAATAGATCAACCGAGTAGAATCAATTCTTTCCAGAGACAGTTGAATACCTTTAATTCTTTTCTCAAGGATGTACTTCTTATGCCTGATATTACCAAAAACATTAGAGTTAAAAATAATTGTGTCTTCTTTTACCTGAGTTAAGCCAGCCACTGGGCAAGGAGTAGTTTTATCCCAGACAGATTTGACAACATTCTGGTAATCCGGATGAGTGATCTAAGCAGCTTCGGTCTTGGGCCATTTCTTTGAGGTAATCCCCCACACCTGAGGAGAAGGGGATTATGATCAGAGTGGAGCCTGCAAAGCACTTCAATAAAGGATTCACGAAAACCAAGGCGCCAAGGCAAGTTAGTAAGCCCTCTGTCCAATTTCTTTTCAATCTTGTGCTGCCCAACGCAATTCCTAGCCCAAGTATAATGAGCACCAGTAGTTGTAATGTCCACCAAATGACAATCATCCATAACTTTAAGCAAAGCATCAACCCTAGTTTGATTAAAATTACCACCCTTTTGTTCACTTGGCAAAAGAATTTCGTTAAAATCCCCAATGATCATCCACAGATTATCTATAGTATTATTTAAAGAACTAAGATGATGCCATAATTCAAATCGCTTGGTATAAGTTGGGCTAGCATACATACCTGTGAGATACCGAAATTCGTTACCAATTGATACCTTCAAGGTGATGGTATCGTGGAAAATGTCCACCACAGATGTTACCACGTTGCTGCCCGATTGCTTAAGAATCAACAAGCCTCCGGATTGGCCTCTAGCTTCAACAATTTCAACTTTGCTGTAACCTGCCTTATTCCAGAACATAGTTATTTTCACAAAAGCACCATGAGTCTCCATGATGATAAGGAAAGTAGGAGAATAACGCTTGATGAGGTCCATCAAATGTCGCTTAGCAGTCTTGTTTAGAGCTCCCCAAATGTTCCAGGAGAGAAATGATACATCTTTGAAGCCTAGCATCAAAAAGATAGGGAATCAGTTCAGCGATGCCGGCACCAAAGAGGCACAATTTACTGGCACATAGCTTGGTGTTGCAGTCCCCCATTGAT
Organism: Astragalus membranaceus; assembly: GCA_039519185.1. NCBI lineage: Eukaryota > Viridiplantae > Streptophyta > Magnoliopsida > Fabales > Fabaceae > Astragalus > Astragalus membranaceus. The sequence goes on from CM076849.1 coordinate 108,372,910, forward strand.
GGGGGTTTCTTGCACATATTCCACTTCATCATCTTGGTGAGCAAGATCGTAAGAATTGTTGCCGGAGTCGCGAAGTTCTTCATCACCGTCGTCATTCTTGGAAGAACGCACAGAGCGATTAAGGAAAGCGCAATTTGTTTTGATATGAATCAGAAGGTGACACCAGAAAAACAGATTTCGTGTGCAGAGCACGGGATCAAACGTGGCAATGAGATAACCTTAACGTGATCCAGATAAAAGGATAATCTAGGTTTGGGACTTTGGGTAGGGTCTTTTGTTATTCTATTCTATCCTTCTATTTTTTTTGTTAAAATTCTATCCTTCTTGTTATACCCCAATTTTGCCCGATCTTTTTATCGTATTTGTTTTAGCCCTGTGTCACAAGCCCATGGCATTTCGAGCGCTGTTTTGTTTTTAATTCGGACCGGTTTGTCTAATTGGGCCTATATCCAACATTTTGGGCTAGATTTTTAGTGGTTTGTCCAATTGGGCCTACGCTCAATATGTTGGGCCAGTTTGTCTAATTTCGGTCTATGTCTAATAGTTTGGGCCAATTTTTAATAAATGGGCTTATGTCTAATATTTTGGGCCTACATCTAGCTTGTTGAGCCTCTCTTTTAATACAAGGGCCTGTGATTGGTATTTTGGACCTAATTTAGTCCTTTGATCAAAAAGCCATAAAAAATATTAAATGAAATCAGAATTAATTAAAATAATATTTACAATACAACAAAATTTCCAAAGGTCCAAATAATACAAAATAGTCAAAAAATACCAAAAAAATAAAAAAAAAATGAAAATTAAAAAATACAAAGATCAGCAGCTGATCCATGGGCTGATTCTTGTTGCCCAAGAGTCCAATAACCTGAAAAAGCAAACAAAATCAGGTCAAAATCAAGAATTCATGGCAAAAAAACCCAATTGGTACCCATAAAATGAGGATGACAACATAGGGAAAAAGGACAACAAAATCAGGTCAAAATCAAGAATTCAGACACGGAGAATTCTCAGTGAATTCATACAGAAAACCATACGCTTTAACAGCAAAATTAGGGTTTCACACTGAAATCCTAATCACCAAAATTCTAAAAAGAAGAAGGGGACACCAGCCATAGCAGCAGTAGTAGCAGCAAGCAGCAGCAAGCAAAAGGAAAATTTCTGAGGCTGGAAAAAAGGTTGGCTACCACTATTTCGTTTTCCCTATACTTTGTCAATTTAAATACATAATAGACCTTTTAAGAACAGTAGCTTTATTATAATCAAATTGTATATAGGAACTAAAAATAATTAGTTTCTGTTTATTGGTACCGTAAGCATTAGAGCTGTGAATAGAGGTAGTTTTGTTTTAATTTTGATACATTAGGGTTTCGGCCTAGTTTTAGGAATCCAGCCAGAAATAGGATAAAAAGGAAACGATATCAAGATACAAAAGCCAGTTCCAGGTTAAAGATTATGTTTTCTGTACGTTGTTTTGTTCATAAGACCGAAATAGGTTAGTAACAAAATTATGGTTTTGTTGATATGTTCTCAAAAAATATAGGCGAAGGTTAACAAAAAAAGAACAGTGAATAAAATCGTAGGGGAATAGAATCAGAAACCAAAAATAAGTAAGAGCACAAATCAAAACAGAGAAATAAAAAAAAATAGAAAAAAAAGAGACGGAAAAATGAGTCAGAACCGTACCAATTCTGACCACCGTAGACGGTGGTCGTCTCCCCCAAAGTGCACTGTCGCTGTTGTTCGACACACCGTCACCGTTGTCACCAACAGACACCGTTGTTGACTCCACGCCGCTGTAAAACCTCCACCGAATTTGTCACAAACCCATCCCTTCGCGTCGTGATCACCGTCTTGGCATCCGCCGTGGATCTCGTCCACCATCTCCTTCGTTCTCTCCCAGTTTCTTCCTATCGTTTATTCTCCCTCTCGCCGCCGCCTTCTCACACTAACACCCTTTCGAGTCCAACTCCAGCAGAAAATCATCACCGTGGACAAACCACCGCCGTTGCACCACCATTCCTCTTCCCTCTCTCTCTCGGTCTTTTAAGAGTTCGCCTACCTCCGGCGAGAATCACGCAAAATTCCTCCCTCACCGGCGCAAGTTTCGCGTCTTCTCTCTCTCTCTCTCTCTCTCTCTCTCTCTCTATCTCTCTCCGTTTCGGGTGTTACGAAATGAAGAAAGTAGGGTGTGGACGGCGCCGCAAGAGAGGGTGAAGGGAAATTAGGTTTAGGTTTCCATTAAAATGCCTTATATAGTGTGGGGACTTAGGGGTATTTCTGTCTTTTCCTTTTATCTCAGAATACTACTTACACCTCTCATTTTGCTGTATACACCCCCCCTGAAAAGCCCATGAATTCGTGGACCAGCATTAACACTGGGCTACTTTACACACTCCCCTTTTAATAATACACTCCCATTCCGTTGACTTCACCCCCATTTTACTATCTCACCCTCTTTTTTCGTTTTTATTTATTTTCTTTTCAAGAAAACAATTATTTTTACAAAAAAACCTATAAAATACATAAATAATTTACTTATTTTCCAAAAAATATAAATAGGGGATTAAGTCGACTGTACAGTCGGGTTAGTCTGCTTTTTAGGTCAATAATGAACCGTTACGGATCATGTCCTAAAATCCCTATTTAAAACAAACAATTTCTAAATTAAAATAAACACAAACACATTTCTTTCCACAAATCAATTTTTCAAATTAGGGGATTAAGTCGTCCGTACGGCCGCGTTAGTCAGCGTTCTAGGACGAGTGAGCCGTACGGCTCAGTAGTCCTAAAACTCCTATTTTAATAAAATCAAACCACCACACATCAAACCATTTTCCAAACTTCAAAAACCCCATTTTTAGAAAATAGGGGACTAAGTCGACTGTACAGACGAGTTAGTCAGCGTTCTAGGACGAATGAGCTGTACAGCTCAATAATCCTAAAACTCCTATATTAAAATAAACAAACTTTTTCTACCCAAGAACTACGTAGCTTTGATTTGTCCATCGTACCTGGAGATACGTAGGAGCAGGGGCCCACTCCTGTCAAGTGCAAAAAACTAAAATTTTTATTAAGTCTTCTTTCTTTTCAATTCACAATAAAAGGGTAAAATAAACATTTTCAAAATTAATATTCTTTCCTAAAACTAGTTAGCAGGTAACCTTCATTAGAAAGGATGTCGTGGGGTGCTAATACCTTCACCACGCATAACCGACTCCCGAACCCTTATCCGGTCTCAAGGACCCTTATCCATTCCAAAAGGGATTTTCCAATGTTTGCCCTCATAATTAAACTCTGGTGGCGGCTTCATTTTTGAACCTTCGAGGAATCCTCACCCCAAATTTTTCGGTCGCTATAGCTGGCGACTTCACTGGGGATCTTTAGAGAGTCAAACCTAGTCTAAATTAGTTGTAGGATCAATCGTTAATTTAATGTTTATTGTTACCCTTCCCCTTTTTCTCTTTTATTTTTATTGCTTATTATTCTTTTGTGATATGAAAACCCTAGGATAGAAGACCACTTTTTTGTATATATGTTTGTTTATTTTGCAGCTTGGGGGGTATTCTTGGTATTTTGCTCCTTCACACACTCCACTAACACACTTTTGCACACACGTGAGATTAGTCCTGTACCCGGACTGGAGAATAACCTAAGTTAGAACGAGACTGCGTAGTGATGGCCTACTGGATGTGCGTCCTGTTGGATGGTCAGGAAAGTCTCACCAAGAGTTTGGTCCCTCTTGAGAATGTTGGCACTCCTAATAGCTTGCCTATTGTTGTGATCAGTGTTCTTAACTGGGGTCGTTGGCTCTAGGAACCTTATGTAGGACTCTTTAGAGCTACCCTTTGAAAGGTTCACGCAACAGACAAGCCCTAGACCTATTCTCTAAGGAACCCTCGTAGGACACAAAAGAGCCTCATACCCCTGCATTTCAAACAAATACTGATACATTTTTCCGGTCTTCTAAAAAGAAAATTTTCAAAAAAAACCTATTTTATTCTTGCAAACATGTCTCATGCATTCTTATTTTCCTTCTTCTCCGCATATCATAAAAAAAAATAAAAACAAACTCATGTTGCATGCATTTCAAAGACCATTGGGGAATCATAAAAAAAATTTTATATAAGAGAGATGGATGAAAGTATAAGCAAAAAACATGCATTTGAAAGTCAGACTACCAGAATCATACTTTACTCTTCGAATAAAAAGTTTAAAATTCCCCAACGCGACACATTCGCATTTCATGCATCCATTTATATACCCATGCATCTGTTTTTTCCCTCTTCCAAAAAAAATTCAAATTCATGTCAAACATCATGCATTCTTTTCTTTCCATGCATTAGAGAATCACTGCGAGTATCATGCATTTTATTTCCTTTCAAAAAAAAAGCACTGTTTAGCCATATAACATAAGAATCTCATTTAGCATGCACCACCGCTCATTGTTGATCATTCGAAAAAACCATCATCAAATAGTGTCGGCATCATATCATTTACAACGACGTTATTATGAACAAAAAAACATCACATCCGTACATCATTTCACCCACGTTCAAATGCATCATTCGTCCATGCATGCATCATTTTCTAAATAAAAAACAAAAAGTCATGTCATTATTCATGCATCATTCATCATCCAAAATATATATTTAGTTAGCAATTTGTTTTTAAGTTATAAATGACGATTTGCATCATCTACATGTTGCATTGTCCCTAAAAAACCAAAAGAAAAACAATTTAGAAAAGTAAGCTTTTAAGTGATTATTCCTTCATGCATTTCATGCATTTGCATCTTCATCATGCATGTCCATCATCGTGTGTTATTCATCCATTACATTTTATTTCATATTAAAAAAAATGATCATACTTTAAAAAAAATAAATTCGACGAGAAATGAGGCTTTCTTGCAAAATGCATTTTAATTGATTCTTCTTCCTTGGAAGAGTTTAGCCTTACAAAACAAGGTCGAACTTAGTTGCAAACTCAAGTTGTTTCAAGACACTCAATTTTTCGAAAAAGTTATTCAATATTTGCAGCTCGTCCACAATTTTTGTCAGCAAAACGATGCATCTCATCCATCCCATGATAAACGATCAAAATAGTCCATTTTGTTAACTAATGTGTTATCAAAAATTCTTTTATCATGTCTCTAACTATGTTAACTCTCTGTGAAGCATTCGTATAGTGAACTTGCATGCGATGTGCATTTGCTCTTGTTTGAGTCAGTTAGTGTCCACACCTTTCCATCCTATCATCATCCCTTGTTCATGTCCAGTCTCACACCGACCACTCTATAAAGTGCATATTCTCCCCACAAGTTCTTAGTTGACTCTTTGGTTTTGTTCCCAATGATGAAATTTCATAAACTAACACTTGGATCCTCCAAACTGGGGCAAATTCGTGATCACTAGGCATCTTGTCAACATTGTATTCCCTTGGTGCAAGTCCTTTACAAAAAAAATAATCAAAAAAAGCCCGTTAGGTTGAAAACTCGCGAGAGCAGCCTAAGCAAAAATTAGGGCATATAAAAAGAAATAAAGAAAAAGAGCATATATATAAAAATAAATAATTTTTTGCTCTTGAGTTAGTCTTTGAGAAAACAAGCAATCATGATTTGAAATGAAGTTTGGTCATCTTCTCACATCCTCAAAAAGCATAAAAAAAATACCCTTTGCAACCCACTTTGAGCCAAAAATCAAAAAAAATCTTTCAATCACCCTAGACAATGATCTATTCCCCATTTAAAGATGGTGCACTACTTTCTTCAGTTTATTCAGCTCAAGAGAAATAGGATGTCAAAAAATGAAAAAATGAAAATTATATATAAAAAAAATGACAAAAGTCTTGAATAAAAAGACGGCATAAATCTTTGAGCTGATACATCATATCATGAAGTGCACCACTGAATAAAAATATCATTTGTCTCATCAATCCCCAAACACTTTGAGCCCAATCACCCATTCTTTCACAAATTATCAACCACTAGCCACATTGCACCGCAAATAAAAAGATCATTGTCTAAAACCCTCAAACACTTCATTGGGCCTACTTATCCTTTCTTTCATGAAAAATCATTGGCTAAACCTCCAAACACTTCTTTGGGACCAATTATCTTCTCTTTTCATAAATCCCTAACCATTGGTACATTACCCCCAACCATTGGACACATTACAAACATTTTCTTTCATGAATCCCTGAATCCCTAACCATTGGCCACATTACCAACCCTTTCTTACATAAACCCCCAACCGTTGGCTACGTTACAACCCTAACAAGTCCATTTTTTTATCAATGGCTGATTGCTTTCGTTTTCTAAAATTTGTAATTTTGGGACAAGTAAGTTTATTTATTTACGATATATTTGCTCCAAAAAAAATAATAAAAAAAATAAAAAAAATTCAAAAGGCTTGCACTAATATCAAGACAAGGTTTAGCGATCACCAAATGAAATTTTCATCATATCAATGGGAGTCATCTTAAAAGAATCAAAAGTTTATACTAGGACCATCACCTAGATCTCAAAGTGGAGCAGTCCCTTCACCCTTCATTCTTCTTGAACTTGTGGAAATTTTCCAGCGTCCATCCCATCCATATACCACACCCAGTCTATATAGCCATACGACCAACTCACAAACCCATTACCCTAACTCTGTCACCTTTCCCCTACCTCACTCGAACTAGAAATATCATTCCAAAGTGGGGCAATCCTGTCACCATTAACCCCTCACTCCGCTCAAAATTGGGGAAAATCGCCCTACACCCATTTCATTCCCTTATTCATATCCATAAAGCCATACCGGGGAAATTTCTCAACCAACTGTCCTAAATACAGCTTTTCGCAAACTCTAGTCAGGGCAACCTTGTCCTTGTCATAGTTGGGGCAACACCAAACGCCATGGGTTGAGACAAAATCTTTTGCCTTCCACCGCTCATTCCAAAGTCATGGCATTACCAATTCATAATTTCCTCTACACCCCTAGTTGTTGTCACCACTAGGAAGGGGCAAGTTATGCATTCACCGCCATCGACTATGATAGGGCAGTCCCACATTTCTTGAGTTGGGGAGAACCTACCTTTCATGACTTTGGCAAAAATCTACCATTCATCCCCTCACGTGTCATTTATATCTGTCCATACTCCGAGTCAACTGACTCATTCATCTGTATTCGCACTACTCTACATGTTCACTAAAACAACGCTTCAAAGAGAGAGAACACAAGTTACTAATATGAAGTTGGAAACTCACTCAGTTAACTTTGTGGACCTAAAATTCAATCGTCATGGGACATCATAATCAAATGGAAGGACAATGTGAACAAGCTTGCAAATGCAATCAAATACTTTTGTGCATCAGTGCATTTGAACGACAACCTTGAGGTTGCCACGTCTGAGTTCAAACCTTTTTCAAGGAATGATTACTTCTCTGCCTCTCACATCAAAAGTCTCATTTCTCATCATTACAAAAAAGTCTCTCTGCATCATCAATAAACCAAAGCGTAAATCATTCCATCATGCAACCATGCATTTCATCGTAGCACCTGAATCTAAGCAGTATAATTGCATTCATATTTTATCTGCATCCGCATACAACCGTTTGTCAACTTTCTCCCATCAGGTTCAACACCCATGGTATACCCATTTCATTCATCATCCCACCAAATACCAATCAGTGCACGTTCATCACATGTATAGCATTGTTTGCTTCGATAGATGTGCCAAGTGCCGGTCTCATCGTTTGCCAAAAGTTTTTTACATCACTAATCATATCATTATACCATGCATGGCATTCGCATCAAAGCATTACATTTGTGTCACATTCGTACTTTGCATTTCATACACTCATTATATACTAAGAAAAAAAAGCAAAAAGAGGAAAAATCGCTCATTCCATTACATCCATCATTAATCAGCACAATCACATTCATATCTTATCTGCATTCACATACGTTGTTCCATCAACTTCAACTCACATCATCTGCCACGTTTCATTCATCCCATCAGACACCTACTATTTCACATACCTATGCATCGTTCATCGCATTTTTAGACATGCCAAATATAGATAGCTTTTCCCTTCTCAGGTAAACGCATTCATTAGGTATGTTCTAAGCAAGTACGCCGTGTGTCAATCCCAATAGTTTGTTCCCTCAAAATCAGTGCTCCAAGCACCGGTCTCATATCACAATTCAGAATCTCACAGCCCCAGCGCTCCTTCAGACCTTCAATGGTCATTCATTCCAGATCGCACGTCGCGTTATCGAGCAACTGACGGATCATCCGACCCCAGGTCCTTCAGACTAGCTGTGTCAGCCTAAGACATGGTGGACGTCCTTCGAGGTGAGCAAATCAGGTCAACGATATGAACTTGCCCCCGCAGCCGCTCGAAAAAGGCCATCCCCCAAGCAGACCGATTTTCTAGTACCATTGCTAGTTTGCGCTCTTTTGGACCCCCAGTGGTCCTTCAAAGCCCCAGTGCACCTTCAGACCCCAAGTGGTCCTTCAGGGTTTAGGCAACCCCTTGGAGCCCCAGTGTTCCCTTAGAGCCCAAGCGCTCTTTCAGAGCCCCAGTGCTCCTCCAGATCCCTAGTGATCATTTCTTTATTGTTCCCGGTTACCACGCCAAGTGTTAATCGTCCCTCTTTTCCCTAACTCATCTTCCCCCTAAGCGGACAAAATTAGAGTCTATTCTCTTTATTTTTATTTCTACGACGAAAATCTGACGACCATTCACCTTTTCTAGTAAAATATAAATAAAGAGGGGCAGCTGTTATACCCCAATTTTGCTCGATCTTTTTATTGTATTTGTTTTAGCCCGTGTCACAAGCCCATGGCATTTCGAGCACTGTTTTGTTTTTAATTCGGGCCGGTTTGTCTAATTGGGCCTATATCCAACATTTTGGGCTAGATTTTTAGTGGTTTGTCCAATTGGGTCTACGCTCAATATGTTGGGTCAGTTTGTCTAATTTCGGTCTATGTCTAATAGTTTGGGCCAGTTTTTAATAAATGGGCTTATGTCTAATATTTTGGGCCTACATCTAGCTTGTTGAGCCTCTCTTTTAATAGATGGGCCTGTGATTGGTATTTTGGACCTAATTTAGTCCTTTAATCAAAAAGCCATAAAAAAATATTAAATGAAATCAGAATTAATTAAAATACTATTTACAATACAACAAAATGTCCAAAGGTCCAAATAATACAAAATAGTCAAAAAATACCAAAAAAATAAAAAAAAAACAAAAATTAGAAAATACAAAGATCAGCAGCTGATCCATGGGCTGATTCTTGTTGCTCAAGAGTCCAATAACCTGAAAAAGGAAACCAAATCAGGTCAAAATCAAGAATTCATGGCAAAACAACCCAATTGGTGCCTATAAAATGAGGCTGACAACACAGAGAAAAAGGACAACAATTCACAGACCCAAAAATTCAGACACAGAATTCTCAGTGAATTCATACAGAAAACCATACGCTTTAACAGCAAAATTAGCGTTTCACACTGAAACCCTAATCACCAAAATTCTAAAAAGAATAAGGGGATAGCAGCCATAGCAGCAGTAGTAGCAGCAAGCAGCAGCAAGCAAAAGGAGAATTTCTGAGGCTGGAAAAAAGGTTGGCTACCACTATTTCGTTTTCCCTATACTCTGTCAATTTAAATACATAATAGGCCTTTTAAGAACAGTAGCTTTATTATAATCAAATTGTATATAGGAACTTAAAATAATTAGATTCTGTTTATTGGTACCGTGAGCATTAGAGCTGTGAATAGAGGTAGTTTTGTTTTAATTTTGATACATTAGGGTTTCAGCCTAGTTTTAGGAATCCAGCCAGAAATAGGATAAAAAGGAAACGATATCAAGATACAAAAGCCAGTTCCAGTTTAAAGATTAGGGTTTCTGTACGTTGTTTGGTCATAAGACCGAAATAGGTTAGTAACAAAATTATGGTTTTGTTGATCTGTTCTCAAAAAATATAGGCGAAGGTTCACAAAAAAGAACAGTTAATAAAATCGTAGGGGAAAAGAATCAGAAACCAATTCCGACCACCGTAGACGGTGGTCGTCTCCCCCAAAGGGCACTGTCGCTGATGTTCGACACACCGTCACCGTTGCCACCAACAGACGCCGTCGTTGACTCCACGCCGCTGTAAAACCTCCACCGGATTTGTCACAAACCCATCCCTTCGCTTCGTCATCACCGCCATGGCATCCGCCGTGGATCCCGTCCACCATCTCCTTCATTCTCTCTCAGTTTCTTCCTATCGTTTATTCTCCCTCTCGTCGTTGCCTTGTCACACTAACGCCCTTTCGAGTCCATCTCCAGCAGAAAATCATCACCGTGGACAAACCACCGCCGTTGCACCACCATTCCTCTTCCCTCTCTCTCTCGGTCTTGTAGGAGTTCGCCTACCTCCGGCGAGAATTACGCAAAATTCCTCCCTCACCGGCGCAAGTTTCGCGTCTTCTCTCTCTCTCTCTCTCTCTCTCTCTCTCTCCCTCTCTCTCTCAATTTTGGGTGTTACGAAATGAATAAAGTAGGGTTAAGAGGGTTTGGCCTGTGGACGGCGCCGCAAGAGAGGGTGAAGGGAAATTAGGTTTAGGTTTCCTTTAAAATGCCTTATATAGTGTGGGGGCTTAGGGGTATTTCTTTCTTTTCCTTTTAACTCAGAATACTACTTACACCTCTCATTTTCCTGTATACACCCCCCTGAAAAGCCCATGAATTCGTGGACCAGCAAATTAACACTGGGCTACTTTACACACTCCCCTTTTAATAATACACTCCCATTCCGTTGACTGCACCCCCATTTTACTATCTCACCCTCTTTTTTCGTTTTTATTTATTTTCTTTTCAAGAAAACAATTATTTTTACAAAAAACCTATAAAATACATAAATAATTTACTTAATTTCCAAAAAAATATAAATAGGGGATTAAGTCGACTGTACAGTCGGGTTAGTCTGCTTTTTAGGTCACTAATGAACCGTTACGGATCATTTCCTAAAATCCCTATTTAAAACAAACAATTTCTAAATTAAAATAAACACAAACACATTTCTTTCCACAAATCAAAATTTCAAAATAGGGGATTAAGTCAGCCGTACGGCCGGGTTAGTTAGCGTTCTAGGACGAGTGAGTCGTGCGGCTCAGTAGTCCTAAAACTCCTATTTTAATAAAATCAAACCACCACACATCAAACCATTTTCCAAACTTCAAAAACTCCATTTTCAGAAAATAGGGGACTAAGTCGACTGTACAGACCTTTAGTCAGCGTTCTAGGACGAATGAGCTGTACAGGCAGTACAGCTCAATAATTCTAAAATCCCTATATTAAAAAACACGAATCAACAAACTTTTTCAACCCAAGAACTACGTAGTTTTGATTTCTCCATCGCACCTGGAGATACGTAGGAGCAGGGGCCCACTCCTGTCAAGCGCAAAAAACTAAAATTTTTATTAAGTCTTCTTTCTTTTCAATTCACAATAAAAAGGTAAAATAAACATTTTCAAAATTAATATTCTTTCCTACAACTAGTTAGCAGGTAACCTTCATTAGGAAGGATGTCGTGAGGTGCTAATACCCTCCCCCACGCATAACCGACTCCCGAACCCTTATCCGGTCTCAAGGACCCTTATCCATTCCAAAAAGGATTTTCCAATGTTTGCCCTCATAATTAAACTCTGGTGACGGCTTCATTTTTTAACCTTCGAGGAATCCTCAACCGGATTTTTCGGTCGCTACACTTTTATTTGTTAAAATGGGTTCTGGGATGGAATTCATGAAGGGTGAAGATAAAAATCTAGGGTACAAGATTGCCACTCCGTTTTAATAAATATAAAAGATATTTTATAAATGTAATGCCACGTTAACTATAAGATATTCACATCGGCTTTTGAGAAGACCAACAATTAATAAATTAGGGGGACCTAAATTGCCCGAAAAAAAATAACGGGTCTAAATTTGTGAATCGAACATAACATGAGGACCAAAAGTGCATTAAGCCAAATATTTTTAACTGCACTTTTAGCTAGTTTTTGTTTGCACTTTTAGTCACCAAAAAATTTACTCTAGAGTGCTTGGATGAGATAGTTTGTTCTCTTTCCAGCTGAACCAAAGTACTAGGTTTGAATCCACCTTGGGAAGGCAACAGCGTTAAAACTCATAGGGGAGAGCTTTGCTGCTCATCATGGTCTTATCTGGCTCGAAGGATTGGGAGATAAAAAGTACAATTTAACCTTTAAGACTCTACGAGATACAATTTATGGTATATCACTCTTCTAACCTTTAAGACCCTACGAGATACAGTTTGGTCTTTTATCTCTTATTTTTCTCACTTTGGTCCTTTATCTTTCATATCTGTTTCCTTTTGTTCCATTAAAATAAAAACTCAAAAATGAAGAACACTATGAATGTCTTCAAGCACACCATGGTCCTTTCGATTTCTTGTTTCGTGAATAACTCATGCAATCGGTTTATTTGAATATTCAGTACATATAATTTTTGAAAATATGGTTAATGTTTATTATTGTTTTGCTTTTGGAATAGTATGTGTAAATATTATAAGTGATCAGCATAATTTCCTTGCTATAACTACGTTACAATTTTTAAAATATCTTTAGTGTTTAGAAATAATTATTTTATAGGTTCTTACGAGGAAAAAGTTATACGGTGAAATAATGGTTAAAGTGCTCCTGGGGTCCCTTATCTTTATTTAAAGTAACGAATTAGTTTTTTATGTTTTTTTTGTCCCAAATAAGTCCTTTATCTTTCAAATTTTTGACACATAAATCCTTTTCCGTTAACGGTGCTGATTTATGTGTCAAAAAAAGGATTTATGTGTTAAAAATTTAAAACATAAAGAACTGATTTAGGACAGAAAAGGATTTATGTGTCAAAAATTTAAAACATAAATGACTGATTTGGGACAAAAAAAAAGATAAAGGACCAAATCGTTACTTTAAATAAAGATAAGGGACTCCGGGAGCACTTTAACCCTGAAATAATTTTTCCTTCTATGAAGTTATTAAAATTTCTTTAGTGCGTCGCAGTATTTGAAATCTCTTCGTCATATCTTTCGGTGATGAAACATTAAACGTTGTGGGTATAGTATCTTTTAGCACATTGATACTGTATCAATTTTTTGCTAGTAATTTTATTATTTATATATGATAATTTCATTTTGTATCTCGACCGGAAAATATTATGTGTTATCTAAAATATTTTATTACCTTTAAGCATGTATGTAGTGTTTTAACATTTTATTATTTATAAATAATTATTATAATCTTAAGGCCCCATGGGATATAATACTTATCGCTATTATTTTATAAATAAAGTGATACTAACATTGTACAGTTGTCCCGAAAGAGATTTGAGCTTCGTTCCATGAGCTTACAAGGGCAAGCTCTTAACATTGAATTAGCACTTTCATTGACATTAATTTCATTGTCTTTGTCTGCATATGAATTTTATTAATATCCTGTTTACCAATAATTAAATTTTTATACTTTTGTATCCCCATGAAAAACAATACATATTATCGGTTAATTGCGTATCAATTTTTTAAAGTGTTTAACAAACAAAGTTTTGACATATATGCGTAAAAAGGAATAAGACGGGTACAGATGCACCAATTCTCTAGTAGTACGAATTGAAAGTGTGTTACTCAAGCACTACTGAAAAAATACTTTTGGAATCGGTTATTTCACACATTTTAAATCGGTTATTGGCCGATTAGTATTCCTCCGATTCTAAAAGTGTGACATTTTTAATCAGTTAAATAACCGATTCAAAACATGACATTCAAAATCGGTTATTTAAACAACCGATTTTAAATGTTAAAAAAAACAGACATTTAAAATCAGTTTTTTACATAACCGATTAATGTCCCTTTTTTAATTTTTTTGGCACCGGCGCTTGTTGTTCCTTTTTTTCGATAATTGACTTATTTGCTACCAAGCTAGACATTAGAAAATTACATTCACCAATTGTTACTATTGTTCTCTACAGATTCAGCAACAACAGTCATTACTAAATACAAAAAACAACCATAAAAATCCTTTTAATTAATACACCTGAGTGGCAAACACCTTGCATATTCCTACTGCAACCTTCAAACTTGATACCCTATATATCATTATTTGAGGCTCAACTTAAAAACAAGAAAAGATACTAAACCAATTGTTAAATACTGGCCAAGAATATTTCCTCTTGAATGAACTGATGCCACTAGCTTAAGAGAGAGAGAATGTGAAAGTTCCTCTCTCTCTCTCTCTCTATGAATTGCCGTGGAGTTATGTGCAAAGTGGATAATACATTTGCGACTTACGCTATAAATACTCTCGTCAATGCTAGTGTATTCCCCATTAACGTTCATCCGCAATAATGGCTGAGAATAGAAGTTCACCCTCTCTTTCCCCAAACTCTGAGATTGAAGCTTCAGAGAATATACCCTCGAAAAATGGGCTGTAGTCAACACCAGCACCATCCCAATTCCCAACCCTCCTTAGGTAGAGCGCTCTCTACCCCTCGTCATGTTGCAATGGACAACATGACACCCTACATCTTCGAAACAGGTGAAATAAACACCTCTATGAAGTTAATCCTCCTAGAATTCCCTCTTGGATCTAACATCCCTAAGACCCTAATCAATTTAGCTCGGCAGCATAATGCTAACCTCATCATGCTAAGCGGTTTGGGTCCTGTGTGAAACATTATCCTTCTTAACTTTGTCTCACATGCCCCATAGGCCTGGACACCGGCGGTTTTGGGCGGTTTCGGGCTAAAACCACTCATCCGGCCAAAACCGCGGTTAAGAAACATAGACCCAAATCCACCCAAACGTTTTTCGGATTATGCGGGTTCGGTTTGGCGGGTTTTTTGTTAAAACAATGGGCAGCGGCGGGTTTGGACTTAAAAGAATTTAACAAAGATCAAAGATGAACAAAGGAAGGAGGAAGAAGATGAATAGTAAATAACCAGAGAGAGCGAGGAAGATGAACGATTTTAATTGCAAGGCTATAAAAAATAATAAAATAAGTTTTGCTTTTCAAAAAAGTGAAATGGTGTGATTGACTTTCAAAAAGCACCGTGTGAAGGATGTGTGCCAGTGTGGGATAGTGGGAAAAAGTTGGAAATTTAGAAGTATGTGAGAGATGTAGTCGTGACTCGTGAGAGAGAGACATTTTGTTGCATCACCAAATCACGTGCGTTCATTTTTTTGACAGAGTTGTTTTTCGGTCGGGCCCGGGTGCCAACGGGGAGAGGAACTGAACTTGCACCCCCCCAACCCAACTCTGACAAACCGAGTTTTTGACCCGCAAACTGACCAGCCTGTTTTAAAACCGCCCAATGCAACCCATTTCCTCGGTTTCTCGGCTATGTGGGCAGGTTGCTGCATCTTGTCCAGGCGTACCCCATATTTATCTATTCAAGGACCCGTTGAGATGATCTCGCTCTCGGGGATTTATGTGACCTTTTTCCTCTTTTGCTATTTCCTTATCTGGCCCCTCGGGACAACAGGTCATTGGAGGAATTATTGGTGGGAACGTCATGGCAGCCGGCCATGTTTTTGTCAACGCAATTCTTTTTAAGAATCCTGAAAATCAAGAAGATGATGAGTCTGCTGCGGATGTTGAAGATAATGATCAATCTACTGCGGATGTCATCATAAATGATAATCACGCTGCCGTGGACGCCAACATTGCCAACACCTAGATTATTGACGTGTCTGCTTTTTATGTTTTCCTTGTCTTGTTTTGAGTACTTTTGATAATGATCGTATAAAATTGAGTGTCTTGTACTATTTACAATGGTTTCAACACCCTCTAAGTTTCAACACCCTTTTTTTTCATTTTTTAACACTCCACATCATCTTCTCTCTCTTCCACCTAATAATTCAACACTCATTCAACTTTTACTCACTACAATGGTTTTGTTTAATAAAATTCAACACCCTACCCAACCACTTTTATTTCATATTCTTATTTTCTTTTATGTTTTTGTTTTTGTGATTACATTTAATAATAATTATCGATTGAAATAAATTTAAAATAATTAAGAGTTAAATAATTTATTTTAATTTTTTTCTAATTTAATAATTTATTTTAATTTTATTTTTCAAAAAACTTAAAATGCAATACAATAAGCACACACACATAACTTAATTAGTACAATAGACTCAACTCACAAACAAACTATTTAATCACGAAACATTCCGAACGTTGCCCATATGTGTTTGGATTAGATGAAGGCATGATGAAATTTGGAGGAAATCCATAATTTGGTATATTTTGGGGACCTTGTTGGTTGGAAGATTGATTTGGAAATCTATAGTTGTTGGGATTTGGGTAGTTGAAAAGGTAATTAGTAGAATTTTGGGTGTTAAAAGGGTTATTGTTGGGATCCATTTCACTAACAAGATGTTTAAAGCTAGTTGAAAGAAGGCTAAATAGAAAAATTAGAGGAAAAATGTCGAATTTTTTTGTGTGTCCAAATCAAATGAACCAAGTCTCTATTTATAGAGAAAAAAAATGATGAATTTTGGTGAAAAAAAATAAAAAAATAAATTGATTTACTATGAAATAATTGACCCCAAATAATTAAGATGAGATAAAAATCTGAAAAAACTCAACAGCCAATCAGAGCGCGCCACTGCTTCCCTTCTCTTCCGCGCGGGCCCTACATCAGCAGCTTTCAACAAGTTGAATTAATTCAACTCCAAACAATCCATCTCACCTTCAACAACTTATTCAACACCCCCACTACACCATTTCAACTACTTAATATAAAATTCAACAACCCCATTGTAACTAGTCTTACAATTGTGTTTTATTGACGAGTTCGGTCGAAACTATTGTGTTTTATTGAAGAGTTCGGTCGAAGCGAGAAAAAAGAATTAAAAACTATCTTATAAAAATTGTTTATTTTTATGCATGACAGGAGTGGTCTAATACTCTTATGTGTTTTTTTGTGCGATGGAGAAATCAAACGATATTAAGTGCTTGGGTTCAAGATGTTTATATGTTGGTTTATTATATTTATATTTTTTTTTTAAAACAATTTTTAGGAATTTTTTGCAGTACAATACATACATCCATGAAAGCCCATTACGTGGAAATAAAAGGGGATTCTCAGTTAGTGATTAAACAAACTATTGGCGAATATAATTGCTATAATGCTAAGCTGAGAGAATTGCGCACCTCAACTCACGACTGGTTAAGGTTGTTTGCCGATGGTGTTATTTGAGAGCTTTGTGCCTCTTGTATCTTCTCGTGGAAGATCACTTATTTGGATCTTATCAAAGGCATCGATTTCTTTGTGGCGATTCTTCACATGACTTATCATTTCTCTGTTCTTCTTAGAATTGAGAGTGTGGCGCCTTTCTTTTTCCATCTTCTATCTTCTCCATCTTTTTACTTTTTGTTATTTTGAATTGTCTTTTGCTCGTATCTTTTAATTTTATTATTCACTCAAGGATAGATCCTAATTTCTACATATGTTCCTTTCACGGATCTTATCATGTGGTATCAAAGCCAAGGATCCTAGAGTGAATTTTTGATTTTTTTTTATCATACTGGAAAATTATCATCGTTCTTCCAAATGGACATGATGGAGGGAAGACAAAGAGATTATGCCATATATATTAGAGATTTTGTGATGGATCCAGATTATGTGAAATATCTTTATGAAAATGGGCTAAAAAAGGAGGTAAAAAGAGTGGAAAAGATAGCCTTGAGAGAAAAGATGAAATTGAAGAAAAAAAGTGAAGAAAAAATGGAGTGTGTCATTGAAAAGAAAGAGGAAAAAGATTCGAGGAAAGAAGAGAATGAAATTGAGAGCATTCTTGTGACTGTCCAAAAGTCAATTATTCCTACTATTATTTCTTTTTCTACTTCTAGTTCTCTTCAAGTTACTCATGTATCTTTATCTCAAAGAGAAGTTGGTGAGAGAATTTAAGAGGAGTTCATATTAAAAGGAAAAGAGGAAGAGAATGCCAAAAATAATATTTCCCAATTTAAAGAAGAAAATAACAACAAAAAGAGCATGGAAAATGTGAAAATAAAAATTGAAAGTTGTCTTGAGATTGAACATGTGGGAAAAGAGGAATTATTGTCATGGAGTTTTACAAACATCTTTCTGCATAATTGTGTTTGTTTGCCTACTAATGCTACTTCTATATGTAGCAATTCTCATTCTATTTTGAAGGAAAATGAAACAACAATTCCAAGAGTTGTACCCCAAAAAATTTCACAGAATTGTGTTTGAGCGTGGAGGATGATGATGATTTCCTAAAGCAAGAAATTCGAGGACGAATTCTCTTGAAGAGGGAGGGAATGATGACAACCAATAAGGGCCAACTTTAACAATAAGAAATCACTCAAATAAGTACTTGCACTAGGAGTTGTTCCAGTTGAAGATTGCACCAAATCGGGTCTTATTTCTACAATACTATGAAGATCCGTTTAGCCCAACTTGATGTCAACAATTTGGAAAAGCCCAATGCACATGATCAAGGAGAATTCATGGGTTGCCCAATTTATGCTATTTTAATTTTAATTTTCGGATTTATTTTGGCTGAATAAGGTTAAGTGTCTTTTGATCCTTCCTAAGCTAGTTTATGGGATTTAAAGACTTTCTAAGTCATTATAGTGGCTAGTGGGAATTTATTTTCTTTTTGTGTTTTCTCCTTTTCTCTATCTATTTTTTCATGTGTTTTCTTCAGCCAATCACCAACCTTATACTTCTCAAGTGAATTTTCCAGAAATTCATTTTTATAAAACATGTCTCTATATCTAGAATTCCACATGATGCAAAGAAAAAATTATTCAACCCAACAACTACGTGGAAATAAAAGGGGATTCTCAGTTAGTGATTAAACAAACTACTGGCAAATATAAATGCTATAATGCTAAGCTGAGAGAATCGCGCACCTCAACTAACGATTGGTTAAGGTTGTTTGCCGATGGTGTTATCATGCACGTCCCAGAGACGAGAACCAAGAGGTAAGTGATCTAGCTCAACATGCCTCTAGGTACAAGGAAATGGTAGTGGAGGTCATGCAGCAGGATGCCACATTGGTGGCCGAGCAGGACCCGGTCAATGCCTGGATAAGGATGCTGATGGATTATTTGCGGAAGCCTTCTACTGGGACTAATTTCAGAATCAAGCAGAGAGCTCTATATTACGTCCTGGTAGGTGATGAGTTGTACAAGAAAAGTGCTAATGGGATGTTGTTACGATGCCTCAATAGGAAGGAATCATACTTGGTCATGGCTCAAGTGCTCAAGTTCATGAGGGGGTCTGTGGCTCTCATAGGTCTCGACCCATCATGAAATGGCTGATCTACAGGTATGGATACTATTGTCCGACCATAACGGCCGATTGTTTCTAGTATGCTAAAGAGTGTGAGGCTTGCTCGCTTCGTCCATTCAAAGGGTCCCTGCGTATGAACTCGACCCCATTGTCAAGTTGTGGCCGTTCGGAGGACGCGTTATGGACATGATTGGCAAGATATACCCTCCGAGCTTCAAAGGACATAAATTTATCATTGTAGCCACATTCTATCTCACCAAACGGGTGGAAGCCATGCCGATGGGTAATGTCAATCAGGCTGCAGTAATAAGGTTCATTGAAAACCATATTATACATAAGATTGGGATTCCCGAGACTATTACTGCTGACCAAGGTACTATGTTCACAGGAGAACGAGTGGTGGCCTTTTGCGCAAGAGTATGGCATTAAAATGAGGCACTCGACGCCTTATTATGTCCAGGTTAATGGACAAGGTGAGGCCACCAACAAAGTCATTATTGAGCTCATCAAATAGAACATAGAAGATAAACCCAGGAGGTGGCATGAAATTTTAAATGAAGTCTTATGTGCTCTGAGGAATTCAAAGTCTACAGCTACTGGGATGACTCCCTAGTGTATGGGCAGGATGTCGTACTGCCGCTTGAAATTAGTGTTTCATCACTAAGGGTGGCTTAGCAACTCTCACTCGGCTTAGAGGAGTATCAACAAGCCATGTTGATGGAGTTAGATTCGGTGGACGATGACAAGTTTGCTGCCCAGCAAAATGGAACTGAATAAGATTAAAATGGCCTGAGCCTACAACAAACACGTCAAGCCTAAGAGGTTTGTTGAAGGCGACCTAGTGTGGAAAACTATCTTGCCGATTGGCATCAAACACCCCAAATTTGGCAAATGGTCACCAAATTGGGAAGGATCATATATTGTTAGCAAAGTCTATGATGGGGGCGCATATAAACTAATCTCCATGGAAGGAGAGGAATGTGATTGGAAAATCAATGCCAAGTATTTAAAAGCATACTACCCTACTATTTGGGAAGGCATGCAAGAGGCAACTTAATTAGAGAACAGTAATGTCAAAGTGGATCGCCACACACCGTGGCTTAGTGTATGAAATTTTTGGCAAAAGATGATCACTTACTACCCTCCACTCCCTCGGCGGCCGAATAAGTTTCAATTCTGGTAGCAGCTTCTATATCAGGTGCTGCCGAGGACGAGGAAACATGAACTGTCACTCCAACTTCTTCCATTTCTGCTTCTGTTTCAATCGCTCCACCTGGTGCTCCAACAACTTCCACCACAGGATCGTCCGACACATTCTCCTTCAATACTTTTGCTTCAGCTTCACCAACGACACTAATCCCCAAGGCGCACGTATCTGGCACATTGGTTGCCAGAGTGTCCTCTGGTCTTGAAGGTTCTGAGGAAGGAGGTTTGTCCTCGACCATGGGCTGAGCATCGATCTGGTCCAAGGGTGTGTCTTCAACTTCAAGGATTACTGGGGAAAATACCTACTCGTAGGAGGTGCACAATTCACCCCATGCTACCACCACTCTTATTATCTCATCCCGGATCCTCTGTAGGTCAAGGTACAATCCTTCTCTTTGGGGTTTGAGGACGTTCAGCTTTCGATCAAGGGATGAGTTACGGCGAAACAATTGTTGGAGAATGGAGGAGATGTATTTGAGTTTTTGAGTGGCTGCGAAATGTTGTGGATCGAGGGAAGCTAACTCTGCTTGTAGGGATATGATGGTTTTCTCAATAGTTTGGATTCTTCTGTCGATTCTCTTTTTCTTGACCAATAAGGTATTTTTCTCTCGGTCAAGGGAAAGAAAGGTTGTCTTGTAATCATCCTTCTGGGCTTAAATGTCTGATAATTCTTGCAGAGAAGCTTGAGCGACTCCTTCGGTAGACTTGACTCTAAGAAAGAGGCTCGAGAGGTTGCCAAGTTGAAGGGCTATCTGCAGGAAGGCATTCTTCTTCAAATCAGATACCTCGGCAGACTCCGCAAGCCTGAATAGGGAGGCCTTGAGCTAGGCCACTTGGTTTGGATCGGTAGGTATTTTCCCAGCATGGGCAGTTTCTACTTTCTGCAGATTGGCATCCAAAAGAGAAATCGCCACAAGCGGAGTATCTAGGATCAAGAAGTAACGAGCCAGTTCTTCTTTGATTACGATTGGCTTTGAAATGGTGTCTTGGCATACTGGGGGAGAAGGGGGAATTAAGACTTCATCTTCAAACAAAACCTGGGCTGTAGGTGATTGTGTTCCCTCAGTGTGGGCCTGAAAAGTAAGGACGGGCCAGGGTCGGTAATAGTGTAGTGCTAAAGAGATTAACTAAAATAATGAAGATGAAACTTACCAATCCTCGTGCTGGACTTTGCCTTGGCTGAGAGGGAGACCCTTCCTCCGATGGGTTGTAAGGATTCTGCAGCAGGCGCCGAGTGTTAGAATGAAATTAGATGTGGTTCTACAGATAAGGGGTAAATGATAAACTTACCAGTAGCCTTTTTAGTTGAGAGTTGTTCTTCAGTAGTAGGAGATGCAAGGCATGGAGGTGTCTGGACAATCAAGCTCTGGGTCTGTTTCCGCTGCAAGAGAGGAACATTATCTTCTTCATCATCGAGGTGGACAATTGTTGGTTCTTAGGCTGCACAGGGAGAACTATTAACCGAGGATAATAAAATTACTAGAGGCAGAGAAAAAGTCCCTGTCGTGACCGGGATCCCGACGTAGACGGCCCAAAAATCGATATTTCAGGGAGTCGCCACCCAATTTATTAAATAGGGAAAATAGAGAAAAACCTACCTTAAAATTAATGGTCTGCGTAAACTAGGTTGGAGTCGGGAGTCGGTTATGCATAAGGAAGGGCGAAAACTTAATTCCACTACACCCCTAGTACATCCGTCCTAAGACGGTTACCCTAAATCTGATTCTGCAAATATAAATTACGAATTTATTTGTTTTACCCAAAAATAAAATAGTAGAGAATAATAAGGGCTAATTTAGAAAAGTTTAATTTTGACTTGACGGGGAAGCCCCGCTCCTACGTATCCTCTGGTGCAATGAGGAATTCAAAAGTCACGTAGTTTTTCCTGAAAAATTTTGTTGGTTGGTATTTTTTAATATAGGGATTTTAGGATTATTGAGCTGTACAGCTCATCCATCCTAGAACGCTGACTGACCCGTCTGTACAGTCGACTTAGTCCCCTATTTTATAAAACTGGAGTTTTTGGAGTTTTGGAAAATGATTTTATGTGTGTTGGTTTGATTTTATTTGAATAGGGATTTTAGGACTCTTGAACCGTACGGTTCCTTTATCCTAGAATGCTGACTAACCCGTCTGTACAGTCGGCTTAGTCCTCTATTTTCGAAAAATGGAGTTTTTGATTTATGGAAAGAAATATGTTTGTGTTTATTTTGATTTAGAAATTGTTTGTTTTAAATAGGGATTTTAGGACATGATCCGTAACGGTTCATTAGTAACCTAAAAAGCTGACTAACCCGATTGTACAGTCGATTTAGTCCCCTATTTATATTTTTTTTGAAAATGAAATATTTATCTATTTATTTTTATAGGTTTTTTTGTAAAAGGAAATAATAAAAACGAAAACAGAGGGTGCAATAGTAAAATGGGGTGCAGTTTGCAAAAAGGGAGTTGTATTATTGTTTGCTTGAATGCAAAAGCATTAAACTCCTTTGTGTCCTAGAGGGGTCCCTTTGGGAATAGATCTAAGGCTTTTTCTATCAAGTGAACCTCTCAAAGGTAGCTCTATAGAGTCCTAAATAAGGTTCCTAGAGCCAACGACCCCAATTAAGAACACTGATCAACAACAATAGGCAAGCTATTAGGAGTGCCATCATTCTCAAGAGGGACCAAACTCTAGGTGAGACTTTCGTGACCACCCAACAGGACGCACATCCAGTAGGCCATCACTACGCAGTCTCGTTCTAACTTAGGTTAGTACAAGACTATTCTCACGTGTGTGCAGAAGTGTGATAGTGGAGTGTGTGTAGGAGCAAAATGTTAAATATACCCCCTAGTTGCAAAACAAACAAACACATATACAGAAAATAATAGTCTTCTACCCTAGGGTTTATATCAAGCATAAAATAAAGATATACAAAAAAAACTAAAGAAATAAATAAATAATCAATAAATATGTACATAAATAAATAAATAAATAAATAAATAAACAAATAGATATAAATAAATAAATACAAAACTAACCTCAAACTAATGAACGCGATGAACGCCGAACCGGACCGAGCAGAGACCAGGTCAACTGCGAACCGGACTCAAGCTAATGAACGCGATGAACGCCGAACCGGACCGAGCAGAGACCAGGTCAACTGCGAACCGGACTGCTTTGAGAATCGAAAAACCGATTCAAAAAAATTACAAAATAATCAAAGACAGATTTTTAGTGTCTGGACCGCAAAGGCTAGCCCAAAAGATCACTTAATCTGCCAATGACTCCCCCCTCCAAACCTTCACCTCTCAACCTCTTTTATAGTCAATTGCTATAGGGTTGTTGTTTCTTGCAAGCAATGTGGGACTAAAACAAGATAGAGAAAGCAATTCCCACTTAGAGAACGCAATTCTCGTTTTTTTCAAACCTGTCAACGTAAAAGCGCGATTCCGGATTCGTTAACCGTTGGATCGTCTTTGTTTTTTGACAGAAGGTTCGTGAGACATATATCTTCACTTTCACCGTTCGGATCGTCGAAACGAGGTCTGAGGAGAGAGAAATTGCCTTCGCAATAGCTGTAGTTTTTGGTCCGTTTTTTCTCAAACCTCTCACCGTAAAGGTGCGATTCCGGATTCATTAACCGTTGGATCATCTTTGTTATTTGACAGCAGGTTCGTGGGACATGTGTCTCCACTTTCAACGTTCGGATCGTCAAAACGAGGTCCGAGGAGAGAGAAATTGCTTTCGCATAGTAGCTAAAAACTAAAACCCGAAAATACCCAAAAGCGACTACTTTTTGTAATAATAATTTTTTTATTGCACCTCCCCTTTTTTATTTTCTTTTGTAATTTTTATTATTTCTTATCTATTTATTTTTTTATTTTTTGTTTTTTAATTAAAGATATTGTAACAAGAAAAATAAATTAAATCTACTTTGTAATTTTTTGAATTAGCATATATATTTTTTTTAATTTTTGTTTAACCACTAAAAAAGGTAATAATAACGCAAAATTAGTAAATTAGCGCAAAATGACCTATTCGAGGGATTATGAATCAAATATACGCGAAAAACATAATTTTGTGATTTTTTTTTGAAAAAGTAAATATGTACCGGTTAAAATTGGGTGTTCACAGTTGCCCCTCTGTGCTTACTTTCTTATGAGATAATACATAAAACTATGTTTTCTTGTTTTATCTAAGTAAGGAATAAGTACAGATATGAACCCCAATTTTAATCGGTGAAATATGCACAATTGTCTTTTGACTGTTGAAGTTAAATGGGTAACAAGAAATACAAACAGTGCCAGAGCTGAATCGATAGCACGAAGTTTCAAAACAATGTCAGGGCAAGACCGATAGCACAAAATTTAAAAACAATGTCAGGGAGAAACCAGTAGCATGAAAATCAAAGACAATGCCAGGGCGAGACCGATAGCACAAAATTAAAGACAATGCCAGGGCGAGACCGATAGCATGAAAATTAAAGACAATGCCAGGGCGAGAGCGACAGCATGAAAATTAAAAACAATGCCAGGGCGAGACCGATAGCATGAAAACTAAAGACAATGCCAGGGCGAGACCGATAGCACAAAATTAAAGACAATGCCAGGGCGAGACCGATAGCATGAAAATTAAAGACAATGCCAGGGCGAGACCGATAGCACAAAATTAAAGACAATGCCAGGGCGAGACCCATAGCAGGAAAATTAAAGACAATGCCAGGGCGAGGCCGATAGCAAGAAAATTAAAGACAATGCCAGGGCGAGACCGATAGCATGAAAATTAAAGACAATGCCAGGGCGAGACCGATAGCACAAAATTAAAGACAATGCCAGTGCGAGACCGATAGCATGAAAGTTAAAGACAATGCTAGGGCGAGACCGATAGCACAAAATTAAAGACAATGCCAGGGCGAGACCGATAGCAAGAAAATTAAAGACAATGCCAGGGCGAGACCGATAGCAAGAAAATTAAAGACAATGCCAGGGCGAGACCGATAGCATGAAAATTAAAGACAATGCCAGGGCGAGACCGATAGCATGAAAATTAAAGACAGTACCAGGCCTGAACCGTAGTACGAAAAAAATACCATTGCAGGGTTGAACCGTAGCATGGAAACGCGGTGTCAAATGCCAGGACTAGACCATGGCATTGAAATGAACATAAAATGCAATGGATGTCTTGCTTTGAATAATTCTTTTTATTTATTTATTTTCAGAAAGCGACTGAAAAAACACATGCTTCTATTCATGGAGGGGATGCATGGTTGGACATGAAATGTATGCATGATATGACATGGAATGTATGAAATATGCATGATCTTTGAGTTAAAATTGAGATGCACGTGTCATGAAAGTTAGATTCACCGAAAACATTTTCTCTTTTGTGCGTGCTTCATTTGAACCCAATCAAACTGATTCTCAAATGGAAGGTGATCCTCATCCTCGCTAACTTTTTAAGATCTCCTTCCTTTTATGATCACTTCTCATTCTTCAAACAAAACACTTTCAAGTTTGACCCTATCTCTCTCTATATATTTTTTTCACAGATATATCGTCATTAGCCCTCTAAATCATATCATTGATTCGAAGTTGAGTATTTTTGAAGCATTACTTAATGAGCATGCATGGATTCACAGGTATTTAAGAGCTGGAACTTTTTAGGTTTGGATTTTTGGTTTGAAAGTGGAGGGTATTTTGGCGGGAAAACATAGGGAAGATAAAGGCGACACAGGATGGTAGGGAAAAAGGGTATTATGGCAACCTCGAGTTTATTGGGGATTCCATTTACTTGAGGTGCCTGACTTGCTGGGAATTGCTGGGTATTGGAAACAAGTTTACCATAGGGAGACTTCCAGAGGTAGCAAGCAAAATCTAACTCACGGCTATGGAAACACTTTTGCCCCGGTGTTAGTAGAAGGTATGGCCCCAAGAGAAGGCTACACGGGTGTACCAAACAAAGTTTGACTCATGAAAGGACCTGCAAAGATTTTTCTTCAAACAAGCTCAGGTGTGGAAAAGAAAGTTTTGACTCATGACGGGTCTTACACAGGTTTTGCCCCAGTACTGGTGAAAGTTGTTGCTCACAAGAGTGCACTGGTGTGGCAAACTTGACGGATGTAGGGTATGGTAAGGATTTTGCCTCATTCTGGTGAAAGACATTGCCTTGAGAGAATACTACCTGATGTAACAAGAAACATTTGACTCTTAAAGGTCTTACGAAACTTGCCCCAGTGTGGGGTTTTCTCGAGACTCTCAAGCTTATCCTTTGTTGCACCCCAAAAAATCCGGTTCGAACTTCTCATTGTACAACGTGGAAAAGGTATGGAGCCGCCACCAATATTTTAATTTTAAGACCAAAACATTGAAAAAAGGTCTTTTAGATAAGGTGGATGGTCTTTCGAAAACTAGAGATATGGGTTCGGGGGTCGGTTAGGCATAGGGAAGGTTTTAGCACCCCACGCCTCCTTTCTACCGAAAGGGAACCTTTAATTAAATGTGTTGTTTGAAGTGTTGATTTGAAAATGCTTTTATTTTGCCTCCTTATTGAAAAGGGAGTGAGAAGAGTTAATGAAAATTTTTACCGTGTCTTTTTTGAAATAATGCTTATGTATGAATGCCTCGTCTTGGATGATCTTGACGAAAGTTTTTTTGCATGATTATAAATGAAATGCTTATGCTATGCAGATGATAATTTTTTTTGTTTTATCTTTATGTAATGAAAGGGAATGCAAGATGAATGATTCTTTTCAAAATGGGAACTTTATTTAATGCAAATGACGCAATGATGTAATGATGCAATGATGCAGGATGCAAGATACTTCTTTTTGTTTTGTTTTTTTTTTTTGAAAAATGCGGGCTATACGTGGTTTCATATGGCCATAGTAAGAGAAAGGCTACAACGGCAGCTCGTTCTCTCTTTTTTTGAAAAGAGTGGGCCATATGTCACTTCGTACGGACCGGCAGAAGAAAGGCTACAACGGCAGCTCTTTCTCTACTTTTTATTTGAAAAACCTCCTGCTCTTTTTGAAAACATGTCTATATTACGATGCAACACACAATTTGGTATGCCCCTTGTGTCCTACGAAGGTGGGGACCTAGGTTCTAGGACAACTCAAATGTTCCTCCCATGTGGGTTCTAGTCGCTTCCTCACCAGGTTACCAAAGCTAATTCTCTTTCACAGTAGCACCCACAACGATGGAACGCCATCTGGTGTGAGGCATCATGAAAGAGCATACTCTGGCTGAAACTTACGTGAGAGTCGGAAGGACAACAGTCCAATTGCCAGTCACTACTCGTTTCCACTCCCCTAAGTCTTGTCAGACCTTGGGTTTTAGGCCTCTCTCAAAGCACATAATCATAAGGGTGTGAGTGTGTGTGGTAAGGGCGTACCACTTAAAACTACCCGACACATATTACCCCACCTGCAAGTGAGACGCCAGAACAGTCCAGAAAAAGCAAGGTAACAACATGTCGTCTACACTAGGGTTCAATATCAAATAAGCTAGCCTAGGGTTTCAACAACAATCAGGTACATTGCTTACCTCAAGAAAGGGAGCCAAGAAGGGGGGATCCGGATAGAATTGGGGAGAAATGCATGAGCATAAGCAATAAAAGAAAAGGAGATAGGGAACAAACATAGAAGAAGACAAATGCGTATGCCTACAATTAATGATAAGAAAGAAAGGAAAAAGAATGAAGGCAAACAAGGTATCGGTCAAATCAACAATACATTAAACCACACATCTTAATTAGTTAGGCTTGACCCTCATTTTTTTTTTAAAAAAAAAGGTCCCCAGTGGAGTCGCCAGCTGTTGCACCCCAAAAAATCTGGTTCGGACTTCTCATTGTACAACGTGGAAAAGGTATGGAGCCGCCACCAATATTTTAATTTTAAGACCAAAACATTGAAAAAAGGTCTTTTAGATAAGGTGGATGGTCTTTCGAAAACTAGAGATATGGGTTCGGGGGTCGGTTAGGCATAGGGAAGGTTTTAGCACCCCACGCCTCCTTTCTACCGAAAGGGAACCTTTAATTAAATGTGTGGTTTGAAGTGTTGATTTGAAAATGCTTTTATTTTGCCTCTTTATTGAAAAGGGAGTGAGAAGACTTAATGAAAATTTTTATTTTGGGCGCTTGACGAGAGTTGGCCTCTCGCTCCTACGTATCTCCTGGTGCGATGGAGAATTCAAAGCTACGTAGTTCTTGGTTGTCCTAAAAAGGTTTTTGTTTTTTAGTCTGTTTAGATGAGTTTTTGCAGTAGGAGTGAGGATTCGCGATGACCAAACAACAACGGTTTAGAGTGGCCGCGCTACTAACTCTTTTGAAAATGAAAATATCATTAACAACCAAACGGCAACGGCGCGAGTGATCATTAATGATAATCGGTTTTTATTTTAGATGATCAAAAAAGGCTTTCGCAATCGAATTAATTTTGGTTTGTTGTGCTTGACGAGGACGTGACTCGCTCCTACGTATCCCAAATGGGAATCAAAGCGACGTAGTTCTAGCTCTTTGGTTTTGAAAAGGTTTTCGAAGTAGGACGAGCATTAGCGAATGATTAAACTAACTAAGGTTATGGGTAATCATCGCTAAGTACTCATGCGAAATTGAAGACCGTTCATAGAGATCAAACTAACAAAGGTTATGGGTGACCTCCACTACTTGCTTATTTTTGTTTATTGAAAATGCTTCGAAAATTAATGGGTTTGGAAAAGAGTTTTTTAGAAAATAAATAAATCATTTTCAATCGAATTCTATGTCCAAAACCAAATGCAAAATGAATGAATGAAGTTCAAACATATTCAACTAATCAAGCAATCATGAACATGTTGACCATCAACTAAGATTAAGCATGCCGATATAATCAAGAGATTTAATTGTCAAAGATGCGAGACAAAGTTCTCAAAACAATTGTGTTTGTGTGTGAAGGGGAATTGCTACACAAGTTGGGAGCAATCTCAAGAGGGGCACATATATCTCTATGCTACACATGTTGGTAGTCTTATAAGGGCACATGATTGTGCAAAAGGGTTTGTGCACAATTAAGTCAAGACATTCAAATGGCATCAAGAACAAAGAAATACAATTAATCATAGGCATAGAGTATTCTAGGTTAGGTGAATGAACATGTGAGCAATGATGCATGATTAGGCGAGCATGTGAACGCATGAGCATACAAGAATGCATGAGCATTTAAATAGGATTACGTTTATTATGCAAGGCATAGATACTTGAGGATGCATGAGAGTGTTGCATAAAATAGGATGAATGAAGATGCATGCGAGTGAAAATGTTTTGGTAAAAGGTTTAGGTAAGAAAGTGGTAAAATGTTTTTGGGTTTTGGTGTTTTGGAAATGAGATGAAATGTTTTTGGTCTTGAAAGTGGTAAAAGTATTTTGGGGTTTATTTTATAAAGTTGAAAAAGTTTGAAATGCAAATGAGAAAATGTTTTGGGGTTTTTATGCAAAGATGCAAGTGGTGAAAACTTTTAGTAAAAAGTTAGTGAAATGGTAAATTTATTTTACTTGGAGTAGAAAGTAATTTTTGAAAATTAGTAAAGGTAAAAAGTGAAAAGTAACTTATTAATGAAATGGTACATGTGAAATGGTAAAAGTGAAAAGTTAATGAAATGGTAAAAAGTTAAAAAACACAATGACACAACTTGCATTTACTCAACCACAATCAAAATGACACATTTCATGCAATCAAAGGGGTAAAAACCCTAGTCATGGCCGAATGCATACAAGCATGGAATCATCAACTTATTTCATGCAAAAATTGACAAATTAACACACAAAACAACACAAAAGAAGAGGACCTAATCTATCATGCAAGTTCCTAAAACAAACACTAGCCAAATCATGCATTTATTCATTCAAAATTAAAGAAAACAAAACAAGCAACATGAACCCTATTTTTCTTGCCCAAACCCAAGGCTATGTATGGTCCAAGATCAACAATTATTTAAACCCAAATCATAAAATGAACAAGAACCCTAGAATAGAGTTCATGGCCGAATGCACATGGAGTATGAGAATGAGTTTTCATTTGATGAAAATTAGGCAACTAGATTCAAAATACAAGCAAATGCAAGAAAACACAAGAACAACTCCTTCAAAGCCAAGGAGCCACCTCAAACACCCAAGCCTCCCTAAGTGCTTGTCAATAGTGTTTGAGATGGCTCCTCAAAGCAACAACAACAATATATGAAGGAGTTGAGATGAGGAGAAGAGAGATTATGCAAAAATGAAGAAAATACAAGAGTTTTGAAGTTTTACCTTGAATCCAAGCTATGAAGGGAGTGATATGAAGAACAAGACTGTAACGCCCCAA
This sequence comes from Astragalus membranaceus, assembly GCA_039519185.1. Lineage (NCBI taxonomy): Eukaryota > Viridiplantae > Streptophyta > Magnoliopsida > Fabales > Fabaceae > Astragalus > Astragalus membranaceus. The sequence goes on from CM076849.1 coordinate 108,403,744, forward strand.
AATAATTTAATTATTTATTTAATTAAGTTATTTAAGGCTTACAATATTTATTTAATTTAACTAAATAATTCAAGGTTTAATTATTTTATTTTATTTATTAGGAGGCGTTGTCACGAATTGAGTGGTGCGAGTAAGGGCCCGTGATCCACAATTAAGCCCGTGGCCCATTTCCTTGTCATAGAAGTCGACTCACAAGGGGTCTTGGGGTTAGTATTCATTTTGCTACTCTATTGAAAAGAAAGAAAAAAAAAAGAAACGTAAGAGAGAGTGAGAAGAGAAGAGTTGCGAAGGGTAGAGGAGAAGAAGAAGAGAGGGCGAAGCACTTAGGGGAGAGGAGAAGGCTTGTTGGTGACTTGCATTTTTCCCTTGGAGCTTGGCTAACAATTCTACTTCCATAAGGTTAGGGGGTCCTCTTTTTGTTCTTAATAATTTATGCGAATTGTGATTGCCTAGGGTTAGGGTTCTAGGTTAGTTCTATGAATGATTTGTGATGTTAATGATTAATTCATAATATTGAGATGCTTGATGATTGAATTGCTATGTTGAAAATCGCATGATTGATGTTAAATTGTTGCTAAATGCGAATTGGAGACCATATGTTTGAATATATGATTATTTGGTGATTATTTGGTGAAATTGAGAATCACGGTGACACTATAGTAATATACATGTAATTGAGCGTTTTGGTGAATGTATTTTGGTGAATGAAAGTGAAAAAAATTCTGTTTGGGAGCCCCTAGGCGCCTTGGGCGCTATATGCATGTTGCTGGAATTTTCAGTGTTGCGCCTTAGTCATGGGCGCCAGGCGCCCAGCAGTGTGCTGCGCCAGTTTTCCAAAATTCTGTTGCCTGTGTTGCCATTCTGTGTCACTGTGTTGCTGTGCCTGTTGCCCCTGTGTTGCCATTCTGTGTCACTGTGCTGCCAGTTTTGGCGCGTGTTGCTTGAGTCATGGGCGCCAAGGGCCCCAATGCCTTGGTGATAGTTTTGTAAAAATTGTTTTCAGGTTTTCATATTCAGGTAAAATGGCTCATGAAAAATGATTTTGGGCAACAAAATAGTTGAGTTGCGTATTTTCACTAGGTGCCTAGTGCATGGGCGCCAAAAATGATGTTCAGTTTTTGGTGAAATTTTTATTGGATTTTCATGTTCTGAGCATTTGGCTCGTGTAAAATCAATTTCGAAGAAAAATAAATTTTGTTGCATGTTGGACTTAGGCGCCTAGTGCCTGGGCGCCGTGTTGCTGTGCTGGGCGCCTAGCGCCTGTGCGCGTGTTGTTCCCCTGGGCGCCTAGCGCCTATGCGCGCTGTTGTTCCTGGGCGCCAAGCGCCTAGCGCCTGTGCGCGTGTTGTTCCTGGGCGCCAAGCGCCCATGCGCCTGTGCGTGTTGCCTCTCCTGGGCGCCCAGCGCCCTGCGCCAAGTTCTGTGTTGCCCCTGGGCGCCCAGCGCCCATGCGCCAGTTTCCAGGATGTCTAAATATTTCTCCTATTTTGTTTTTAATATAACTTTTGACTCGGTTATCCAAATTTAACGGTTCAAAAAGTGTTTCGAAGCTAATTTCAGTGTCTATCCAATGGTCTCAATTTTATGCAAAAATAAATTATTTTACTGGTGTTTCTGGGCTGATGGTGTTCAAGTGTCCAAATGGCTATTTTTACCCACTTTCCCTATGTCGTGTCAATGTCCTAAGTTGGTCTATTTGAATCGGTGTTTGTGTGAGTGGTGAGCTGAATTGGTGAGTGTGATGAGGTGAGATTGGTGAGCAGAGGCTTCGGCCTAATTTTAACTTGGTGAGTTGATTAATGTACTATGGTGATAATATGAATTTAAAATGGTGAATTGATTGGACTTGGTGTGTGGTGATGCATTCCCATAGCATCTCATGAAACATGTGCATTATTGGTGAGCAGAGGCTACGGCCTAATTTAATTTGGTGAGCAGAGGCTACGACCTATTTGTATTTGGTGACGGATCCGACATGCATGTACCCGTGGAGTTTTGGGTTGCATTACATGCATAATCATATATTGTATAGTGCTGCTTGGAAATAGAATGCTGATGTGATTGTTCCCATTGTTGTGAGTTGGTGTGCCTGGTTTCCTTTTTCCTATGCAGTGCTTAATTCCCATATGTTATTAATTATGAAAAGAGACTCACCCTACTGCTTTTATGTTGCTTCTTATGTCGGCAACGTGCAGGTAATAACGAGTGAAGGATTCATTTATGCCTTCTTCTGGTAGGAAGTGTCACGCTCTGATACGTAGCACCAGGGGGGGTGTCCTATGTCTATGCATTATTTTTCCTAAAACTGTTAGATTTTATTGGTGATGTATTGGTTTTAAATTTTAGAACTCATTGTTATTCCGCTGCTGGTGGTGATTGGATTTAGTTGATGCGAACTAAACTTTTTCTTATGGTGTTATGTATCTTGATTTTTATGGAGTAAGTGTAGCACTCACTTTAATCGTTTTCAAAAAAAAAAAGGGAGACTCTGATTTTATTAAAAAGGTGAGGTTATTAGAAAAGGGGTGTTACATTAGTGGTATCAGAGCAGTTCGGTCTGTCCGGCCAAGTCGTCCTGTCATAGTGTCTTATGACAAATAGAATTGTTAGATTAGTTCTAAATTTCTGTTTGTGCTGCAGTGATAGTTTGAAATGGCTGGGAGGAACGACGCTGCTCTTGCTGCTGCTTTGCAGGCTATGGCTCAGGCTGTTGGGAACCAGCAAAATGGTGCTGAAAATGCTGGGACTCGCAGTTTGGCCACGTTCCAGAGAGAGAATCCACCTGTCTTTAAGGGCAAGTATAATCCAGATGGTGCTCTGGCATGGCTGAAAGAGATTGAAAGGATATTTCGGGTCATGGATTGTAATGATGCGCAGAAGGTCAGGTATGGTACCCATACGCTGGCAGAGGAAGCTGATGACTGGTGGATGGAAGTGAGGCAGAGATTGGAAACTGCTAATGAAGAAATAACTTGGGCTGTATTCCGTAGAGAGTTCTTGCGGAAGTATTTTCCTGAAGATGTGAGGGGTAAGAAAGAAATAGAATTCCTTGAGCTGAAGCAAGGAAGCATGTCAGTGACAGAGTATGCTGCCAAGTTCACTGAATTGGCCAAGTTTTATCCCCATTATGCTGATGCTGATTCTGAGTTCTCAAAGTGTATTAACTTTGAGAATGGACTGAGGGCTGATATCAAGAAAGCTGTAGGGTACCAGAAGATTCGGGTATTCGCTGATTTGATCGACAGTTGCAGGATATATGAGGATGATAGTAATGCTCATTCTAAGGTCATGAGAGATCTGAGGGGTAAATTTCAGAATCGGGGTAAGCCATATGAGGTGCATGCTGGTAAGGGTAAGCAGAGGCATGCTGATAATAAGAAAACAAGTGGGGGAGATGCCCCTGCGAAGGTTGTGTGCTACAGGTGTGGGAAGCCGGGTCACAAGAGTTTTGACTGCTCGGATAATAAATGTTTCAAGTGCGGTAAAGAAGGTCATGTGGCTGCGAAATGTGAGAAAAGGGATGTGGTGTGCTACAACTGTGGAGAATCAGGTCATATTAGTACTAAGTGTACTAAGCCGAAGAAAGAGAAGTCCCATGGAAAAGTGTTTGCTCTCGCAGGATCAGAGGATACTAATGAGATTAGAGGTACATGTTTTATTAATGGTATTCCTTTGATTGCTATTATAGATACTGGTGCTACACATTCATTTATTGCTGCTTTGTGTGCTGAGAAATTGGACCTTGTTTTATCTTCTATGATGAGGGAGATGGTTATTGACACTCCAGCTAAGGGTTCAGTAACTACCTCTCTTGTGTGTGCTAAGTGCCCTCTGTCAATCTTCGGCAGAGATTTTCTTGTTGATCTTATTTGTTTGCCGTTGGGAGGGTTGGATGTCATTCTTGGTATGGACTGGTTAGTATATAACCATGTACATATTAATTGTTCCCGAAGATCTGTGAGTTTCGTTCTTCCTGAGGAAGAAGAATCTGTTTTGTTGCCTGCTGGTCATTTGCATAAGGTAATGAAGGAAGGAGTTCATCTGTTTGCTTTGATGGCGTCTTTGTCTGCTGAGAATCAGGCGATCATTGAAGGGGTTCAGGTAGTGTGTGAATTTCCCGAAGTGTTCCCGGATGAAATTCCAAGTGTTCCGCCAGAGAGGGAGGTTGAGTTTGCTATTGATCTTATACCTGGTACTAGGCCTGTGTCTATGGCCCCGTACCGGATGTCAGCCTCAGAGTTGTCTGAATTGAAAAAGCAATTAGAAGATTTACTTGAGAAGAAATTTGTAAGGCCAAGTGTGTCGCCGTGGGGTGCTCCGGTATTGTTAGTGAAAAAGAAGGACGGGAGTATGAGACTTTGTGTCGATTATAGGCAATTGAACAAAGTGACAATAAAGAACAGGTATCCGCTTCCCAGAATTGATGATCTGATGGACCAGTTGGTAGGTGCTAAGGTGTTTAGTAAAATCGATTTGAGGTCGGGTTACCACCAGATCAAGGTGAAGGATGAAGACATTCAGAAAACCGCTTTCAGAACGAGATATGGGCACTATGAGTATTCTATTATGCCGTTTGGTGTTACCAACGCGCCGGGTGTGTTTATGGAGTACATGAATCGTACCTTCCATAGTTACTTGGATCGGTTTGTAGTTGTGTTTATTGACGACATTCTGGTGTATTCTAAAACAGAAGAGGAGCACGCAGAACATTTGAGGTTAGTGCTAGAAGTGTTGAAAGAAAAGAAATTGTATGCAAAATTGTCTAAGTGTGAGTTTTGGCTGAATGAAGTAGGTTTCCTTGGTCATATTATCTCTGGTAATGGTATAGCTGTGGACCCAGCCAAAGTTGATGCTGTGTCCCAATGGGAGAGCCCAAGGTCAGTTACAGAGATTAGAAGCTTCTTGGGATTAGCTGGTTATTACAGGAGGTTTATTGAAGGTTTCTCGAAGTTGGCCCTTCCGTTGACTCAATTGACGTGTAAGGGAAAAGCATTTGTGTGAGATGCTCGCTGTGAGGAGAGCTTCAATGAGTTGAAGAAGAGGTTGACCACATCGCCCGTTTTGACTTTGCCTGTTCCTGATCGACCGTTTGTAGTCTATTGCGATGCTTCCAAGATGGGTTTGGGAGGTGTATTGATGCAAGAGGGTAAGGTAGTAGCTTATGCGTCCAGACAGTTGAGGACCCATGAGAAGAACTACCCTACTCATGATTTAGAGCTAGCTGCAATTGTGTTTGTGCTGAAAATTTGGAGGCACTATCTGTATGGTACCAGATTCGAGGTGTTTAGTGACCATAAGAGTCTGAAATACTTGTTTGATCAGAAGGAGCTAAATATGAGGCAGAGACATTGGTTAGAATTGCTGAAGGATTATGATTTCAGCTTGAACTATCACCCCGGCAAAGCAAATGTCGTGGCTGATGCTTTAAGTCGGAAGAGTTTGCATATGTCGGCTATGATGGTGAAAGAGTTAGAGTTGATTGAGCAGTTTCGGGACATGAGTCTGGTTTGTGAAGTGACACCGCAGAGTGTCAGATTGGGAATGTTGAAGATTGGCAATGAATTTTTGGTTAGTGTTCGAGAAGCCCAAAAGTCAGATGTGAAGTTGGTAGACCTGTTAGTTGTGAATGATCAAGATGTGGATGGAGATTTCAAGTTAGATTCCCAAGGTGTATTGAGATTCAGAGATAGGATCTGCTTTCCTGACGATGCCGAGATGAAGAGAATGATTCTTGAGGAGAGCCATAGGAGCAAGTTGAGTATTCATCCCGGGGCTACGAAAATGTACCAAGATTTGAAGAAACTGTTCTGGTGGCCTGCTATGAAGAAGGATGTGGCACAGTTTGTGTATTCTTGTCTGACTTGTCAGAAGTCTAAGATTGAGCATCAGAAGCCTGCGGGGTTGATGCAACCATTGGAGATTCCGGAATGGAAATGGGATAGCATTTCCATGGATTTTGTAACTGGTTTGCCAAATACAGTGAGAGGGTTTGATGCTATATGGGTGGTTGTGGACAGGTTGTCTAAGTCTGCTCATTTCTTACCAATTAATATGACTTATCCAGTTCCAAAGTTGGCAGAAATCTACATCAAGACTATTGTGAAGTTGCATGGCGTTCCGCTTAGTATTGTATCTGATAGGGATCCGAGATTCACATCTGAATTTTGGAAAAGTTTGCAAGAAGCTTTGGGTTCTAAGTTGAGGTTGAGCTCCGCTTATCATCCGCAGACAGATGGTCAGACGGAGAGGACTATTCAGTCGTTAGAGGACTTGTTGAGAGCATGTGTTCTTGAGCAGGGAGGTTCATGGGATTCTCATCTTTCGTTGATAGAGTTCACCTATAACAACAGTTTTCATTCTAGTATTGGTATGGCACCGTTTGAGGCGTTGTATGGTCGGAGATGTAGGACTCCGTTGTGTTGGTATGAATCTGGGGAGGGTGCAGTGTTGGGGCCTGAGATTGTGCGAGAAACAACTGAGAAGGTAAAATTAATCCGTGAGAAGATGAAAGCGTCGCAGAGTCGACAAAAGAGCTATCATGATAAGAGAAGGAAGGATCTAGAGTTTCAAGCAGGTGATCATGTGTTTCTGAGAGTCACTCCGGTGACTGGTGTTGGGCGTGCCTTGAAATCTAAGAAGTTAACTCCCCGTTTCATTGGTCCGTATCAGATTACGGAGAGGGTGGGAAGTGTTGCCTATAGGGTGGCTCTGCCACCTAATCTTTCGAACTTGCATGACGTGTTTCACGTGTCACAACTTCGAAAGTATGTTCCGGACCCGTCTCATGTGATTCAGATGGATGAAGTAGAGGTGCGGGATAATCTCACCGTGGAGACTATGCCTGTGCGGATTGAAGATAGAGAAGTGAAGACTCTGAGAGGGAAAGAAATTCTTTTGGTGAAAGTGGTTTGGTTAGGAGCTGCTGGTGAGAGTATGACTTGGGAGCTGGAGAGTAAGATGCGGGAAGCATATCCGGAGTTGTTTGATTCAGGTAATTTCGAGGACGAAATATTCTAAGTGGGGGAGAGTTGTAACGCCCCAAAATAATTTAATTATTTATTTAATTAAGTTATTTAAGGCTTACAATATTTATTTAATTTAACTAAATAATTCAAGGTTTAATTATTTTATTTTATTTATTAGGAGGCGTTGTCACGAATTGAGTGGTGCGAGCAAGGGCCCGTGATCCACAATTAAGCCCGTGGCCCATTTCCTTGTCATAGGAGTCGACTCACAAGGGGTCTTGGGGTTAGTATTCATTTTGCTACTCTATTGAAAAGAAAGAAAAAAAAAAAGAAACGTAAGAGAGAGTGAGAAGAGAAGAGTTGCGAAGGGTAGAGGAGAAGAAGAAGAGAGGGCGAAGCACTTAGGGGAGAGGAGAAGGCTTGTTGGTGACTTGCATTTTTCCCTTGGAGCTTGGCTAACAATTCGACTTCCATAAGGTTAGGGGGTCCTCTTTTTGTTCTTAATAATTTATGCGAATTGTGATTGCCTAGGGTTAGGGTTCTAGGTTAGTTCTATGAATGATTTGTGATGTTAATGATTAATTCATAATATTGAGATGCTTGATGATTGAATTGCTATGTTGAAAATCGCATGATTGATGTTAAATTGTTGCTAAATGCGAATTGGAGACCATATGTTTGAATATATGATTATTTGGTGATTATTTGGTGAAATTGAGAATCACGGTGACACTATAGTAATATACATGTAATTGAGCGTTTTGGGGAATGTATTTTGGTGAATGAAAGTGAAAAAAATTCTGTTTGAGAGCCCCTAGGCGCCTTGGGCGCTATATGCATGTTGCTGGAATTTTCAGTGTTGCGCCTTAGTCATGGGCGCCAGGCGCCCAGCAGTGTGCTGCGCCAGTTTTCCAAAATTCTGTTGCCTGTGTTGCCATTCTGTGTCACTGTGTTGCTGTGCCTGTTGCCCCTGTGTTGCCATTCTGTGTCACTGTGCTGCCAGTTTTGGCGCGTGTTGCTTGAGTCATGGGCGCCAAGGGCCCCAATGCCTTGGTGATAGTTTTGTAAAAATTGTTTTCAGGTTTTCATATTCAGGTAAAACGGCTCATGAAAAATGATTTTGGGCAACAAAATAGTTGAGTTGCGTATTTTCACTAGGTGCCTAGTGCATGGGCGCCAAAAATGATGTTCAGTTTTTGGTGAAATTTTTATTGGATTTTCATGTTCTGAGCATTTGGCTCGTGTAAAATCAATTTCGAAGAAAAATAAATTTTGTTGCATGTTGGCCTTAGGCGCCTAGTGCCTGGGCGCCGTGTTGCTGTGCTGGGCGCCTAGCGCATGTGCGCGTGTTGTTCCCCTGGGCGCCTAGCGCCTGTGCGCGTGTTGTTCCCCTGGGCGCCTAGCGCCTATGCGCGCTGTTGTTCCTGGGCGCCAAGCGCCTAGCGCCTGTGCGCGTGTTGTTCCTGGGCGCCAAGCGCCCATGCGCCTGTGCGTGTTGCCTCTCCTGGGCGCCCAGCGCCCTGCGCCAAGTTCTGTGTTGCCCCTGGGCGCCCAGCGCCCATGCGCCCGTTTCCAGGATGTCTAAATATTTCTCCTATTTTGTTTTTAATGTAACTTTTGACTCAGTTATCCAAATTTAACGGTTCAAAAAGCGTTTCGAAGCTAATTTCAGTGTCTATCCAATGGTCTCAATTTTTTGCAAAAATAAATTATTTGACTGGTGTTTCTGGGCTGATGGTGTTCAAGTGTCCAAATGGCTATTTTTACCCACTTTCCCTATGTCGTGTCAATGTCCTAAGTTGGTCTATTTGAATCGGTGTTTGTGTGAGTGGTGAGCTGAATTGGTGAGTGTGATGAGGTGAGATTGGTGAGCAGAGGCTTCGGCCTAATTTTAACTTGGTGAGTTGATTAATGTACTATGGTGATAATATGAATTTAAAATGGTGAATTGATTGGACTTGGTGTGTGGTGATGCATTCCCATAGCATCTCATGAAACATGTGCATTATTGGTGAGCAGAGGCTACGGCCTAATTTAATTTGGTGAGCAGAGGCTACGGCCTATTTGTATTTGGTGACGGATCCGACATGCATGTACCCGTGGAGTTTTGGGTTGCATTACATGCATAATCATATATTGTATAGTGCTGCTTGGAAATAGAATGCTGATGTGATTGTTCCCATTGTTGTGAGTTGGTGTGCCTGGTTTCCTTTTTCCTATGCAGTGCTTAATTCCCATATGTTATTAATTATGAAAAGAGACTCACCCTACTGCTTTTATGTTGCTTCTTATGTCGGCAACGTGCAGGTAATAACGAGTGAAGGATTCATTTATGCCTTCGTCTGGTAGGAAGTGTCACGCTCTGATACGTAGCACCAGGGGGGGTGTCCTATGTCTATGCATTATTTTTCCTAAAACTGTTAGATTTTATTGGTGATGTATTGGTTTTAAATTTTAGAACTCATTGTTATTCCGCTGCTGGTGGTGATTGGATTTAGTTGATGCGAACTAAACTTTTTCTTATGGTGTTATGTATCTTGATTTTTATGGAGTAAGTGTAGCACTCACTTTAATCGTTTTCAAAAAAAAAAAAAGGAGACTCTGATTTTATTAAAAAGGTGAGGTTATTAGAAAAGGGGTGTTACAAAGACCGCAAATCAACTAAATCCTCCACAAACCTCCATGAAACTTGCGCCCCTTGCCTTGATCCTTAGCTTTGAATTGGTGATGATGCTTGAACTTTGAATGAGAAATGGAGGGAGTATGTCAAAGAGGGATGCAAAATGAGGTGAGTGGTTTGTTAGGGTTTTTTTGGTGTAGGAGAAAAAATGGGAAGGTTTCTTTGAGATGAAAGAAAACAAGATGAAAAATGAGAGAGAGGAAGGGGGGCTACGGCCTTGTCTCCTTTTTTTGGAGAGGAGTGAGTTGCCAAAGATCTAATGGGTTAAGGGTTGTGTGAGGGAAGTAAAGAAATTAGTGTGTATTTAGTGGTGTAGAGAGAAGGAAGGTAAAAACATGTTGTGTATTCAAAGGTGTGCTTGATGAAAGGCTTGATGTGGACTTGATGTGGGCTGAAGTGAGGGGAGGCGTGGAGCTTGAGGGTGGAGTGAGGGAGATGGTTTGCTTGTGAAATTGGTACTTACTTTGGCCAAAAATGGATAAAAGCAAAAAAATCCCCTAAAAGGAATTAGCCCTAATTCTAAAAATACAATAAACATCCAATATTATTTTATTATTCATTTTTCATTTTTATTTCAGATTTCATATTTTTAATTATACATATTTTTTGAGCCTTTTTGAAAAAAACCGTTACAATTGACCAAAATACCCTTTTTGACGTTAAAACCCTAATTTGCCCGAAAAATGCGTTTCCACTTCAAAAATGAATCTATAACCCTAGAAATGACCTCTAGAATCTTAGAATGCATGCTCAATGACCTTCATGAGGAATTATCATTTTTATTGTGAAATGACCAAAATACCCTTTTGGACTCAAAAAAACCTAATTTACCCCAAAAGTGCATTTCAACTCTAAAAATGATTTTAGAAACTTTGGAATGACTTTTAGGACTCAAAATGCAATGCATGATGCTTCTCACTCCTCAACTTATTTATTTTTGTGGAAAATTAGGGTTTTGATCTAAGCTGGACAAAATTGGGGTATGACAGCTGCCCCTCTTTATTTGGATTTTACCAAGAAATATGAATTGCGCGAGACATATTTCGAAGGTAAAATAGAAATAAAGAATTCAGAAATTATACCAATTTTGTCCATTTGGAGAAACCCGAATTTTCTCCCTCTTTTTTGGAAAGGTAGACACTTTCGTGTCGATGCGAAAACAGTAAATGAACACTATCGTGCTGACAGAAAAGGTAAAATGGGCACTTGCGTGCATACAGAAAAGTAAAACGGGCACTTGGCGTGCGAAAAGCGGTAAATTGGGAATTCGGAGGCTGCCTAAAACCTTTTAACGGACTCTTGTCGAGTCCGAGCTCTGGGGGGTGGCCTTTTCGAGCGACCGATCAACATCAGGTCCGGAACTGATTTGATCAATGGATTTACGCTATGCCTTAGGCTGACACAACTAATCCGAAGGACTTGACGAAGTCTGATGGATCCATTGCGTGCTCGTACACAATGTTGTGATCTGTGGAAGGAGTTCACTAACTCGGTGGGAGTTCACTAACTCTGTGGGAGTTCACTAACTCTGTGTTGAGGGAGTTTACTAACTCAGGGTTGATGGAGTTTACTAACTCGGGGTTGATGATTTTCTAAAAATGAGATTTTTGGGATTCTCTGGTCCGAAGTAACTTTTCTCTTGGATGGTGCATGAAATGCGTGCACTTGGATGTTTGGGGTGCACATGAATGCAATGATTGACTTTGGTGGGATGCCTTTTCTGTTTGATTTTTCTCTTCTTTTCCTTTTATTATTCTTTCGCTCTTCTGAGATGCGAATTTGAAGGCGTAATGTACTGTTCGATGCCATGGAGTGATGACTGGTATGGATGATATGAGAATGATGAATGATATGAAGATGTTGTGTTCTTTTATGTTCCGTCTTCTGTGATTTTCTTCTCTCCTTTCTTATTTGCCCTTTTTTTCTATGGAATGCAGATATCTACGTAAATGGAGTGTGAATGTATGTTATGCAAAGTGTATGTGATGTGATGATTTCAATGGAATGATGGATGCTATGAGATGCTATTTTTGATTTTCTTCCTTTTTATTTTGGTTAAGGATCAACACTTCAAGTGCCTACAAGGTAAACATCCTAATCCCCAAGGATTAAGGTGAGCACCAAAACCCTACAAGATAACAACCTAATCCCTAAGGGTCCAGGCGAGCACCGAAGCCCTACAAGATAACAACCTAATCCCTAAGGATCCAGGCGAGCACCGAAGCCCCACAACCTAATCCCTAAGGATCCAGGCGAGCACTGAAGCCCTACAAGATAACAACCTAATCCCTAAGGATCCAGGCGAGCACTAAAGCCCTACAAGATAACAACCTAATCCCTAAGGATCCAGGCGAGCACTGAAGCCCTACAAGACAACAACCTAATCCCTAAGGGTTAAGGCGAGCACTAAAGCCCTACAAGATAACAACCTAATCCCTAAGGGTTAAGGCGAGCACTAAAGCCCTACAAGCGGCCAACTTTAGGCGAACCCCTCATGTGCTGAGATAGCTGGTTAAAGAATTTTTCCTATTTGTCTTTTTGCTATGTGAGGATGCAAATGCATTATTTTGATGCATGATATGACAAAATTTTTTGGGGTATTCAAATACTTTTTTTGTGAATACTTTCATAATGATGAGACGCGAGACTTTGGATGCAAAAGTGGGGGTGAATTTGATCATCCTTTTTCTTTGGAAAAACTAGTTTTGATTTAAACCGCGGTGTTCTCAAGGTTATTGTTTACAAGCAAACCCACTTATGTTTTCCTCCATTCCATGATAACTGAACCTTCAATAACAATCTTGTGCTTTCTCTATGAAACATTGCCAAGTGAACACACATGAACATGCAGACGCCAGGTGAGTGTTTAGGATGGATGCCAGACTGCCCCCAATTCGGGCCTTCGGCGACTGTGAATGAATGACTTGCCCCTGTCCGGAGTGTGAAAGGAAGCGGAGTGAAAGAGCAAATACGCAGGAACTAGTGCCATGGCTGACACCGGGTGAAAGGATGAATGGCCAAGGATGGACACTGAACAGACTCTCCCCGGACTAGGGTGGGCAGGTTGTGAAGAGAATACCCCAACTTTTAGATCTGAGTGGTGTTCTCAGTGCAAATCTTTGGTTCTCTGTGAATGTCTCAACTTTTGGCATGAAAGAAACCTTACTTGGTGATCACTAAACCTTGTTTTAATGCAACTTGAGTGTGTTTTGGAGTGCAAGTCCCTCTTTTTTTTTTTTTTATTTATTTTGTCAGCTTTCTTTTTTCTGACTGTTCGTTTTTGTTTCCTCAGTTCTCTTTTTTTCTGAGGGTTTATTCTTTCTTGATCAGCTTTCTTTTTTCTGATCGTTTGTTTTTTCTTTTGAGCAAACACATTGTACATAGATAAGCTTGTTCGTCCTAAGATTAGAATCTGAGAGAACAAAAGCAATCGGTCATTGATCGGAATGGACTTTTCAGGATTGTGGTGTTTTGTGGAGGAAGGATAGTTATGCTTAATGAAGTGTTTGAGGCTAATGGGAGGATGAGTTTTGTTCGGCGTTGGTTGACGGTTAACGGTTTATGAGGGAGATGGTTATTGGGCTTATTTGGGCTTTGTTAAGGCAAATTTGTGTCTCATGGTAGAATGGCTGAGGGGTTTGGTGTTGGGGCCAAAGGAAGTGTTTGAAGGTTTATGGAACCAGGTGTTGGAAGATTTATCGAGACAAGGGTCTCTTGTGCTTTGTGGCAACATGTATCCGCTCACAACTTATTATTTTTTGTCTTTTTGATTTTTTTTGACTCATTTGTTTCATTTTTCGGACTTTTCTTCTTTCTTTGCTTTTGAGTCGAGTGAGCTGATGCACTATTTTTGTTTTTGATATTTGAAGTGATCCTTGTCTAGGGTGATTAGAGGGTATATTTTTGAGTTTGGTTTTTCTTGGCTTAAGGTAGGTAGGAAAGGGACTTTCTGGGATTTTGGGTTCTTGAGGGTATAGGGAGGTGGCCACACTTCATCTCAAATCCCGATGGCTTATTTATTTTTGTAAAACAAGATAACGGTTCATCTATCTATATGTGTTTGCTCCTTTCTTTGCATTTTTTCTCTTTTTTTTATGCCCTAACTTTTGCCTGGACCGCCCTTTGCGGGTTTTCGATCCATCGGGCGCTTTTTTCTGCCCAGGCCGCCCTTTGCGGGTTTTCCACCTAGCGAGCTTATTTTCTTGTTTATTATTATCTTTTGAAAGACTTGCACTGAAGGAATATGATATTAACAAGGAAAATTAGTGATCACAGTCTTGCCCCAGCATGGAGGACTTAAAGCGTTAGACTGAACTAAAAGTCAAATATGCACTGATGGACTTATGATAAAACAGGGCAATGACGATCTTGAACAAAAGTGACTGAAAAGGGTAACTTTTATAGATGACGATGCTGACAAGGAAACATGTGCCCTTATTGAAATATTCTAAGGCCTTGGGCAGAGCCAGAGGATTGCATTACATAAAATTTGCTTTGAACTGAAAACTACGTGAAAATGCATGACGAAGACACAAATGCTTGACGATCAACACCTCGATCCTCTTCAACTACTGCCATCCCGGCCTGACAGCCCTGATCTCAAAGGGTTTAGTCCTTCACCTCCCTCATCAAAGGTCAACTGTTTTGTATCAATAAGATCCTGAACCGACTGCTTCAAAGGATGACAGTTCTCAGTAGAGTGACCAATTGCCCCAGAATGGAATTCACAGGTAGCCTTTGCATTATACCTTCTTGGGAATGGAGGTTGGACTGGCTTCATCCCACGAGGAGAGATCAACCTATGGTTGATTAGATAGCTGCACAAATCAGTGTACGACACAGGAATGGGGTCGTACTGACGTGACTTTCCTTGTCCCACTATAGCATTGATTTCTCCATTTTTCCTTGCAGGCAAATCACTAGCATTGTCGGCGCCAGTAGGATTGCAGGGGATTCTTCCTCTCTTCATCCCGACTTCAAGTCTTGCCCCTATTTTGATCACATCTGAGAAGCTTGAGGACCCACTTCCAACCAGACGTTCATAGAAAACAGCTGGGAGAGTCTCCATAAACATGTACACCATCTCCTTTTCAGTCAATGGTGGCTTCACCTGAGCAGCTATGCTCCTCCATCTTTGAGCATATTCCTTAAAGGACTCATGATCTTTCTTGCTCATATACTGCAGCTGAATCCGATCTGGAGCCATGTCTTTGTTGTATTCGTACTCCTTTAAGAAAGCTTCAGAAAGGTCCTTCCAACTGTGGATGTCGGAAGGCTGCAACTGCATGTACCAATCCAGAGATGCCCCAGTTAGGCTGTACTGGAAGTAGTGGATGAGCAGTTTGTCGTCGTGATTGTATGCGGTCATCCTTCGGGCGTACTTGGTTACGTGTCTATTTGGGCAGCTGGTACCACAATATTGGTCAAAGACTGGCACCTTCATCTTTGGGGGAATAACCAAGTCTGGAACAAGACATAGATCACGGGCGTCTTTAGCTTTGGTCTTTGAATCCTCTATGGCTTTTAAACGCTTTCCCAACTCATGCAACTGATCTCTGGGTTGAGAGTTCTCAAATAGGTGACCTTGAGGATCACTATCCATATTGAAAAGAGAAACCTCATGTGGATCAGCACCTCCCAGGGCGTGAGCAGGATAATTAACCCCAGATCCCGGATGGGGAATAGCAGTCACAGCTTCAGCGGATCCCGAGGTAGGAAGGATGGTTGCGGCCCCACCTGGGTTTACAACAGCAGTATCATCGGTAGTGGTCCCGTTTTTCAAAGCTTGCAGGGTGCCCTTCGTTTCAGTCACCTGTATTCTTATCGCATCCATCTGCATTTCTATCACCCCGACTTTATTATTTAACGCCTGATTCTCTTGGACTAGTGTTTGATTCCCTTGGACTAGCTGCTTGAGGACTTCCATAATCGGATTATCTAGACCTGAATTGCCGGGATTCTCAATCACTAGATTTCCTTGATTGGTCGCCATGAATCTTGAGTCTGAAACGGATATCGGCAAACCAGATGGCCTTTTTCTAGAGATAACAGGGCACACAACATAAGCGCAAGAACGAATGACTGAACAAATGCATGCGACACTTTAGGCTTTACGAGCGGGGCTAGACTAGGACGGGGAATGATGATAAAGCAGGGAAACTGACGGACACGGACAGGGGCGACTGCACATGGCATGCATGCCTAGAAGAATGCTTCACATGATAGAAAAAATTTATGAACAATTTTAATCTTTTATCATGGGATGGATGAGATGCAAAAATTTTGAAGTTATGTGAATGAGCTGCTGACTCGAGAACTGGGTACTTTGGAACACCTTGAGTTTTTTTTTTTTTGGGAATGACTATTTTGCAAAACCGTCTCGTCTCTCATCAAAACCTTTATTGTACAGATCATGATATGCAGATGCATGGAAAAATGACCACTTGAGAAGTGTACTTATTCTAAAAAATAAAAAAATTGTTTTTTTTTGGTGCAAGATGAAATACAAAATTTCAATGCATTTTTGAACGCAAGAATGATGCTTTTTCAAAATGGCTTTTTTCATTTGTTATGCTTGACGGGGCGGACCCGCTCCTACGTATCCTCACTGTGATGAGGAATCAAAGCGTACGTAGTTCTACCGTGTCTTTTTTGAAATAATGCTTATGTATGAAAGCCTCGTCTTGGATGATCTTGACGAAAGTTTTTTTGCATGATTATAAATGAAATGCTTATGCTATGCAGATGATAATTTTTTTTGTTTTATCTTTATGTAATGAAAGGGAATGCAAGATGAATGATTCTTTTCAAAATGGGAACTTTATTTAATGCAAATGACGCAATGATGTAATGATGCAATGATGCAGGATGCAAGATACTTCTTTTTGTTTTGTTTTTTTTTTTGAAAAATGCGGGCTATACGTGGTTTCATATGGCCATAGTAAGAGAAAGGCTACAACGGCAGCTCGTTCTCTCTTTTTTTGAAAAGAGTGGGCCATATGTCACTTCGTACGGACCGGCAGAAGAAAGGCTACAACGGCAGCTCTTTCTCTACTTTTTATTTGAAAAACCTCCTGCTCTTTTTGAAAACATGTCTATATTACGATGCAACACACAATTTGGTATGCCCCTTGTGTCCTACGAAGGTGGGGACCTAGGTTCTAGGACAACTCAAATGTTCCTCCCATGTGGGTTCTAGTCGCTTCCTCACCAGGTTACACAAGCTAATTCTCTTTCACAGTAGCACCCACAACGATGGAACGCCATCTGGTGTGAGGCATCATGAAAGAGCATACTTTGGCTGAAACTTTCGTGAGAGTCGGAAGGACAACAGTCCAATTGCCAGTCACTACTCGTTTCCACTCCCCTAAGTCTTGTCAGACCTTGGGTTTTAGGCCTCTCTCAAAGCACATAATCATAAGGGTGTGAGTGTGTGTGGTAAGGGCGTACCACTTAAAACTACCCGACACATATTACCCCACCTGCAAGTGAGACGCCAGAACAGTCCAGAAAAAGCAAGGTAACAACATGTTGTCTACACTAGGGTTCAATATCAAATAAGCTAGCCCGGGGTTTCAACAACAATCAGGTACATTGCTTACCTCAAGAAAGGGAGCCAAGAAGGGGGGATCCGGATAGAATTGGGGAGAAATGCATGAGCATAAGCAATAAAAGAAAAGGAGATAGGGAACAAACATAGAAGAAGACAAATGCGTATGCCTACAATTAATGATAAGAAAGAAAGGAAAAAGAATGACGGCAAACAAGGTATCGGTCAAATCAACAATACATTAAACCACACATCTTAATTAGTTAGGCTTGACCCTCATTTTTTTTTTAAAAAAAAGGTCCCCAGTGGAGTCGCCAACTGTTGCACCCCAAAAAATCCGGTTCGGACTTCTCATTGTACAACGTGGAAAAGGTATGGAGCCGCCACCAATATTTTAATTTTAAGACCAAAACATTGAAAAAAGGTCTTTTAGATAAGGTGGATGGTCTTTCGAAAACTAGAGATATGGGTTCGGGGGTCGGTTAGGCATAGGGAAGGTTTTAGCACCCCACGCCTCCTTTCTACCGAAAGGGAACCTTTAATTAAATGTGTGGTTTGAAGTGTTGATTTGAAAATGCTTTTATTTTGCCTCTTTATTGAAAAGGGAGTGAGAAGACTTAATGAAAATTTTTATTTTGGGCGCTTGACGAGAGTTGGCCTCTCGCTCCTACGTATCTCCTGGTGCGATGGAGAATTCAAAGCTACGTAGTTCTTGGTTGTCCTAAAAAGGTTTTTGTTTTTTAGTCTGTTTAGATGAGTTTTCGCAGTAGGAGTGAGGATTCGCGATGACCAAACAACAACGGTTTAGAGTGGCCGCGCTACTAACTCTTTTGAAAATGAAAATATCATTAACAACCAAACGGCAACGGCGCGAGTGATCATTAATGATAATCGGTTTTTATTTTAGATGATCAAAAAAGGCTTTCGCAATCGAATTAATTTTGGTTTGTTGTGCTTGACGAGGACGTGACTCGCTCCTACGTATCCCAAATGGGAATCAAAGCGACGTAGTTCTAGCTCTTTGGTTTTGAAAAGGTTTTCGAAGTAGGACGAGCATTAGCGAATGATTAAACTAACTAAGGTTATGGGTAATCATCGCTAAGTACTCATGCGAAATTGAAGACCGTTCATAGAGATCAAACTAACAAAGGTTATGGGTGACCTCCACTACTTGCTTATTTTTGTTTATTGAAAATGCTTCGAAAATTAATGGGTTTGGAAAAGAGTTTTTTAGAAAATAAATAAATCATTTTCAATCGAATTCTATCTCCAAAACCAAATGCAAAATGAATGAATGAAGTTCAAACATATTCAACTAATCAAGCAATCATGAACATGTTGACCATCAACTAAGATTAAGCATGCCGATATAATCAAGAGATTTAATTGTCAAAGATGCGAGACAAAGTTCTCAAAACAATTGTGTTTGTGTGTGAAGGGGAATTGCTACACAAGTTGGGAGCAATCTCAAGAGGGGCACATATATCTCTATGCTACACATGTTGGTAGTCTTATAAGGGCACATGATTGTGCAA
Organism: Astragalus membranaceus; assembly: GCA_039519185.1. Taxonomy (NCBI): domain Eukaryota; kingdom Viridiplantae; phylum Streptophyta; class Magnoliopsida; order Fabales; family Fabaceae; genus Astragalus; species Astragalus membranaceus. Next base: position 108,422,473 of record CM076849.1, read on the forward strand.
AAGGGTTTGTGCACAATTAAGTCAAGACATTCAAATGGCATCAAGAACAAAGAAATACAATTAATCATAGGCATAGAGTATTCTAGGTTAGGTGAATGAACATGTGAGCAATGATGCATGATTAGGCGAGCATGTGAACGCATGAGCATACAAGAATGCATGAGCATTTAAATAGGATTACGTTTATTATGCAAGGCATAGATACTTGAGGATGCATGAGAGTGTTGCATAAAATAGGATGAATGAAGATGCATGCGAGTGAAAATGTTTTGGTAAAAGGTTTAGGTAAGAAAGTGGTAAAATGTTTTTGGGTTTTGGTGTTTTGGAAATGAGATGAAATGTTTTTGGTCTTGAAAGTGGTAAAAGTATTTTGGGGTTTATTTTATAAAGTTGAAAAAGTTTGAAATGCAAATGAGAAAATGTTTTGGGGTTTTTATGCAAAGATGCAAGTGGTGAAAACTTTTAGTAAAAAGTTAGTGAAATGGTAAATTTATTTTACTTGGAGTAGAAAGTAATTTTTGAAAATTAGTAAAGGTAAAAAGTGAAAAGTAACTTATTAATGAAATGGTACATGTGAAATGGTAAAAGTGAAAAGTTAATGAAATGGTAAAAAGTTAAAAAACACAATGACACAACTTGCATTTACTCAACCACAATCAAAATGACACATTTAATGCAATCAAAGGGGTAAAAACCCTAGTCATGGCCGAATGCATACAAGCATGGAATCATCAACTTATTTCATGCAAAAATTGACAAATTAACACACAAAACAACACAAAAGAAGAGGACCTAATCTATCATGCAAGTTCCTAAAACAAACACTAGCCAAATCATGCATTTATTCATTCAAAATTAAAGAAAACAAAACAAGCAACATGAACCCTATTTTTCTTGCCCAAACCCAAGGCTATGTATGGTCCAAGATCAACAATTATTTAAACCCAAATCATAAAATGAACAAGAACCCTAGAATAGAGTTCATGGCCGAATGCACATGGAGTATGAGAATGAGTTTTCATTTGATGAAAATTAGGCAACTAGATTCAAAATACAAGCAAATGCAAGAAAACACAAGAACAACTCCTTCAAAGCCAAGGAGCCACCTCAAACACCCAAGCCTCCCTAAGTGCTTGTCAATAGTGTTTGAGATGGCTCCTCAAAGCAACAACAACAATATATGAAGGAGTTGAGATGAGGAGAAGAGAGATTATGCAAAAATGAAGAAAATACAAGAGTTTTGAAGTTTTACCTTGAATCCAAGCTATGAAGGGAGTGATATGAAGAACAAGACCGCAAATCAACTAAATCCTCCACAAACCTCCATGAAACTTGCGCCCCTTGCCTTGATCCTTAGCTTTGAATTGGTGATGATGCTTGAACTTTGAATGAGAAATGGAGGGAGTATGTCAAAGAGGGATGCAAAATGAGGTGAGTGGTTTGTTAGGGTTTTTTTGGTGTAGGAGAAAAAATGGGAAGGTTTCTTTGAGATGAAAGAAAACAAGATGAAAAATGAGAGAGAGGAAGGGGGGCTACGGCCTTGTCTCCTTTTTTTGGAGAGGAGTGAGTTGCCAAAGATCTAATGGGTTAAGGGTTGTGTGAGGGAAGTAAAGAAATTAGTGTGTATTTAGTGGTGTAGAGAGAAGGAAGGTAAAAACATGTTGTGTATTCAAAGGTGTGCTTGATGAAAGGCTTGATGTGGACTTAATGTGGGCTGAAGTGAGGGGAGGCGTGGAGCTTGAGGGTGGAGTGAGGGAGATGGTTTGCTTGTGAAATTGGTACTTACTTTGGCCAAAAATGGATAAAAGCAAAAAGCACCTAAAAGGAATTAGCCCTAATTCTAAAAATACAATAAACATCCAATATTATTTTATTATTCATTTTTGATTTCAGATTTCATATTTTTAATTATACATATTTTTTGAGCCTTTTTGAAAAAAAACCGTTACAATTGACCAAAATACCCTTTTTGACGTTAAAACCCTAATTTGCCCGAAAAATGCGTTTCCACTTCAAAAATGAATCTATAACCCTAGAAATGACCTCTAGAATCTTAGAATGCATGCTCAATGACCTTCATGAGGAATTATCATTTTTATTGTGAAATGACCAAAATACCCTTTTGGACTCAAAAAAACCTAATTTACCCAAAAAGTGCATTTCAACTCTAAAAATGATTTTAGAAACTTTGGAATGACTTTTAGGACTCAAAATGCAATGCATGATGCTTCTCACTCCTCAACTTATTTATTTTTGTGGAAAATTAGGGTTTTGATCTAAGCTGGACAAAATTGGGGTATGACATCCTTCACAAAGTTGCCCAAATGTACACTATTGTGTGGCCCAAGTAGAAGAAATTTCCCAGTGAACTACATAAGCTTCTCATTGTAAGTCTCATTCCCCTTTTGTGCCCTAATTTTTGCCTAGACTGCCTTTGCAGGTTTTCAGTCTAGCGGGCTTTATTTTCTTTTATTCTCCCTAATTTTTGCCTAGACCGCCCTTTCGGGTTTTCAATCTAGTGGGATTTTTTTTCACTTCCTTTTTTTATTAGAGCAAAGAATAATTTAAAAGAAGCAAATGATTTATCTCAAAATTAACATTAAGAAAATGAAAACGATCATTCATCAATCAGAGTGGGATTTTGGAGGCTTGTAATGTGACTATGGGTTATGAGTTATGAAAGAAAGACGATTAGAATGCTCAAGGAAACGTCTTACAGGCATGAGTTATGGGCTATGGAAGAAAGATGGTTAGAAGGTTCAAAGAACGGGCATGAGTAACAGGTTATCAGGATGGATTGATTGGGAGGCTTAAAGGAATGCTTTACAGGCATGGATTATGGGTTATGGAAAGGAAATGAGTAGAAGGTTCAAAGAAATGTTTTGCGAGTATGGGTTACATGCTATGGGAGACAAATGAATAGAGGGCTCAAAGAAAGGTTTTAGGTTATGGGTTATGGGGATGGATCAAGGATCTTTAGTGCATTCAGCTTTCTATTGTGTTCCCCAGACCTCATATCATTCACCTTTTTTTTTCATTTTTATTACTTTTTTTTTCACCCTCTCTGCTTTTTGATCACTCTTTCTTTTGTGCCCTAATTTTTGCCAAGACTGACAATACCTGCTTTCAGTCTTGTGGGCTTTATTCATTTTTCTCTTTTTCTTTTCTTTTGAATTTTTTCCACCATCTCTATAACTTTGGAAAACTGAATGCACTAAATTCTATTGTAGTGTCGATCCTTGTCCAGGGTTTAGTGAAGGGACGTTACAGGCTCAAAGGGGATGGTAAGGGATATATTTTGTTTGGGATAGAGAAAGAAGACCACTCTTCATTTGAAATCATGATTCCACGTTTGCAAAATTTTAATTTTGAAATAACATCTACTCTTTTACACATTCTTTGCTCTTTATTTCTTTTGATTTCTTTTTCGTTTTTTTTCTTTTCTTTTTTTTTGGGAAATGGACATTTGATATCCGATATTCGCTCACCGGTTCATCCCTGAATGACGCAACTAAAAGGGCTTCAAGAATTATCACTTGAGGCAAGAACTCAAAAGGGGTCGGTGTTTTAAGGAACATGGTGAGAAATGATGAAAATGAGTTTTTAAATCCATGCAAATTCATTAGCATAAAACTTCAACTAAGTCAACTTGGTTTCGAACTACATGATTAAAGAAGTGCTAATGACAATCATCTTTTTCCTTCTCTTTTATTTATTTATCCGAGAACTGATTGCCAACCTTATGTCTCTCTTTTTTTCATCTTTCCGAAAATGCCCCAATATAGTGCTCCCTGATATCTTTCCTCTCACCTTACTTCTCTAATCCTCGAATGACAAATCTTCTCAACAACTTTCACGGGAATGATCTAATTCTATGAGTCTAAGCTTGATTGGTATCCTTATTCACGCAAGCACAAAAATTCAACATGAATGAAGACTTAATGACTTCAAAACTCTTTTTTTATTGATTTTATTTAAAGAGAGAAAAAAAATTATGCTATATGAGAATGAGTCAAAGAGAACAAGATGTTATGAAATGCATGGTATGTATGCAAGCACTCATCCTAAGATGCAATATGCATTTGTTTTGTAATGCCTTTTTTTTAATCCTTTTCATGTAAGAAATGAGATGCAATTTTTTTTGCCCCATTTGAGGGGAAATGCTATGAGGATTGACAAATGATAATGTGCTTTGTTTTATTCACTCACGAAAGTATGCATAACAAGCAAAGATTTTTATATACATGCAAAGAGAAAAAAAAATGAAATATGGAGAAATGTTATGATGAATGATTTTTGACAAATGAGAATGATGATGCACTACCCGCAGAAAAAAACAAATTTTCCTAAGGACTTATGTAAAGAAAAAAGCAAATTTTATTTTTTTTTACATGAAATGCACTTGTATTTTACAATGCAACAAGTTTTTTCTTATGCTTTTTATGCATGAAATGTAATGCAATTTTTATGTTGTTTATGCATGAAATGCAATATGATTTTTAATTTTATAGAAAAAAAATGAGTGATTCAAAAGTTTGTTTATGGGGAAAAGATTTTTTTTGTTTTTTTTTTGTATGAAAAATAAGGTAAGAGGTGGAGTAGCTCCCTTTGTAACCTAAATTGGTTGGCCCATGCTAGTGGTCTTTGGACCCTATGGATCTATGGTTTTTCTATTCTGAATAGTCACTGGGTTAGCAGCTATAACCTAGGGAAATTTTAGGTCTCTAGAGTCAAGTACTCTTCTAGAAGTGTAAACACACCAGGATGTACATCCCAGATGTGGATACCCGCAGAGAAAAATCGTACTCTAGATGAGGAACTCATGGTAGCCACTAGGATGTACAACCAAAATGACTACCACTACACAGCCTCGTTCTAACTTATGTTTTTTTTAGGCTCAGGTGTAAGCCCAACTCTCAGTGTGTGCTCACAGTGTATGTGTGGTGTGTGAAGCGAGCATAGGAACCCTAAAAAATAACAAAAACCCCAAATTGTACCTTATAATTACTTTGCACAAACAAATTAAATAGGCTTGACTCTCATGTGTCCCCAGTGGAGTCGCCATCTGTCGTGACTGGGATCCCGACGTAGACGGCCCAAAAATCGATATTTCAGGGAGTCGCCACCCAATTAATTAAATAGGGAAAATTGAGAAAAACCTACCTTAAAATTAATGGTCTGCGTAAACTAGGTTGGATTCGGGAGTCGGTTATGCATAGGGAAGGGCGAAAACTTAATTCCACTACACCCCTAGTACATCCGTCCTAAGACGGTTACCCTAAATCTGATTCTGCAAATATAAATTACGAATTTATTTGTTTTACCCAAAAATAAAATAGTAGAGAATAATAAGGGCTAATTTAGAAAAGTTTAATTTTGACTTGACGGGGAAGCCCCGCTCCTACGTATCCTCTGGTGCAATGAGGAACTCAAAAGTCACGTAGTTCTTCCTGAAAAATTTTGTTGGTTGGTATTTTTTAATATAGGGGTTTTAGGATTATTGAGCTGTACAGCTCATCCATCCTAGAACGCTGACTGACCCGTCTGTACAGTCGACTTAGTCCCCTATTTTATAAAAATGGAGTTCTTGGAGTTTTGGAAAATGATTTTAGGTGTGTTGGTTTGATTTTATTTGAATAGGGATTTTAGGACTCTTGAACCGTACGGTTCCTTTATCCTAGAATGCTGACTAACCCGTCTGTACAGTCGGCTTAGTCCCCTATTTTCGAAAAATGGAGTTTTTGATTTATGGAAAGAAATATGTTTGTGTTTATTTTGATTTAGAAATTGTTTGTTTTAAATAGGGATTTTAGGACATGATCCGTAACGGTTCATTAGTAGCCTAAAAAGCTGACTAACCCGACTGTACAGTCGATTTAGTCCCCTATTTATATTTTTTTTGAAAATGAAATATTTATCTATTTATTTTTATAGGTTTTTTGTAAAAGGAAATAATAAAAACGAAAACAGAGTGTGCAATAGTAAAATGGGGTGCAGTTTGCAAAAAGGGAGTTGTATTATTGTTTGCTTGAATGCAAAAGTATTAAGCTCCTTTGTGTCCTAGAGGGGTCCCTTTGGGAATAGATCTAAGGCTTTTTCTATCAAGTGAACCTCTCAAAGGTAGCTCTATAGAGTCCTAAATAAGGTTCCTAGAGCCAACGACCCCAATTAAGAACACTGATCAACAACAATAGGCAAGTTATTAGGAGTGCCAGCATTCTCAAGAGGGACCAAACTCTAGGTGAGACTTTCGTGACCACCCAACAGGACGCACATCCAATAGGCCATCACTACGCAGTCTCGTTCTAACTTAGGTTATTCTCCAGTCCGGGTACAGGACTATTCTCACGTGTGTGCAAAAGTGTGATAGTGGAGTGTGTGTAGGAGCAAATGTTAAATATACCCCCTAGTTGCAAAACAAACAAACACATTTACAGAAAATAATAGTCTTCTACCCTAGGGTTTATATCAAGCATAAAATAAAGATATACAAAAAAAAATAAAGAAATAAATAAATAATCAATAAATATGTACATAAATAAATAAATAAATAAACAAATAGATATAAATAAATAAATACAAAACTAACCTCAAGCTAATGAACGCGATGAACGCCGAACCGGACCGAGCAGAGACCAGGTCAACTGCGAACCGGACTCAAGCTAATGAACGCGATGAACGCCGAACCGGACCGAGCAGAGACCAGGTCAACTGCGAACCGGACTGCTTTGAGAACCGAAAAACCGATTCAAAAATATTACAAAATAATCAAAGACAGATTTTTAGTGTCTGGACCGCAAAGGCTAGCCCAAAATATCACTTAATCTGCCAATGACTCCCCCCTCCAAACCTTCACCTCTCAACCTCTTTTATAGTCAATTGCTATAGGGTTGTTGTTTCTTGCAAGCAATGTGGGACTAAAAAAAGATAGAGAAATTGCTTTCGCATAGTAGCTAAAAACTAAAACCCGAAAAATACCCAAAAGACTCTACTTTTTGTAATAATAATTTTTTTATTGCACCTCCCCTTTTTTATTTTCTTTTGTAATTTGTATTATTTCTTATCTATTTATTTTTTTATTTTCGTTTTTTAATTAAAGATATTGTAACAAGAAAAATAAATTAAATCTACTTTGTAATTTTTTGAATTAGCATATATTTTTTTTAATTTTTGTTTAACCACTAAAACAAGTAATAATAATGCAAAATTAGTAAATTAGCGCAAAATGACCTATTCGAGGGATTAGGAATCAAATATACGCGAAAAACATATTTTTGTGATTTTTTTTTGAAAAAGTAAATATGTACCGGTTAAAATTGGGTGTTCACAGTCGCAGTTAGTTACAAGACTTACATGAGGCAGGTGTAGGAGTGACCGCTGATCTCAATCAAGGATAGGAGCGTTATTGAGGGGAAGGATTCAGTAGGATTTTCTTCTTCTTTTTATTGTCTGCTTGGCAAGTGGAAGGCTCGGCAGCCGCAATAATTGGTGGATTAGAGCTGGTTGCCACCGCCATTGGTCTACCATGAAGGCCTCCTACCGCGCCCATGTACCGGTTGATGTAATCGACCGAGGATGCAGGAAAAATGAATTCTTCGATGACCAGCCACATGTTCATGTAGTCGCTGGTCTCTCAACAGTCCTACGGTAGGTGCCCCCACGAAGGCCAAGAATTTATCGTCGTGATCTTTGAGGACATCTCGAAGGTCGATTAAAAGTAGTTTCCTCCTTTTCGGAGAAAGTGCCAGTGACTCATGTGGTATGGGGATTTTCTACCCGAGGCCAAACAGCCTTGCCACAAAGCTGGGATGGTAGGGCTCAACGGTGAGGTAGTTATTGCTGGGAGAAGGTTTGATGCCAGCAGTAAGGACCCTAGCAGGAAGAACGTGGCTCGAGTTGGCAACCATATGGTGACGTTCATCATCAGAAATCCTCTTGGATAGGATAAAATATCCACAGCGGGCCGATTTCTTTTCCTAAAACAGGACACTAGTCAAAGTCCTTGGGATTCATGTCGAAGAACACCCATAGGACTTCCAATTCCGTTCCACGAGCTGAGTAGAAATTGATGCTAAGTGGGGAAATTGGGGAAATAGAGCTGAACCCACATTTTCAGGAACTAGATGGGACCTTTAGCTTTGGCGTAATACCTAGTGTCCTTGACTTGCCTAAGGAGGCTATCCATCCCTTTGTAAAGGACGTCCAGGAAGAACGGGCCCAAGGAATAGCCTTGGCCAGAAAGCAACATGCGGGCGAATGGGCGGAGCTCCTTTATGACTCCAAAGGAGTTGGTGCTGCAGAAGAACTTGTTTAAGAAGTACATCAAGGAGGCGTTGTGCTCGGCATCTTTCTCCTGGTAATAGGGAGCACTGGCTCGTCAAATAAGGGTTACAAGACCCATCCATGTGGAGCTTAAAGCTCGTCAAATAAGGGTTACAACACCCATCCATGTGAAGCTCGAAGCTCGTTAAATACGGGTTACAAGACCCATCCACGTGGAGCTCCAAGCTTGTCAAATAAGGGTTACAAGACCTATCCATGCGGAGCTCGAAAGTCGTCAAATAAAGGTTACCAGACCCATCCATGTAGAGCTCGCAACTCGTCTAATTTGGGTTACAAGACCCATCTGTATGGAGCACCGACTCGTCTGTGGGGTCCCAGACCCATCCGTGTGGAGCTCGAAGCTCGTCTAATATGGAGTCCCAAACCCATCCGTAGCTCGTCTAATTTGGGGTACATGACCCATTCATGTGGGGCTCGAAGCCCATTTCAAACTCACACATCATAAAAATATATTTTGTAGCAACTATTTCGAAGGTTACAAATACTCAAATATTTGATCACAATCCCCAATAAAAGTAATTACTCAAATAACCCTTATATGGGCAATCAAAATATATAGTCTAAATAATTGATAAATTATCAAATCCAGACGCTAAATAGAGATCTCACATGAATCCCAAGTAGGTAGCTCAGTTGTCGAGCTAAGGGATACTAAAGGAGTGCGTCAAATGAGTGCAAGAAGGAGGTCCTGGGTTCAACTCCCGGAAACTAACATTTCCCCACCCCCACTAACATTGCTTATAAAAAAAAAAGATCTCACATGATTTAATCCTGCATTTCTCAAAACACCAAATTAATAGAGTAAGGTTTTCACAAAAAATAAATTGCACCGCATAAATTACTATTCAAATATGACTATCTCTTCTAAATCCCAAATTCATAAAAATATGTTCCATGGAAGAGTTAAAGGGTTCGATTAGTCACATCTTGAAGATCTCCAAAGTTTCAAAATTTTTCATATTAGCTTTCATGTATTGTTACAATATATTGAAGTTAGTTAAAGTAGTTGTAATTAGTTAGATTAGTTGTTGGTTAGTTTAGTTAATATTGTTCTGGACTGGACTAAGAGGTCCATTTAGCAATTCCAGGAGGTGCATTTAGCAATGAATATGGATTGGCCCAATCACTTTGGCCCATATCCACAACAAACAAGCCCAATCACGCTTGGACGGTTAAGATCAATTCCGCTGATCCAACGATCCACAAACGGGCACGATTTCCTATAAATACCAGCTCGCATAGCCATTTACATGGAACACACTCTTCCCTTGCAAATTCACTAGCTTATTCTCATACTGACTTGAGCGTCGGTGTGGCTTTACAGGTACCCCCCCCGGGTGCTCACTAACCTCCTGCCAGGGCAACAAGAGACCTACCAACAGCAGCCGACCAAAATACTGCTAGGTACAGAACATTGGCGACCACAGTGGGAGATATCTATCTTTCACATCATCACTACTCAAACTTTTCTCTTGCTACTCCATGGCTCCCAGAGGCAGACCCCGGATTCAAAGCATTGCCGTACCGGCATCCCGACCAGAGGATACTCCGGAAGGCAACGTCGTAACCCTACCTGACGAGGGTACCAGTCAGCCTGCGCAGCCTTCGAATGTGAGTCAGTTTTTGGATCTCCTGGCCAATCGCACTCAAGCTATGCTGCATCAGGAAGACCAGTAGAGTGCTAAGGACATGCCCAACCCGGCACCCAGGAGGGCGCCTGGCCGGGCACCAAGACAGCATCAGACAGCGCCCATGAGGGCGCCAGGGCAGCATCTTACAGCGCCCATAAGGGCGCCTGGCACCCATGAGGGCGCTGGGCAGGGCGCCATGGCAACATCAGGCAGCGGCCATGAGGGCGCCTGGCAGGGGAACCCTTCCTCCAACAACGGTGACTTCGAGGCACAATCATTCTCCCCCTCATGGAGGATCAGGCTCACCTCCAAGGGACCCCTCCATCTCCTCCGGATGATACCTACCAGCCTCACGACTCCCGCTTCAGGACCTCCTCACGCGCATCCCTTGATACTCGAGAGAGGTCAAGGAACCGGGTCTACACCACCAGGGATCGCCATCGAGGAGATCCCCCGACCGATGCAGGCATCAAAAGTACATGGACTATAAAGAAGACAACATGGCCTACCAAGAGGAGGCCAAGGTTGGCAGCATGAAGGCTGATCTGACTTGTTATGGGCACAGTACCAGCAAATGCAGCACCCCCAGGGATGACATTGAAGAAGGGAAGCTCGCCCAATACGTGAATGAAGAAGAGGATGAAACTCGCGACTCCGAATAAGGAGCAGAGCATCAGGACTCGAGCCTAAGGCTAGGCCTAGTTATGAATTTTGTTGTTTGGGCACAAAAGCAGAATATCAAGAAAGAAAAAAGGTCCAACTCCATAGTTAGGAGTGGAGCGAGACAAGTCTGAGATCCAACATACCATGCAGGGAGGGACTGCCTGGATCTTAGGGGGCAACCTCAACATTAACCTAAAAGGAAGATCATCTCTCCAAGTATGGGAGTCAAGGGTGTCATGACACGCTCATCTTCCTAAAGCAAAGCAGCCAAGATCACAGCACCCACTCGGCGGGGATCCAAGGTATGAGACCACGATGTCTTGGGTAGCAAGCGCTAAGAATGGCGCGGAAGTCAAGAAAATGACGAGACCATGAGGTCACAGACACTAGAGATACCCACCTACAAGGGTGATGTCTAGTCTGCAGGCCATAACTTCATCTGTGTTTGTCCGATTGAGGCGTGTAAGCATGTGTTGGAAAGCTAAGAAGCAGAGCTACAATTCTCATGTTAATCTCGAAATCCAATTCATACGTCTCCGCATCCAGGAAGGGAAACAAGCTGACGGCACCATGGCAAGCCAGCACCCAAGGCGCCCAGGAGGGCGCCAAATCCTTTTACGGAAGCAGCCAGCGTGGCACGTAAGAAAATTAAAGGATGTATGAGCATGTGAGTGCATTAAGAAAATTAAAGGATGTATGAGCATGTGAGTGCATGAGCACGTAAGAAAAAAAAAAGAGTGCATGAGCACGTAAGAAAATTAAAGGATGTATGAGCATGTGAGTGCATGGGCATGTAAGAAAATAAAAGAGTGCATGAGCACGTAAGAAAATTAAATGATGCATGAGCATGTGAGTGCATGACCACGAAAGGAAATAAAAGAGTGCACGAGCACATGAGCAAAAAACATAGTGCACGAGCACCGTGAGCAAAAAACATAGTGCATGAGCACGTGAAAAAAAAAAACATTGTGCACGAGCAAGTGAGAAAAAAAAACATAGTGCACGAGCACGTGAGAAAATAAAATAGTGCACGAGCACGTGAGCAAAAAACATAGTGCACGAGTGCGTGAGCAAAAATAACATAGTGCACGAGCACGTGAGAAAATAAAACAGTGCACGAGCAAGTGAGCAAATAACATAGTGCGCGAGCACGTGAGGAAAATCAAATGATGCATGAGCGTGAGAGAAAATAAAGTAACGCGTGAAGTGATGGTATCATTCTGCTCACCCTCACACTCTCCTATGCTCGCCCCCTAGGTGAAATGTAATCGGCCAAGAGGAAAAGAAAATGCGGTGTTGCTCGCCCATACTCACCATCAATCACCTCGATCAAGCCAAGTCAGCAAAAATATCAATAGACGAGTAGGATAATTGCTGTGATCCTCTGACAAAATTAGCAGACACGACGACGGCACGAGCATTAAGGGCAACCTAACCTACGAGGGCATCCTAAACGACAATGTCAAGTCAAGACCATCCCCCAGGATAATCTCGACTTGGGGGCAACGGTGGAACCAGGTCAATATCCACCAGAGGCACCACCGGGGATCGCCATCGAGGAGATCCCCCGACCGACGCAGGTCAATATCGAACTTTGCCACGAGGCGCGAAACGACTTTAAACGTGTCGCAACCTCTGATGGGCGAGTTAAATTCAGATCGATTCTGATAAACTGCCCCCAGAGTCCCACGAGGTGTGAAGTGACTTTAAACGTGTCACAACCTCTGAAGGACGAGTTAAATTAAGATCGATTCTGATAAACTGCCCCCAGAGTCCCACGAGGTGCGAAGCGACTTTAAACGTGTCACAACCTCTGATGGGCGAGTTAAATTCAGATCAATTCTGATAAACTGCCCCTAGAGTCACCACGACGAGGTGATAACTTTGCCACGAGGCACGAAGCGGCTTCGAGAATCGTCGCAACCTCTGATGGGCGAGTTAAATTCGGATCGATTCTGATAAACTTCCCCCAGAGTCCCACGAGGTATTAACTTTTCCACGAAGCACAGAGCGACTTTAAACGTGTCGCAACCTCTGATGGACGAGTTATTATTCAGATCGATTATGATAAACTGCCCCCAGAGCTAACATTGCCATGAGGCGATATGAGATTATACATTCAGATGCGCAAGGCGATGACCAGCGCCCGAGGCCACCCAACGCGTACCAGTTACAATTATAAGGAACAAGCTAGATAAAGAGGAAGCTTGGATGTTTCAAAATGCAACATAAAAAAATCAGGGGGCAATGACATCGAAGTCAACCCCGTTGGGTCAGTATGTGACAAGCCTCCCGGCCAGAACCTCTTGATCAAATTAAAAGATCATGGAGATGTCAAACAGATAATGGTGATGACGGAAGAAGCAATTCCCCTCGGCACCAAGCAAGCCCTGAAATTTCATCAAGCCGGCATCCATGAGGGCGCCTGGCAGGGCGCAAATGAAGAGCAGCCAGCGCCCATGAGGGCGCCTGGCAGGGCGCCAATGAAGAGCAGCCAGCTCCCATGAGGGCGCCTGGCAGGGCGCCAATGAAGAGCAGCCAGCTTCCATGAGGGCGCCTGGCAGAGCACTAATGAAGAAGCAGGCAGCGCCCATGAGGGCGCCTGGAAGGAGGTGGTCTGGAAGCAAGTCCTTCGCAAGGGGGGCAGACAGAACTGTGCAACAAGGCGCGCAAGGCACCCGTGAGGGCACCAAACATTGTCTCGCAAAACCTGCTCCACGAGGAGACACCCAGCGTGTAGACGTCCAAGGCACCCATGAGGGCACCAAACCTTGTCTCGCAATACCTGCTCCACGAGGGCGCCTGGCGGGGCGCCAAAAGAGCTACACGCTAACAAGCCGGATCCTGCTCCAAGAGGCGGCAGCCAAGACAACATGACAAGGCGCCCACGAGGGCGCCATCCACAACACGCAAGTAGGGAACAACACCCAAGGCGTCCACGACGGCGCCAACTCTCACCTTCGCAAGGGGGCAGACAGCACTGTGCAACAAGGCGCCCAAGACACCCATGAGGGCGCCTGGCAGGGCGCCAAGGCCAAACCAGGCAGCGCCCATGAGGGCGCCTGGCAGGGCGCCAAGGCTGGAGCAGGTAGCGCCCATAAGGACGCCAGGCAGTCGTCACAAAAGCAATTTCCCGCACGACTTCACAAATCCGGCAAATCAACAAAAATCCTTCAAGCCAAGACCATCCTCCGGAATAATCTCGGATTGAGGGGCAACTGTTCTGGACTGGACCAAGAGGTCCATTTAGCAATTCCAGGAGGTGCATTTAGCAATGGATATGGATTGGCCCAATCACTTTGGCCCATATCCACAACATACAAGCCCAATCACGCTTGGACAGTTAAGATCAATTCCGCTGATCCGACAATCCACAAACGGGTACGATTTCCTATAAATACCGGCTCGCATAGCCATTTACAAGGTACACATCTTCCCTTGCAAATTCACTAGCTTATTCTCATACTGACTTGAGCGTCGAAGTGGCTTTGCAGGTACCCCCCCGGGCGCTCACTGACCTCCTACCATGGCAGCAAGAGACCTACCAACAGCAGCCGACCAAAATACTGCTAGATACAGAACAAATATCATTATATAAAGTGTATCCTACACTCATTGTAAAAAAATCTCTCTTTACCATTCAATGAGAATTTCTTTCTTTCTTCCTTTCTCAATTCTTTTAATATGGTATCAAGAGCGATGTAATGCTTCCGCCAAATTTCCAAAAAGGAAGTCATGTTTATATTTCTTCTTCCCTTATTCAACATCTTTGATCAATTTGCAAATTCTATTCTAACCCTTCACGGTTATTCTCAAATCTTGCAAAAAAAAATCTCCATTCTTTTATATGTTTTTGAATATGTGTTTCCTTCCTCTTCTCTACAAACATATTCAAAAAAAATAATATCATTTTCTCAACTCTTTGGTTCAATGAACCACAAACAACCAAAATTTCTAGATTTTTCCTTCAACCTACCCAAATAAAAAAGTGGGATACGAGAAGCAAAAAGCGAAGGCATTTTCAAGCAATGACAATCAACTAAAAAAAATTCAAGATTTTCCCTTCGACCTACCCAAAAAGTGGGATGCGAGAAGCGAAAGTGAAGGCATTTTCAAGCAATGCCAATCAACAAAAAGTTTCAAGGTTTTCCCTTCAACCTACCCAAATAAAAAAGTGGGATGCGAGAAGCAAAAGACATTTTCAAGTAATGCCAATAAAAAAAAATTCTCCAAATGGCTCCATCATTCTTCTTAGCCTAATTGGCGTTTTAGCTTCTATTCATAAATATCATGAATAGTAAAACAATCATACATCATTCTTCATAGAAGGCCTTCTACCTTCTATCCATAAATATCATTGATAGTTAAGCAAAACAAACATTCTTCTTAGCCTAATTTGGCATTTGATAATCTTCCAAGATTGGAGTTTTTGATTCATTGGGGTGAGTGTCGTGGAGATGCTAGAAGATTAAAAGGCCTCAAAAATTGGTTAAAGACTTATAGAAGTTATGCATCCTGACGCTATCAATTTCTTCATTGATTTTCGTGTTTAGCGATAGAATCACAACTTGTATTTCTTAGTAATTTTCTTTACAATTTTTTTTTTCAATTTCTTTATCTTGAATTGTATTGCTTAAGTTGGAAAAGTTAATCCACACTTCCAACTTGCGGAGGGATGTTAGATATATTGGAGTTAGTTAAAGTAGTTATAATTAGTTAGATTAATTACAAGTTGGTTAGTTTAGTTAAGATCGTTATATAAAGTGTATCCTACACTCATTGTAAAAAAATCTCTATTTACCATTCAATGAGAATTTCTTCTTTCTTCCTTTCTCAATTCTTCTAATAACCCGCAACTTTTTTTTTGTCCATCTTGATCTCTGGTTCTACCCATCTTCTCCCTTCACATATCTTATACGTGATGCCTATATGCTGCCACTGCCGTCTTTGTTTTAGAATGGTAGTAGTTTACAACTTATGTATTTGTGATTAAAGTGAATATTTCTATTTTACAACACTAAAGTGAATCTTATAATAACCTAATTCACTTAAGCTTGCAAGGGCTTTTAACTTCATTATAGAATACGGCCCACAATCCTTTCTATTACAGCTCTAACTAAGCCCATGTGACAATCTTTCTTTCAATTGTTAAGGTGTTATACATAGGACAATTAAGTCAATATAACCATTAGTGGAAATATCACATTAATAAGAAACCATATCAACTCCATAATTAAAATCATAGTAAATAGAAAATCATAGTAGCTCCATAATTATTTTCTAATTTCTAGCAATTGTTAATGTACGATTTCTTCATATACTCACACAATTGTAAAGGTTAATTATTGAGTTGAATTCAAAATCAAATTTGATTTGCCATCTCTATATTATATTTATATTTAATAATTTTACCAAAAGATATACAAACAATGTTGCAATACCGTAAAACAATCATAATATTATATTGTTCGGTACGTAGCAGCCCTGCGGTGTCTGCTGTTGGTAGGTCATTGCAATCCGAGCGGAGTGTTGAATGAATCTCGGAGGGGGTACCTGCGATGCCACTCCGACGCCCAGGTAAATATATGGAGTAAGAGATTAGTAATATCTAGAAATGAGAATGTACCTATTAATGGAATGTGAGCCACTATTTATAGGGAATCGTGCCCTTCGTTAGCCGTCGGATTGATAGAATTGATCCGAGCTACCCAAGTATGATAGTCATAATTGGGCTTGTATATTGTGGATATGGACCAAAATGATTGGGCCAATTGATATCCAATTGCTGAATGGGCCTCTTGGTCCAGTTCAGAACAGTTGCCCCCCAAGCCGAGATTATTCCGGAGGATGATCTTGGCTTGAAGATTTTTCGTCGATTTGCCAGACGCGAGGGCTCGTCTTCCTCGTCGGGTCGTGCAGAATGTCTTTGCTTGCGACGGCAACATTTTTGTTTATGTTTTAAACAAAAATGAAAAAATGATTTTATTACTTTTTCCCCCACTATAAGTAGGTGAGTCTTCATTGCTTGGATTTTGGATTAGGCTTCTTGGAATCACACATTTGAGCAAGATTCTCTCTTCTTTCTTTTGGGTAAGTGTATGTCCTCTTCCCCCTTCCCTTCATGCAAATCATGGTTTTGCTGTTTGCCAATACCTTCACTCTGGCGCCCTTGGTACCCAGCAGTCACAACCCGTGACGTTGCTCGATGCAAACCGTTACCTTGGGCCTTGGCGCCAAGGGCGCCCATGCCTTAAGTGTCTTCGCCATGGAGCATGGCGCCCTTGGCGCCCATGCCTTGCAAGCCATCACCGTGGAGCATGGCGCCCTTGGCGCCCATGCCTTGCAAGCCGTCACCATAGAGCATGGCGTCCTTGGCGCCCATGCTCTGCAAGCCGTCACCATGGAGCACGGCGTCCTTGGCGCCCATGCCCTGCAAGTCGTCACCATGGAGCATGGCGCCCTTGGCGCCCATGCCTTGCAAGCCGTCACCATGAAGCATGGCACCCTTGGCGCCCATGCCTTGCAAGCCGTCACCATGCAGCATGGCGCCCTTGGCGCCCACGCCTTATAAGCCGTCACCATGGAGCATGGCGCCCTTGGCGGCCATGCCTCAAGTCGTCACCATGGACCATGGCGCCCTTGGCGCCCATGCCTCACAAGTCGTCACCATGGACTATTGCGCCCTTGGCGCCCATGCCTCACAAGTCGTCACCATGGACCATGGCGCCCTTGGCGCCCATGCCTCACAAGTCGTCACCATGAACCATGGCGCCCTTGGCGCCCAGCAGTCACAAGTCGTCACCATGGACGATGGCGCCCTTGGCGCCCATGCCTCACAAGCCGTCACCATGGACCCTGGCGCCCAGCACTCACAACCCGTGACGTTGCTCGATGCAAACCGTCACCTTGGGCCTTGCCTTGCACTTGCCTTGCACTTTATTGTTTGCAAGCCCTGATCATGAGTCCTTCGTGATCCATTATGTTCCATTTAATTATAGTGTAATCATTATGGGTCTTGTCCAGATGTTCATCAGGTGACCTCAGATGAGAGGGTTGTCAACAAGTTTTTATTTTTGTTGTGACGCTTGTTTTGCCGCCTTTCCTGCAGGTTTGAGCGATGGTGAGAACGAAGGAGACTGCCCGAGTTCATGGGTCATATCGTGGTTCCCTTCCCGCTATAGAGCAGGCTGGTTGGCATGTAGGGGGGATCGTCTGAGATATGTGATAATATTGTGCCTCTTGAGGAGTCAGGGATACCTGGCTTTATTGTGAGTTCTTCTTCGGATGATGATGCTGAGTGTCGGTCTGACCTCGACGTGGTGGAGATCGGCGATATTAATTATGATTGGGTTGCTCTAAGTGTACGAACTGTTAGGAACATCTATCTCCCTGGAACAAATCCTCCTCGCTTCCTTAAGGAAATACTTGGGAAAGCCTGGCGGTATGAAGCGGTGAACCCAGATGACAGGATTTACCGGATTCCTGAGGGCCGGAAATTTATGATGTATCATTGTGTTGTTGGTAAGATGAGAATTTCTCCCCTCTTTAACCCATTTCAGCTGGACGTTTTGAATCATCTGTCTATAGCTCCATCTCAACTCCACCCAAATTCGTGGTCTTTTCTGAAGTGCTTCGAGCTTGTGATGGAGGCTATGGGAAGAAGGTGTTCACTGAAGGTCTTTTTTACTATCTTTGAGATTCAACGCCGACGAGAATGTTCCAAAGGTGGTCCTCGATATGAATTTGTGACATTGAAATGCCGACCTGATTATGCCTTCTTTCAAGTGCATTCTGAAAGTCAAAGTCATGCCGACCTCGATATGAATCATCTGGAAGATGAAGTATTTTTACGTTGTCCCTTCGAGCCCAGAGGCGATGCGCAGCATGGGTGTTTTTGACGAGGAAGGGTCCTTAGTCATGGATAAGTTTCACTTAGGCTGGTGCAATGTTGATGCTGATCAAGTCAGTCGGTCTTATCGTGTCCCTTTGACTTTGTTATCTTCTTCTGAATTGAGGACTTTGAGCTTACTCGAGACTGCCGTTAACCACTTGACTACCAATTCTCAGAAAATTTTATGCGGAAAACTGTCTCGCGCTATATCTTTTCATGATGCTGTTGAGGCCATAGGTTACTTGCCAGATTTTATGTTCTTTTGCTTCTTTATGGTTTGTCATGTTGCTAACCTCTCTTATTTCCCTTTTTCAGATTCAATGGCTGCCCCGCTTTCCTTTGATGAGATACTCTCCATTTCCTCCGGGAAGAAGAAAGCACAAGGTGCGGAGCTTGATGGTGGAACTAGCCTTGCAGCCACTGCATCCGCTGTTGCCCGTCCCTCCAAGGGAGGGCGCCTTAGCCTAGGAGCTCCTCACCGGGCTGACAATGATGTCTCTGGTACACTGAAGGTTCCCATTGAAGCCCGTGAACATGGGACTCGCGATGGTGTGGCTGCCACGACTCCTGGGATGCATGCTAAATCCAAGCGTAAGAAGAGTTCCAACAAGCCTTCCTCTCCGGCTAAGTGTCCCCCTCCTGAGGTAGTTGAAGCGCATATTGAATTTTTGGATGATCAACGTGACCACTTTTTGGAGCATCCTTTCGAGTTGATGACGCGCATGGTCAGCGTTGGGTCAGATCTTCATGCAAAGTGGAGGGTTGAGAAAGGTCAAGGTTCAGGTAGTTTCCTTGAACTGTTCCAGTATGTTGCATGTTCCTGAATCTTTGTGTTTTTGAGCTTATTTTGTTTTCTTTCTTTCCTTGTGCAGGGAGGAAAGAGGTTGACGATCTCCTCTTGGAAAGGAAGCATCTTCGAGACAAGCTTCATGACGCTCATGCGTTAATTCACCGAGCCAATGCATCCGTTCGCCGTCACCAGAAAGGTCAAGAGGAGGCCTGCGCTGACCGAGATGCATATGTGAGGAGGGTAGAGGACCTTCAAGCTCAGCTTGAGGACGTGCAATCTGAGTTGGAAAATGTGAAGAAATCGAGGGATGAAGCTGAGGGAAAGGTGGAGGCGTTGGCGGACAGGGTGGTGGACTTTTCCTATGACTCATACCAGAAGGCTTTGGGTCATGTTCGATGCGTGTATCCGGATGCTGTCTTAGAGCCGGATGTCTTTAAGCTTGAACATGAGGTTGTTGATGGAAGGATTGTCAGATACCATTCCAACAAGAGTGACTTCAATGTCATAGCCCCTTGATCGTTCTTTTATGTTTATTTACTTCCTGTCATGTAATTTGTTTTGGACTTTGTTGTACATGTACTCTTTTTCGAATTGAGTTTTATGTTTCTTATCTTTATTTGTGCGGATAGCTGGATTGGTGTTTCTTGGATAGCCTCTGGCATGAGTTATGCTTCGCATATCTGAGGCTACCGTGCCATGTAATATCGCGAGTGCGTAAGCCCTGGAGGTAGTTTATGAGAACCCGGTCTGATTCTAACTCACCGGCCAGGGGTTGCGACACGTTTTAAGTCGCTTCGAGAAACGTATGGATCGACCCACGCCTCAGTTTTTAGGGATGCGCAAACGATCGTAGCGTCGATCTCATGCCGCCCCTTTTTACCATCAAGCTTCGTTTTGATCCGCCTAATCCATCCTTGTTAGTGTTTGGACCAGGTTTTCTTTCCTGCGAATAGCGGTAAGTATTGCAAAATAATATTTCGATTCATAACAAACTTTCATTCATTCATGCATTTTGAAAGTACATGTCATTGCACTAGCTTTATTATCAACATTTCGTTCAAACAATAAATTTCCTTAACTTGTCCGCATTCCACGTCCTCGGTATTGGTTCTTTGCTCAAAGTTTCCAATTTGAAAGCGTCGTTTCCTGTTTCTGTAGTTATTCTGTATGGACCTTCCCAGTTAGGAGCTAGTTTTCCTTGCGGTGCGTTCTTCGATCCTATGTCAGCCCTTTGAAGGACAAGGTCGCCCACCTGGAAGGTTCTGTGGACCACCTTGGCATTAAACCTTGTAGCCATCCTCTGCTTTATCAGCATATCCTTTAAGGCTGCTTCGTTTCAGAATTCCTCTATGAGGTCCAATTCCTCTCGGAGCCTTTGTTCATTGGCTTCTGGTAGGTTCGGGTTCTTAGTCCTCCAGCTCAATTCTCCGATTTCCACGGGTATGACCCCTCTGTCCCGTATGCCATTCGGAAGAGTGACTCTCCCGTCGATGAGTGTGGGGCGGTCCTGTATGCCCATACGACATAGGGTAACTCTTCTGGCCAGTTACCTTTTGCCTCGTCAAGTCTCCTTCGTAGCCCTCGCAAGATCACCCTGTTAGCTGCCTCTGCCTGACCGTTGGTCTGGGGGTGCTCAACTGACGTAAAACGATGTTTGTGCCTAGGTCAGTCATCAACTGCCTGAATCCTTTATCTGTAAATTGAGTACCATTCTCTGTGATGAGAACCTTTGGAATGCCAAATCTTGTCATGATGTTCTTCTTGAAAAACTTCATACAGTTTTTTGCCGTGATGGTGATCAAAGTTCCGGCTTCGATCCACTTGGTAAAATAGTCAACTGTGACAATTACATATTTTACTTGTCCTGGACCTGGAAGGAAAGGGCCTAAAAGGTCCATTCCCCACCAGGCGAAAGGCCATGGTGAGCTTAGGTATGTCAGGTCTGATGAGCGGGCAATATGCACATCAGCGTACTATTGGCATTTGCCACATTTCTTGACGTAATTCTGCGAGTCCTCATTCATGGTAGGCCAGTAATATCATGCTCTAAGGGCTTTTGCTGCCAGAGCTCGCCCGCCAAGGTGTTGTCCGCAGATTCCTTCATGAATCTCTGCGAGAACGTAGTCTGCCTCTGCTCCTTCTACGCATTTCAATAGAGGCATAGAGAAACCTCTACGAAAAAGCCTTCCTTCGACGATTGAATAGGACGGTGCTCGCCTCCTTACGAAAGCTGCCTCTTTTGCATCAGCAGGCTCATGTCCTTCGAGGATGTATCGAAGGATTGGGGTTATCCAATTTTGACTTGCCTCGACTGTGAGTATTGCAGAAGGTGAACTATTGTCTAGAACGACACTTGGTTTGGACAGAGTTTCCTGAATGACACTATGATGGTTTTCGGGTGTCCGGGTGCTGGCCAATTTGGAGAGAATATCTGCTCTGGTATTGTCCCCCCTGGGTACATGCTGCACCTTAGCCTTTGTAAACAACCCTAAGAGCTCGCGCACCTTAGTCAGGTATTTTTGTAAAACTGGATCGTAAGCACCGAATGTAACACCCCTTTTCTACCCGGAAAATTTTTGACAAAAATCAGAGTTTTCAAAATGTTATTCGCTACACCCACAAGGGATGCTACATTTTCACCGTTAACCATCACACGCCAATAATAAAGTTTCACCATTAAAACAGTGCAACACCTAGCACGTCATAACATCATCAAGCAGTGGAATAAAATCAAGGTTCAATTAAATAATTATAACATCACCATAAAACTTCAGAAATTAAATATTAAAGCATCTAATAAAACTAGTGTTCATCCCCCCGAGTGCTACGTATCAGAGCGACGACACCGACTCAACTAGCGAAGGTAGACATGCCTTCACTCGCAATCACCTGCACGTTACCAACATAGGGGTAACATTCAAACAAAAGGGGTGAGATATCTAACATTATAATAGCATATATGATAGGCAATATGCTAGAGTTACGACAGCTATATCTACCCCTTCACAACAACATCAAATTGCAAATCACCAAAAATTATCACCAACATCATGAGTGAGTATATGAGATGCAACCCACACCAACGGGTATATGCATGTGGTACCAATCATCACCAATAAAGTAGCCAAGAAGGGCATCATCACCTGTATGAGCATCACCATCATCACCTATAGCTCCAAGGACGAAGCCATCATCACCAAAATAATGCATATGCAATATATGCGGCACCAAGAGCAATGCACCAGACAACTAACAACAACAGACATTTAATTGACACAACATCACCAATATCAATAAGTGGTCTTAGACCCATCACCTATCACCTTAGCCCATGAAATAGGCACATCACCTGTACATCATCACCGATAACACCAACAACCACCGACACCAAAAACACCAATAGATTTACAACAAACAACAACGTTTATTTTACAGTGATAGCAACACCATTTTTACAGCAACAACACTTTTATTTTACAGTGACAACACATTTATTTTACAGTGACAGCAACACCATTTTTACAGCAACAACACCTTTATTTTACAGTGACAGCACATTTATTTTACAGTGACAGCAACACCATTTTTACAGCAACAACACTTTTATTTTACAGTGACCGCAACACCATTTTTTGGAAAAACAACAACATTTGGTCACTGTGACAGCAACACAGCAGGAAACTGGCGCCCAGCAACAGAGCGTCTAGCAGGCCACAGAAACAACAGGAACTGGCGCCTAGCAACAGGGCGCCTAGGCCAGCAGCAACACAAAAACTGGCGCCCAGCAACAGGGCGCCAACACAGGCAACAGCACAACAGAAAAACTGGCGCCCAGCAACAGGGCGCCTAGTGAGACAGCAGCACAAACAGACATGGCGCCCAGCAACAGGGCGCCTAGGACAATAGAGGCAACAACAGACTTGGCGCCCAGGAGCAGGGCGCCTAAGACAACAACAGCAACATCAGGCTTGGCGCCCAGCAACAGGGCGCCTGAGACAACAACAGCAACATCAGACTTGGCGCCCAGCAACAGGGCGCCAAAGACAGCAACAACACTGGGCGCCTAGGGCGCCAGTTTCAGCAACAGGAACAACACTGAAACACCACTGGGCGCCTAGGGCGCCTCTCCCAGCGACACAAGAAAATTCTAGCGCAACACAGCAACACCCAGAAACAACACAGGACACTACTAGGCGCCTGGGGCGCCCTTCACAGTAACACAGAATTACGCAACACAGCACTGGGCGCCTAAGGCACCACTTTTAGCAACCAAGGCAGCAACACTGGGGGCCTAGGGCGCCACTTTCAGCAACCAGAATACACCTTGGGCGCCTAGGGCGCCACTTCCTGCAACAAACAAAACAGAACCATGACTGGACAAAAGGACCAATCCACTTGGATCGATGTTTCCCAACCATAATTTTCAGGCGGGGTCTGAACCATAAAACTCTTGCCCAATGGAGAACTCCTTTCTGGAAATCAACTTATCATGCTTAGCTTTCCACACTTTCTTGGCAGGAATGCCCGCCAAGGTTAGACCAATGTTGTTCCTGTGTTTCCTTAGGATTGGCGGCTTCTCTTTTAGTTCAGATTTAAACCCTGCTATATTAGCCTCATGAAGCTTCCCACTCCCCTGTGAATATGCATAATTAAATTTTCTATGGGGTGGTTCAAGCTCTAAAACAAATGGCTGCTCAATGGTAGCAGCAGCTACATCCACAACATCAGCTATAGGAAGTGTGTCAACCTGTAAAGTATCAACCAAACCATCAAGCAATTCAATTTTGCAAAGGGAATGCTCTTCCATGGGGTGTTTCTTAGCATTAAAGATGCTAAATTTTTCAGTGGTATCACCAAATTCCATGGAAAGAGTCCCTGCATGTACATCAATTTTAGTTTTTGCAGTCCTCAAGAAAGGCCTGCCTAAAATGATAGGTGACCTGCTGGACTTAGTTTCTTCCTCCATGTCTAGAATGTAAAAATCTGCAGGAAAAATCAAATCATTAACTTTAACAAGAACATCCTCAATCAATCCAGCAGGTCGAGCATTACTCCTATTTGCTAGTTGGATGGTAACACCTGTTTCCTGCAAAGGTCCAAGAGCAAGAGAGTTAAAAATAGATGTGGGCATTACATTGATTGAAGCTCCTAGATCTAGCATGGCATTGTCAAATTGACTATTTCCTATGGTACATGGGATGGAGAAAGTTCCTGGATCATTGCACTTTTGAGGCATGGGCAACATGAGGGCTGAAACATTATACCCCACATTGACTTTTTCAGTTCCTTTCAGCCTTCTCCTTCTCTTGTGTGTGCACAACTCTTTCAGAAATCTGGCATATTTTGGAATCTGCTTGATTGCCTCAAGGAGGGGAATATTGACTTCCACCTTCCTAAAAGTATCTAAGATCTCACTGTCCCTATCCGCCTCATCTTGTTTTTTAGTACTCATTGCTCTATGAGGGAAAGGGAGTGGTATTTCTTGTTCATCAGAAACATGTTCAGGTGCCTTTTATTCTTCAAAACAGTAGTTTCAGGCACCTTTGAGGTGTCAACAGCCTTCCCAGATCTCAATGTGATAGCACTAACATTGGGGTTTGGTGCATTTGGATTAACAACTGCTTGAGCAGGCAATTGGTTTGACCCTCTGGCTTGCATCTGATTAATTGTGGTAGCTAGTTGTCCCACTTGTGTCTGTAAATTCTGAATTGAGGAATCTGTTCTCTGTTGGAACTGGAGATTCTGGGCAGCCATCTGCTTAACTAGATCATCTAATGAAGGTTCAGGCCTGGTAGCAACTTGTGATGGATTAACTTGCTGCTTGGGTTGTTGTTGTTGTGCAGCTGGATTTCCCCATCTAAGGTTTGGATGATTCCTCCAGCTTGGGTGGTACCTGTTAGAAGACAAATCAACATTGGCTTGAGGGTTAAATATATTAGCTGCATATGCTTGAGGGGTATCAGCATTAGGATCCTCTTGCAGCGTAGGACAAGAATCTGTGGGTGCTCTGTAGAGGTGCAAATACCACAAACCCTTGCTGTCTGACCTGTTGCCAATTTTTTTACCAAAATCGTGAGTTCATCCAACCTGTTCTCTAAGCTCTTATGATTATTAGCATGTATCTCATTTACTCCCCTTGTTAGAAGTGCAGAGTTGCTTCTGGTTGTGAATTGTTGGGAGTTAGTGGACATATTTTCTATTAAAGCTCTTGCATCTGCTGGGGTCTTGTCTACAAGTGCACCTCCACTAGCAGCATCCATGATATTACGGTCCATGGGTAGTAACCCTTCATAAAAGTACTGGATGAGCAGTTGTTCAGAGATCTGGTGGTGAGGGCAGCTTGCGCACAATTTTTTGAATCTTTCCCAGTATTCATGTAGAGACTCAGTGGAGTTTTGTGTGATACCACATATCTCTTTTCTGATTGAAGCAGCTCTGGATGCGGGAAAGAACTTCTCTAGGAACAACTTTTTCAAGTCATTCCAATTTTCAACAGAACCTGGTTGGAGGTAATACAACCAATCCTTGGCTGCATCTTGGAGTGAGAAGGGAAAGGCCCTTAGTTTAATGTGTTCCTCTGGAATTCCTTGGGGCTTCATGGTTGAGCACACTATGTGGAACTCCTTGAGATGTTTGTGTGGATCATCACCTGCAAGACCATTAAACTTTGGCAACAAGTGTATTAAACCAGATTTCAATTCAAAAGGAACATCAACATCAGGATAATTAATACATAGAGCATTGTAAGTGACATCAGGTGTAGCAAGCTCCCTAAGGGTTCTACCAGCCATGTTGACAGAATCAAGATCAGAATCAAGTTCAAAAAGATTATGGCTAAAGATGTTATCACTATCACTACCAATATCCTCTATATGCTCCCTAAGTCTACGATGTATTGTTCTCTCAATTTCAGGGTCAAAGGGATGCAAATTAACAGTATTAGACCTGGTCATGCACCATATGTAACAAGAAGTGAGAAAATGCAACAATTCTAGAAATACCAACTATGTCCTAATGCTAAAATGAATGCATAAAATAGAAAACGAATCAAATCTAACCAAAAATATTTAAAAACAGTACTAAAAATCTAAATAAATCTAAAGAAAGATATGCAAAATTTTTTTGGATTTTTTTGGAGATATGAAAAATTAAAACAATTACTTAAAAATAGAAAACGAACGAATTTGAGATTTTTACGCTACAGCTCCCATTTATGGGAGTCCCATTCTTTGATTTATTTCTGATTTTCTGACAAAATTTCGGAGCAATCTGACCAGATCACCTGAAAATCGTTTTTTTTTTACCTAAAAAACCAGAATTCAGCAGAATGCCTACGACCTGTAACAAAACCTGAAAACTCAACAAAGACACAAACTAAAATGTTAGTACTGTTAGTGGGATCCTGAAGTTGGCAATCCCTAATTAGAGATCCCCGGCAACGGCGCCAATTTGATCAGCGGTCGTACGCGGGTCAAAATAATTAATAAAAGGTAAATATAGTATCAAGGTAAGAGACCTTGGTCGTCTCTCGAGGATCTCTAAATACAGAAATTACCAAAATCAGGAACCAAAATAAACAATAAAAAGGGGTTTTGAAGAAAACAATTTGTGTTTAAGGGAGTTCAACAATTTAGAGAGACAATCAATCCATTGGTTTCGGATGCGTTTCTTGGATTTATCATCGGTTCTAAAATAAAGATTCGTGCATAGTTTGATAATTCTTGATTGATCATAAACTAACTAAACAAGCGTTAATCAGTTCATACGAATTCGCACCATTTTAAAGCAAGCGTCAAAACAATGTGTTCAATCAATCGTGATAGCGAACAAGTGTCAGTATCACAATTAACATCATAACTGAATTCTATCAATCCTATAAACAAGCGCCATAGACTCTATCAATTTCTATCCAAACTAAATTAAACAAGCGATAAAATAGTTTGTATAATGAAAGTTGCAAAACCGAATCATGATTAAGTGATTAAGCAAAACCGAATCATAAAACGAATCACATAAGCAAATCATAGAGTTTGAGTAATTAAGCAAAACACAAACCGAATTTGCAGCAAGAATTACAGAGATGAATTTGATAGAGAAAGAATTAAAACCATAAAAACGAAATAAATATTAAGCACTGAACCTCAAAATCCTTACAGCAACACCCTTCACCAATAGATTGATCTAGGGCATTAAGCTTCCATGGAGGTTAGGGCACAAAACGTAAAGTTGAAAGTAGGAATGCCTGAGAGAGTCAAGACGGCTCTGAAAAGTGTATTTAACCAGAACAAAACGAAAATACCTAATCCCTAACTGGGTTATTGGATAAAAGCCCGTTAACAAACTAATATTTGGCCCAAAACCCGTTTTACACAGTACTGCTTCGGTAATTCGCAGTTTTCGCCTTTAAGACGTCTGAATTTGGTTTTGAGCTCAACAGAAGAATTGTATCTCTGCTCCTTAGCTTTCCAACGCATACTCGCACGCCTTAATCGGATAACCACAGCCAAAGTTATGGTCGACAGAGTAGACAGGGGTCAATATGCAATAAAACACAAGAATTAATCAATAAATTATTATATTGCTCAATTAAGACCCAAAGTCTAGAAACGTGCTAAGACTTAAATATTAGGAACAAAGCACAATTAAAATCACCAAGTGAAAAGCTTTAAATAGTGCATTAAAATACACTGATCAAATTCCCCCACACTTAAGCTTTT